>BSAI01000030.1:34680262-34747162 GCA_036245035.1 Adrianichthys oophorus
CGGCGAGCCCTCGCTTGAGGTCGCTGTGATGCTCTGGCGGTGAGAGGTCATCTGTCCGACCGGAGATCACAGAGTCTTTGATTCACTCCTGAGCAGGCTGCCGGAGGCTCACATTTAAACTCAAAATGTTTGTTACAGATTCATCCTCCTTCCAAAAAGCTGCTCTTTCAATTTTACATGAACATTCTATGATTTTTAACCTTTAGAATGAACAGAAAATCGATTTAAACAAAGCAAAGTGATGTGTCTAAAGTCACACTGATGCTCCAAACTAACTACATTTATTTACAATTACTGCCTCCTCTTTATATTTTACCCACCTTAACTCCACCATGGCTAAAACTTTATTTACAAAAAAACATTTTAAACAAAAACAATTAATGAAACCTTTCTCATCACTGAACACAGAAGCCAAACAAACCTTATTAATAAAGTCTTTCTTTCAAATGAAACAGCACTTTGCTTTTCTTGCAGACTAACTCCTCTTAACAAAGTATTTATTAGTAATTAATTAGGATAGATAAACTCAAATGAACTGGGTTTCATGTCGACATTAAGTTAAGTGCTTGAGTTACATCGGAGGAGCTGCACTCTAAGCGTTTCTGACAGAATGATTCAGACAAACGTGGACGCAGTCATTAGCAGCACTTCAATTGCAGTGTGCTCTCTGGTTTATTTATCTGTTGTGGCGTTCCAGTCTGATTAATTGGTTTATGCTTTAAATTGCTGTCGGCAGAGAGCTGTGGATCAGGAATCCTCTCACCAAAACTCCCACTTTCTTATGAACACTTAGAGGTTGGAGAATGAAGCTGCAAACAAGCTTTCTCTGTTTTTAAAGAACAGAACAACTTTATGAGCAATACATTTTAAACTATTTCAAAGAGAATTTCAATTCTTGTTATTGTATAAATTAAATAACTTTGGAAGAAGCGTTTTATTTATCTGCTGGAAGATAAAACTCTTTTTTATGTTAGTTCAGTTCAACTTTCAGTTCAAACCTGAGTTTTTCTTTTTTTAATCACCAAATTTTGACCAAAACCACAATTTAATTAAATGGGGTTTGGGTGCAACCATATTCCTGAAAATTTGAATTTTTGCATCAATTCATTGTTATTTTAAATAAATGAAGCTACACACTGCTGTGTGTTTACAGGTCGCATTACTATTAAAGGTGGAACATTTATGATACAAAAACAAATTATTTTAAGTAATACATATTTTTCCGGAAGGGCGAAGGCGTGGTGCACCCCGGATGGTTCCCCAGTCCGTCACAGGGTTACAGTGACAACATTTAACCAAAAAAGCAAGCGATGAGCAGCTAAAATATCACAAAACTGCTCATTTTGTCAAATAAAACTATGAATTTTGCACAGAACAGACATCTGGCGGTCTAATCAAATAAAAATTCTGAAGAACGTGACTTTAGTCAAAAACACTGTTAAAAAAACAGGAAATGATCAAACAAAAGTAATAACACTTTTGAATCAACGATGTTATTGACTATTACATAGACATGATCCATGTATCCAGGCTAATGATCAAATCCAGCAGCTTTTTCAGCAGCTAATAGCTACTTTCCATCCTGAGGAGTTCACAGCAGCGGCGGACATCTTTTCTGCTGCAGCCTTCAAACGGATGCTGTTTGGATGAGCACAGAAAGCTGTTTCTGTCAGAAGCAGAACAACCAAAGCGGCAAAGGATGCTCTCAGAATCATTGTGACTCATGAATAAAAATAATAATGGCAAATGGTGGATACTTGTATAGCGCTTTTCTACCTTCCTTGAAGGCCCAAAGCGCTTTACAGTCGTAGTCCCATTCACACACATGGCGGCTCCGCTGCCGAACACTGACGCCAACCTTCCACCAGAGGCAATGTGGGGTTCAGTGTCTTGCCCACGATGCTTTGATTCATGAGCGGGAAAGGTGGGAATTGAACCTGCAGTCTTCCAGTCAGGGGTCAACCGCCCTACCGCTGCACCACCACGGTTGCCCCAAATGGATCAATCCCTAGCTGCAGCTAAAATATGGAAGTTTCTAGATCTTTTTTTTTCATCTGCTTTTGATTGACAATGATTTTACAGAGAAATACTCAAAATGCAATTTAAAGCTTAATTTTCTTAACACAATATGTCCTCCATCAACAGAAAAATGTCACAAGGACAAGTCAAAAACACAGTTTTTGTTGGAATGGGTTAATGGGATGATGTGAAGCTTTTTGATCATTTTCAATGAGGAAGATGGGAGAGGGTTATTATATATGGTTTATTGTCTTTTTATGAATAGAGAAAATAATTTATACATAAACTAAACTTTCCTCTCATCGAGTGAACTTGTGGTTTTAGCCATTTGTAGATTCACGTTTCCTTTTGCTGCCTTTCATACAATTTCTTTTGCTGAATCTGATTTTTGTGTGTTTTCAAATTCTCTGCTTGGTCAGAGGTGGAGCAGTCGACCTCTGATCGGAAGATCGCAGGTTTGGTTCCTGCTCCATGTGTCAGAGAGTCCTTGAGCAAGACACTGAACCGCACGTTGCTCCTGGTGGTTATGGGTTGGTGGTGGTGTTTGGCAGTGAAGCCGCCATCAGTGTGTGAATGGGACTGTGACGGTACCGCTTTGGGTCTCCTAAGAAGGTTTAACAGTGCTCTATAAGCCATTTACCATTTTGACCATTTAATTAGACAAGTTCTTATTAAAACAAAGTGCGTTTTTTTTTTTTTATCGTACCCAAACGGTGCCGACTTCAGTCATAGAACATGGAGTTCTCCTGTCTATTATAACAAAAAAGTTAAGAGTCATTATGTTTATTCTCGACAACGTGATATTTACCTTCACACGGGGCACAGGCACGCATTTTTTGAACGCACGTTTAGCCCGTGGTGTTCACACTGGACAAGCAGGAAGGGGCTACTTTTTCTACTGTTTGCTAGCGCTTGTCCGCCACCTTTCAGTTCCGACATAAGAAAGACTTGGTTTTTCTTTAATTAGTTAATCATTAGTTTCTCCTCCAGGATCATTTTTTGTCACTTGTGTGAATTAAAAGGAATGCCATCCTTACATAACTACCAAATCAAAGTCCCTGATTTGGTCAAAGTTGTTGAGGTTTTTGGTGTTTTTAACACGTTCCTGGCCCTTTTTTTCTCATGATGGAGGACATATATTTAAAATAATTTACATTTAAATCTGCATTTCTGAGTATTTCTTTCATCACGTTGTGTTGGATCAGATTTGCGATCAAACAGATCGATTAACATCTTCATTTTCCTCGCCCGAGCTGCCATCTGGTTCAAAACTGTACGGCTGGGTGGCTCCGATATCGACCACCAATTTTTTAATTTTTTTGCTACGCTAATGTTAGCTTGAGCTTGGGAGGTGCTAAGCCAAAAGCCGAATTTCTAATGAGCTCCTGCTGCTCTGCAGAAACTACGTTTGAGAAAACGGCTAAAAACGGCATGATCATTTTTCAAAGACCACTGGCAAGGATTTTACAACAGATTAAAATATCTTGGGACTTTACCTTTAACATGTGCTCAATGGCGGCTTGTTTTGTACGTAGAGAACAAAAATAGTCCGAGTTTTGATGTGAAAGTTCATAACGCACACACACGTGCTTTGGCATGGCCGTGAAAGTGGTGGCTTAAAGAAGCGTTGCCGCGGGCGACGTGAACGTAGCTACAGGGTTTTATAATTGTTCTCCTCTATTTCGTCGGAACAGAAAAACATGATCCCCACATTTGCTTGGTGACTCGCACAGCATTGAAGGGTCACGCTGATGGTTTGACTTTCCGGTGGTGTAAAGAAAACAGAAATTAAAACAGCATATAGGTGTGTACGATTGTTTGCAAAAAGCATTTACGGGCTTTAATTAGCAGCACTTCATCCCAGCCGGTTAGTACATTTTTTCTATTAGCTGGCATCCTTGTAATTTGACTGTCAAATCTGCTTCCTCTGCTGGTGTAAAAAGCATCAAAGTGCACACTTGTGTTCTGTTTAGATTCAGAATGTATATAAATCTATAGAGATTTATATGAAAATACTAATAAAGGTGTTTATTTATGATCTTAGCAACACAAACAGAATTAAAATCCCAGGTTTTTTTTCTGACAGAAGGGAGATGAGAATGACCTGTACCATGAGGGAAACTTCTGAACGTCTTAATTAAGGCTGCGTTTATTTGAATGTACTTTAGCATAATTAATCACCTTATAAATTATTTTCAGAATTGCGAATCAGGATGTATGCCGGCGGCCGGAGGAGACAGAAATCTGTTCTGTTACCGAGCGAATAATGAAAATGTGTCATCTTGGACGAGGACGCCGCTCTTCAGAGAATTCCATTTTCTAATTCTCTGACAGACGCAGAGGGGGGGCTGAACACATGTACCTCCCCCTCACATACACCAATTACCGCAATGAGCAAATGAAAGGCTGTGTCCCATCAGGGCCGCCGTAGGGGGTAGAGAGAGAGAGAGAGAGAGAGAGGGGAGGAGGAGGAGGGGGAGTTATACATAATTGCCCCCCACCCCCGTCCATATGCACTCTCACATGCATTATCATCATCTGCTGCCTGACTTGCTGATAATCCCGGTTGTCTGTGCAGCAGATTGGCACTCACTTTCCTCGTCCTTTTCTCTTTTTTTTTTTTTTTCTCGTCTCCATGTCTTCGGCGCCACATCGTGTCGTTTGGCCTCTCCACAGATCGTCCCTCCTCTTCATCAACTGTCACTGAGACCCCTGACACTTTGGTGGCTTCATCCGCCGAAGCTCTGCTCCCTCCAAGCGTGCAGGTTCTGCTTCAAGCCGGGAGGGTTTGATTCCAAACCCTCCCGGCTCCCGGTTCTCTCTGCAGGCTAATTGAAATCAACTGCAGGCCAGCGCTAATGATCGGCCCAGCGCGACCCGCCACGGTCTGTCATCCCCGTCTGCAGCCCGGCGTGGCATTTACAAACATCCTGAAAAAAACAGAACAAAAAAAGAGAGAGGGATTTGAGCAGGAAGTAGCCACGTCCGGCTCTGCTCACTTCCACTCAGTGGTCATTCCCCGTGGCTCCAAGTTCACTAACCCAGAATCGATATGAGCAGGAGGAGGTGGGAGGACAGGAACCGTGCATGAGGAGAAACTCGATACAGAAGCAGGAGAGGGAAAGGACAAAGACGGGATGGAGAGGAGACGAGATGAAAGGACAGGGAACCAAATAAATTAAACTAAACAGGGAAAAAGAAATAGAGGTACAAGATTGAAAAGGGAAGGAAAAGGAAATGAAAGACTGGACGGGTTTGACATGAGGAGAACAGGCAGGTTCTGAAGAATGGGACTCCAGCGAGATCTGATTATTGTCTTTAAGTGTAGCGAAGGTTGCATTTAAGGAGGCTGTTTACCCACTGTTGTTTTTAAAGCCCCTGGTGTTCTCGCAGACGGTCATCTCCGGCTCATTTCTGCCACATCGCCCTCGTGGCATTTGGCTTTATGAGTCCAGGCTCGCCATTTAGAGAAACCAGCCTCAAAGCCTCTTTGTCTCACGCCGAGTGTTCGGCGTCAACAACCCCAGGCTCAAGACGGGAGGGAAATCTCGCAAAACTGATATCCAGGCGGCTGTTTTGTGAAAAGAAGCCAAATAACACGTCTGAATACCCGCCTGAGGGTGAGGTCAGACTGGAAGACGGTGCAGAGGCCTCTCGGGTCGCGCATCGGCAGCACCTGTGGAGTGCAGAAGTGAACGGTGGCGGCTCCTGCGGGGTGGCCGCGGTACGAGGCTCGTCCACGTGAAGTGGCTTCCTGAATTGAAATGAACTTCTTGGCTTTGGAGAAGCTGCATGTCATTAACATCACTTCTTAACTATTTGAATTCATCGTCATGAGCTAATGATTAAATTGCCTCACCATACGTGTAAGGGGAAATTATTCCCGTTGGATTTGATGGAATATGATAAAAGACTTTTTTCCCCTTCACTGTGTAAGAATTCAATTTCTCTAACAGGCCTTGACAACCTAATTGAACATTAGTCTAATATAGAACATTAGCAGAGGAGATGAAAGCCTGCTGTCCTTGAGCTGCTTCTTTGTGAGCAGCAGCGTCTTCTTCTGCTTCTCTTTTGGCTCGCAGTGAAAGGACCTTCAACCCAAGTGGAGAGCATCATTTCACCTGCTCTAATGACACGCCACCATTCAGCAGCCACCTGTAATTGTTGGACCAGAGCTGTGAGAATAATGGTCCCGACCTCTCACCCTCCAGGCTTTTCTTCTGCAAGCCGTGACCCAAGTCCTCGAAAAAGATGGCGATTAGAAGTTAGGAGAACTGCAGGGAGCCCATTACTTCTCAGTCCTCTTCTTTAATGTGAAAATTAGAAGCAGGCTGGATTTCTAACGTGTCATTCTCTGTGTGTTTTCCGTGGGTTTAACTAGGCGGTGTGTCCTCTCCGGACCATCGGCGGCGCCCCTCGCCTGGTACCTGCACGCCAGCGGCCTGGATGTTAATGAGTACTGAGAAGGGCAGGGGGAGTCGGAGGAGAGCAGAGCCGGTCCAACGAACTCACTGTGCGCTGTCACTCTGCTGCTCAGCACTGTGACCCGCACAATGCAGCCCTATTGTTGGCGCAGCATTGTGCGTGCTAACCCGAGCGGCCGGCGCCCAGCCGAGAATCAGCAGCTCCTGTAACTTAAACTTGGCTGTGGTTTGAGCCCAGCCAAGGCAGCTGTCATTCCTGCCATTGTTGGTTCTGATAGCAGCCACTGACGAGGTCTTTGCGAGAGGAGGAGCAGGAGAAAACGCGCCGCAAACGGTGACAACTTCGACACGGGACAACCGAGAGGTCTTCACCTGTGAGGGTCAGACGTTTATAGCTGGAGAGGCTCAGAAAGATTTTCTCATGATCCTATCAAGTCTTCTGTTTGATTCCCAGAGAGATCACGTACTTAAGGACGCCCATTTCGGTGAATTTGAACAATTTCAGCAAAAGGTGAAAGCAATGCTAACTCACGGCTAACACAAGCGATACAAAAAAAAACCAACCGACTGCAACGACGGCTAAGATTCCAGTAAAAACGTGCAAACAAAGAAGAACGCTTAGCTTCAGGTCGCACTTATTTACTATTATGGTGTTTTAATACAAAATGCATTCACCAAATTAGGATTTTAAATTGTTATTCCAATTTTTAGTACGTCTGAGTTTACAAACAAACTGTTTTTTCATTTCAACTTTAATGTTGTGAATTAACAAGAAAAAAGTCGTGACAGATAAATTACTAGAATAAAGTCGTATATTTCAAAATCTTTGAAGTCATAGGCTAAATTTGTGACTTTTTTCACATTATTTACGTTTTTTAAAGCTGTAAATTTATTACTTTAAACGTCGTAATTTTACGACTTTAAAACACGGAAATTGAAGAGAAAAAAGTCGTGATTGTTAAGTTACAAGAAAAAAGATGTACATTTACAACTTTAAAAGCCATAGGCTAAATTCATGTCTTGTTTTAGTCGTAAAAATGGTAAATTTATGACTTTAAAACACGTACATTTATGGGAAAAAAGTCAAAAATTAACAAAAAAACCACCAGATTTGTCTGTTTATCTGAGCCATGCATGAAGAGCATTGTATGAAGCTTTATTTCTAGATAGGATTCGAAAACAAGTCAATTCTGAACCAAATTCTTATTAGCATAAGACCATTGGAAAGAGTATGCGAAAAACTGGGCCTCTTCAGACGGAAGCATCACACAGACTTGGAGGAGATTGTCTTTCGTGGAGAAAGAAATGATTGGAAGTGGACAGCTGCAGGGGTATCGATGCTTTCATCACCTGGCTCTGCAGAGACATCCATCAATGAAAAAACAATTATATACTGTAAATCAAACAAAAGAGCATCCAAACATTGGTACAATATCGACAACACTCAGCTCATCTGTTCAAATCCACAACAGTTTGAGGTGGTGTTCCCTTGCAGGACTGAACGCTCACTTTGACTTTATTTGAGATTTGAAGTTGCAGTGGTCGTATTTTAGCAAGTAGGAAAACAGTTTTTCTGTTTCTGTTATATGTGAAAAACGCGAAAATTCACAGGTAAATTCAGAATGTAAAAGCAAAAAAAAAAAATTTGGTTTAAAATAAGAATTTTGTTCCAAACCCTCACACTGAGCCTGCATGAGGCGACTGTGGAGGGAAACAAGCCTCTCGAACAGAGAGAAACCCTCAGCAGGACCTGCCTCAGTTGTCTGGAGTCAAAAAGGGCAAAAAAACAAGAACATATTGAAACATTTGCTAAAATGTTTGATCAAATACATGCAGGATTGATGCATGGATATAAAGAACAAACAGGGAGGACACATGTACACTGGTTCTGCTCGATGTCAAAATGTTCACTGAATCAAAGCTTAATTAACATTCTGGTTTTAAAGGTCAGTTAAAAAATCATTAAAAAAGCTACATTTAGAAAAACTGCTTTAAACTAAAAACTGCTAACTGCTTTGCTGATGTTCAACAGCTGCTCACGTCATAAACTTTATTCTACGTTTCTTGCAGAAAGTCCCAATAAAAAAAAAAAAAAACATCAAGCAATTGACTGTTGAAAATATCTAGACGTTTTTACTTTTTCAGGTTTCTGTTGATGAGAATCTGATCAAATTTATTTTTCTGTTCCCCACAAGTCAGCAAAGCTTTAACTTTAACACCAAATAAGTAAAACAAAACAGACCAAACATTTTTATAGTCATTTTAAAAAGCATAAATCCAGTACATTATTGATGCCCCTTTGTGGCCACATTTTTTTTTAAGTAGTAAACATGGAACTTTTATTTGCACTTCCGACCTCCCCAAGGTCCTGCATTGTGAAAAACGTCATGTTTTTCGTGTTTTTTTTTAAATAAAACATTTTGTAAATGCTGTGGCCCTGAGGGAACAAACTGTTTTTAGTGTTATTTTGTAACACTAACATCTTTACATCTAAAGCTGTACAACAGTCCTGATGATTAAATAGGCACAACTATAGTTTATGTTAAAAACACATGAAGATTATTTTTTGCCATCTTAAAAAAAGTCTAAAATTGTCCTTTATAATTTCCGGTAACTAAAGTTTTTTTTTTTGGGTTGTTTTTGATCCTTCAGAGCTCTTTTTTCTGCTTTAACCAAATCTCCAGGTCTGGACTGAAACTGTTTTTTTGAACTTGTTAACAGACTCCATCCAAACTAAGCCTAAAATACTGGAATAAATGACACGTCATTAATGAAACCAGAGCCCATCTGTACGGCTTTGTTTTCACATCATTTCCTGATTTTTACAGAAAAAATATTGGAAGAATAAATGAAGGTAAATGCAAAGAATTATATCACATATGAGGGCAAAATCAATCTCTTGTAAGTCTGCTATGCAGATGACACTCTGCTCTACCTGGCTCCTTGAACTGAGCAGTGTTGGCCACGCCCACTTTGCTAAACATAATAATAAGACATGGGAAAAACAGTAAACGTTCTTTTGGTTTGTTCTGCTTTTACACCTCAGTCTTGACAGCAAACTAAACACATTGAGTTTTTTAGGGATAATGAAGCTCCAAACCAGCAAGAAAAAAGCTGAAAATTGTAGTTATCTGAGGAAAAATGTCAGATGATAGGTGTGGCATCTTAGCTTGTTCTTTCCTTCTCGTCTTCAGATTCACGCATCAGACTTCCTTTTGTTAAAAGGTAGAAATGTGACTTTTTCGCTTTTCTTTTTTTCTTTTCAGCTGGACTGCACCAGAGTTCTGCTGTTTCGTTTGTAACAAAGTGAGGCGAACTTTTCCACCTGCCAAACAAAGCTGACCATTCAAGGAGATGAACTCTGGTGCAGACCCCACAGGTCACAGCGACCAAAGCAGACATTTTCTGAGAGGATTCCTCTTTTTTTTTTTTACTTACCTTCTTCTTTTTATTGAGCATTTTTTGTCATTTTTTAAGGTGAATACATCAGCAGCTGAATGAAACGAATAAATATTTATAACCAAGCTCCTGATAGTCTGAAGAAGAATGTATTTTAGGTTAGATAAAAGGTGCCGTCTGTTTCCTTTCATATTAGCTCAGTTCCGCAAAGCTTTAATGGGAAGGTTTCATGTCAGATAAGACTGGAATTTGTGCGCATGTAAAGTTAGACAGGAAGTGTCATCATTTAACCCCTTGATGCCTATCGATGCAAATATGCGCATCGGCTCCAAAATGACCTTAAATTCTTAAAAATGAAAGTTTTTCAGAGCTAGAAATCGATTCTGGCATCGAGGGGTTAACTTACTGTGGTTTCTGCAGGGATTTGTGTTCCCGTAATGCTCAGCTGTTCTGTTTGTATCCAATCCCTGTGAAAACCTTTGATTTTCAGAGGTGGTGTTGTGGTTAACACTCTCAGCTCAAAGCAGGAAGGTTCAGGTTCGAATCCCAGCTGGATCTTTTCTGTGTGGGGTTTGCTCGTTTTCCTCATTCCTGTGTGGCTTTTCTCCGGGCACGCCGGTTTCCTCCCACAGTCTAAAAACATGCTTCAGGTGTGAATTGCTGACTCTAAATCGTGAGTGTGTGGTGCTGCGTTCACACCAGGCATTTGACGCGCTAAGCGTGCATTCTCAAACGCTCATTTAGCTCATAGTGTTCACACTGGAATAGCAGGGAGGGGCTTCATCTTCCTTTTTATTTTGAACTAGTTAACTCGCCATGTACAATTGAAAGAGGCTTGGTGTACGGTGAAAATCTGGTGAATTTTGCTCCAGACTTTTTCTATCACTTTATTCCAATAAATGAAAGACTTGGTGTCATAGAATTCACGCTGGGAACGATCCACAAATACTCATTTCTCCTCCGTGATCAATTTTCAAACAGTTGACACATCTGTGAATCAAAAGGAACGCCATCCACGCGTCACTACCAAAGCGGAGTCTCTGATTGGCCAAAGTCTGAACTGATTTGAAGTGCGTTCAGTGACTGAAAACGATTGTAGAAACTTGGTAACAACACAAAAGCCCTAAATGTGCATTGTTGCGTTTACATGGACTTTTTATTGGAAGCGGTCGCTTTTACGAACGTTGCTGAGGCCGGTGCTTACACACTGACAACCTGTTCAGGCTATACTCCACCTACACCCAGCAGTCGCAGGGATAGGCTCGAGGAACACAATGACCCCATAAGGGTCGCAGCGAGTTTAGGAGATGGATGGACAGACTTCTAATTTTCTCATAAAACTAAATGGCATCATCCTGCATGTTATTTACACAGAGAATTACAGGTTGTTTTAAGAGGAGCTCAGATATTGACTGTATCTTTTTTTTGAGCACAACAGGAATGATGTGGATGAGTGCGAGTGAAAGCTTGTAAAAGGAAAAAAAACCAAAAAGAAATTCACAGCAATCAGGAAAATCAATTACAGAAAACTGGAGGAGTTGAGTTTTTTTTCTGTTGAGAAAACATTGCGGCTCTTGGCAGAGTGGTAATTTTCCAGCCTTCTTTTGCTTTTAAGACTTTTTGTCATGCAAGCCAGAGAAATCCATTTGGACTGTTCTGTGATTTTAGACATCAATCAGGCACCCAGAGGGAGGGCGGTAAAAAAAAAATGCTGCTAAATTCTGGACCTAAGAAAAAAAAAAAGAAGTTCTTGTGTGATTTTGCAAGCATGCAAACGGATCTGTTTAACGGCTCTGCAGGTCCTGCTTCTTAATGCGCTTTAGGCGGAGCTTTGATTGGATCCTTTAGTGGCCAAACCCTGACGAAGGCCTGAAAGGCTCGCCGGCGCGGAGCGATATGAATAGAGAAGTATTGAAGCAAGCATCCAGGTCCCTGAGGAGATGCGTGCGTGTGTGTGTGCGTGCACGCCCATGGGGGCGTGCGCTTGTTCTTTTCAGGTCTTAAGAGCTCTTATCCCCGAGCAGTAAAACACGGAGCGCAGCACTCCCTGACCCTGCCGGTCATTTCATCTGCTGTGCATCTCACAGTGTCACGGACCTTTGTTAAGAGCAGGCCGCCGCTGTGCACGTGTGCGCGCACGCGTGTCATCAGCTTTACATGATTGACCTAATGTCAGGAGGAATCATTTGAAAAAGAGGCATTAAATCTCAACAGAGGACGATGACTTCATTGCAGTTCTGCCTTCACGGCAGCCTCACCTTCATCGCCGAACGCTGACGAGGCCACACAGAACAGAGCTCCATGGAGGAAGAGCGGAGGTTAGAGAGGAAGTGGTCGCCAAGCCCATGTGGCCGATGTGCAGCAAACAAGTCATTATCATTCATTTACAGTCATTTCGTTGGAGCAGCTCAGAGCTTCACTCCTTGGCTTCCATTCCACTCGTCTTTTTTTGCCCTCAGCTGTTCGTTTCTCTCCTTTTCCCATCCTCTCTTCCTTTTGTCATTTTCTATTATTTTACTTTACTGCTCTGTGTTTTTTTTTAACTATATTCTTTTCCTCTGCTTCATTTCTCTCCTTTTCTTGTTTCCACTTACTTGGCGTTTTTTTTTACATCTTCCTTCTGTGCATTGTGTTTTCCTCCTTTTCCTTTATTCTTTTCTCACTTCCCTTCTCTAACTTTCTCTTCTTTTTCTCTCTTCTTTCATCTTTTTTCCTTGTTTCTCATTTTCTTGCTCTAATTTCCTTATTTCCTCCCCTTTATTTGTCTATACTTGATCCTTTTCCGTTGACATTTTCCTCCCTTTCTTCCTCTCTCTTTGCTTTTGTTTCCTCCCTCCTTCCTCTCCTGCAGAGCTGCATCTTTATTGGTAGAGCTTTATGTGAGTGCAGCGAGCAGATGAAACCCCTGTCCTCCTCCTCTTCCTCCTCCTCTGTTATTAAAGCGTCTGTGTTTGGATTCTGTCAACACAGCAGATCCACAGGTGGACGCACGTGGCCGTGCACGCCCGCTCGTGTACTGCAGCCTCTGCGTTGAGCGGACTGAGGATGGACGTGAGGAAAGAGAGAGCTAACAGGATGAGGCCTTGCAGCCGTGTGCCACGCTCTGGAAGACTAGTGATTTTGTTGTTGTAAATTTGTGTTTTTGACAACAAGTCACAGTCTACCTCAGCGCTTCACACCAAACCTCCTCCTCTTCGTCACGCAGCTCCATATACGTCTGCCTCACAGCATCCATACTCCTGCTTTTCAATTACAATCAGCCCCCTGGATGGACGTCCAGCTCCAGAAAACATCACATTTATGTTTGTCCCCCGACAGCATCGGAAAACAGTCGACAGAAAGCTCCTGCTGGAAGATGGACGCTCTTCCACTCACCCCCATGACCCTACGAGGATCGAACTTCCTGTCAGTGACGAACACATCGGATTTCCTTCTGATTGTAGGAGCACTTTTGTATGTCTTGATAAAATATAATCAAATAAACTAACAGAAAAGTGTATTTACTCAACTTTCAGAGCAAAGCGGTGAAACGTGATTACAGTAAGTTTGCACTGTTTGGTGGATTTGGAAAAATTCTTCAATAATTCACTGCTTTTATTTTGAAAATCACAATCCAAGAAGCTCAGCGACAGTTTGGATCTGAAGAAATATGTATTCAAATGTATGAAATGAAAGGGTCAGCTGGCATGAGAGCTGTTGGATTAGACTGGAAATGGTTTATTTAAAGCAATCAAAAATACAAACAACACATATGTATCTATACAAAGATATATCAAACATAGGATAATTAGTCATAAAATTGATTGGAAAATACGCATACAGCCACATACACGAGAAAATGATTTGATTTTGACTTTGAATCATAAATAGACATATGAGCTCTTTTGCATACAAGACATGACACAATAAACGATCAGATATTACGTTTGTCAAAGTATTGGAAGAAGACACCACAAAATCAGAGAGCGGGTCATGGTGCTTGAGATCCAGAAGTGAACTAAGTGAAGCCTCTTCAAGGAAAATTCAGGTTTTGTGTGCGTTTAATGAAAAATGGAGGCGTGTGTGAAGAAAACACCTTCAGTGTGAGGATCTACCTCAGAAATAAAGCTTCCTTCCACGTTTGTGGCTGTTTATTTATGTTAGCTGTACATTCGTGTGTTAATAACATTTCAGAGTCAGGAAACGTGGGACTGCTGCGGGCTTTAATTAACGTTTCTGCTCCGCTCTGTCAAATTGCAATTGGGATATCTTTAAGCCCGGTTTGCGCGTCGGCGTTCTCCCCTCTGGAGGTGAGTGTTTCCGCGGTTCGGGCTGTTTGTTTGGCTGCATGTATACGACTTGTTCTGTATGTTTTTCGTCTGTACTTGAAATAAAGTGAGAACCTGCAGCCGTGCGTGTGAGCTGATTAATGTGCATATTCCACCCCATTGTACGTCTCAGCCAGACTCCAACTGTGGCAATCAATTCAATCAGCGGTGCTTATGAAGCCATTACATTCTAGCTGAGAGCAGGCGGGGGCCGCATCCTTCCACCGGCCTCAGAGTAATTACTGTTTAGTCAAAAAAGGGATGGAGGGATGGAAGGATTGATAGATGGATGGGCAGACTAATAAAACACGTCCCTAATGACTCGCATGTGACCATGAATATGCATCACTGCGTCTGGGCAATAAGAGTGGGTGTTGCGATGTTTACAACCCAGCCACCCCCTCCCACCCTCTGAGAACGCCGCGGTGCGTTGCTATAGCAACAAACGCACGCCATAGCAACCCTCGGACCGCGTTCAGAAGGCCAGAAGTGCCAGGGCCGTCTGTGGAGCTCGCAGCGGGACCGTCTGAAAGACACAGGAAGCGACGACCTCTGACCTCTAGAAGAGGACTGGAGTCACCGGACTGGGAGTAGGAGCGTCACATGTGGGCGGGATCTAACCAGGACTTGGTTGTTTACGGCTCAGTTGATCAGAATCAAAAGAAGAGTTCACTTCCTGTTTTCCACATCTCTCTTCAATCATGTTTTCCTCTCATCAGTTTTCATTTGAATATGCCCTTAAACCTAAAACGTACCATTCACTTCGGCTTAAAATATTATTCCGTGACTCTGCCCCAAAGTGATAACTTCACTTAAAAAAGGCGCATCTCAAAAAACAAAAACACAATCAAATAGTTAATCAACTCAGGAGCAACATTTACATTTTCCTGACAAACTCATAACTTATTTATTCACGTCCAACAACTTTAAAGCTGCGTTCCCATCACCCTTGGCAACGTGCGTTCAAGCGGCCGCTTCCAATAAAACATTTTTGTAAATACGTTTGACCGCGCCTTTCAGGCTTCCACGTTCAAACTGACGTTAATGCGTAGCTACGCATGTTGTCCCAGCTCTACGTAAAATCCGCGCACTGCCAGTTAAGCCAGGTCGAGCTTTGACCGAACCAGGGGCTCGGATCTGGTAGACGTATGAATTTGGTGCATCTGGTGAACCCAGACGTGGCCACAAGCCTGACGACATCTGTGTTTGTCTTTTAAATAACACGCGCTGGTAAACACTAGAAATGGAAGAAGAAGCCCTTCCCTGCCTGTCCAGTGTGAACAAGTTTAGCATCACATGTCCGGTGTGTACCTATAGATGAAAAAAACGCTCTCGTTTTCTAGGACATCGTTTTCGCAGAGCGGCAGAAGTTCATTAGATATTCGCCTCAGAGTTGTACGTATTTTCTACATCCCAAATACACTCTTTTTTTTTTCCGACAGCATTTCTTTTGTCTGCTTCTGATTCCACTCAGACATGCCGTTTGAAGTTTCATTTTAAAATAAATATGCCACAAGAACATGTTAGAAACACCAAAAACTCATTTTTTTAAATCAGGGCGAGTCTTTAAAATAAATACATCATTTAGGGATAAAATAGAATTAAAAAAATATTTTTCAACCAACTCAAATGCTCATCTTTTGATGAGCTCAAAGATGGCGGCAAACTGACAAAAATCTTTCAAACTCACACTCAATTCATTGAAATGACACAAACCTCCTGGAGTGAAAGCTTGTTCCACACCTACATGTCATTTAACACTTTCATATTAACAATGTGAGTGCAGTGAGCATGAATGCCGGTTGCTAGGAAACATTTGAAGATTTACTTTGAGGTGGAAACACAAAAATTGCTTCACGTGCTTATTCAGATCACGGCGAGAACACAATGGTATGGTTGCTATGGAAGATCCCATTCACAAAATGTAATATTTGAGGTAAAATGTGAAAATGGGGTTTATATTGTGTACAACTGAGACAATACTTGTACTTCTCTGTTATTATGCCATACTGTAAATCCAGCTTTGGTCTGTACGGTGAGAGACGATCACGCTTTCTACATCACTTACAGCTTTCATTAAAAAACAAAAAACAACTTTTCTTTTCCAATACTTTGCCTTCTCTTCTCTTCTGCTCTGAATCTTTACTTTTTTTTCTTCTCCCTTCCTGTTGTTCCTCCGACCAAGCATCTAAAGAGATTCTCCACTGAAAAAGCTGTGCTTGATTACACTCTTTTGTTTTAGTCCATTCAGCCACAGGGACACACAACCCCGCACGCCCACTCCTCAACCGACCTTGACCCGACTGCCATTAAATGAATATAAAACTCTTTTTCTCAGATTTCAAAGCTGCATCAGACTTTAAATAGAAAATCTTACAGTCTAATAACCACAGGAAACAAGCTAGTTATGAATTTTGCAGTTTTACTTCAATACTTACTACCTTTATAATGAAAAAGCAAATATTTTGAGTTGTGTAGCATTATAGAGATGCACAAAAACAGCAGCACAATACAATAAAGTCAGATCATTGAAAAAAAAAAAAAAAGAGTATCTGGATCAACCCATGAGAACATTTCACTAACGTATTGTTGAGCTTTGGTGGAGCCCTCTGACCCTTTTGTGATCCACACATCAGGGAAAGCTTTGCTGCCAAAACGACAAACAAGGACCAACAACAACAAGAAATAAGATCTTCAAACTGTGACTCGATTTTCTTTTTTTTTGTTGCCAGTTGCTATTTTTCTTACTCTCACTGGAGCTGTGGTCAGGCATTCTGTGAAAATGTAAATCTGTTTGAATAAAAAAAGCATGAAGGTGGTTTGTACTTGATGTTTGTAAAGGATCAATAAAAAGATGAATTGCAAACAAAAAAAATCCTAGTTTTGCTGCATGATCAGATGTTCACGCTCAAATCTAGAAAAAGCCTGAAAATGCTAAAAACCTTTATGTTTTAGCAGGAATAATTTACTTTACACAGAATAATCCCAAACAGAAGCTTTAATAGTGTTGGATTATGACTCTGCTCTTCATTCAACATGATCCAAGTGTTCATGTGTGCCTGAATGCAGCAGAGGTCTGGTATCTGCAGACCCATTCTGCCCTCTGCTGGACAACTACTGCACAACAAAATGACTCAAATGTAACAAAAACTGTGACGTGGGGGCCAGTAAACTCCCTGTTTTTTTAACGTAAACGTAGTCGTCATACATGCACCAGACTGGACAAAGAAAATCTGACACACGAGGAACACGTGTGACACACGGCGTTAATACTGACTCTGTCCATGCAGCTTTTATTTTGGTAAAAACCAAACCGGGTGATCAGGAGCAGGTGAAGAACCCGCAGGACATCAGCCCCCAGGGATCAGAGCTGCAACTCTGCAACAGCATCAGCATCCCACTTTCTACAAAGTTCCACAAATCCCCACCTACCCGGGGATGGAGCAGAAAGAGACGCCCCCCACATCCCAGGAAAAAGAGCAGATGATAAACCTACCTCGATCAACACATCACATCCCGGCTCCGAGCTGCAGCTGGACCAGGAGGACCAGGTCTAACACTCCTGATGGAGTTTCCAAAACCTGCAGAAATCTCAAGAGCTTCTTCCTCCTTTGGTTTTGTTTTGGGGAAATGTTAAACATGTTGGAAAAATGAGCTCAAACACATAAAAAAATCCAAGTTAAAAAAATTAAAGAAATTGTATTTCCTCAAAAAAAAGGGTGATTGACAAGAACTGAAGCTGCTCTGAAGATGAAGAAGCTTGTTTAAGCGCCGACGACAGTCACAGCGCTGAACACAAACATGAAAGTCAGCCTTTAGTCATGACATGAAGAAATAAATATTATTGCTCTAAAGATCTGACATAAACTTCAAAATCTGTTGGATTAAATAGTTTAGGAAAATCATTTGTTTATAAAAAGGTAAATACTTAGCACAAAACCCCACAAATAAATCAATTATCAGCATTGCCTATGTCAACTTTTCAGTTGTTCATGTATTTTATCATGGAAGCACACTGCTTCCAGTTAAAAGGAAATGTATTTGTGGCTTTTGTGTGAAATAAATATTAAAAGTCTGTTTTTGTTTGTAATTTTTTTACCTTAAAAAATAATATAAATATATTTTAAAAAAACTTTATTCAATCCAGAATTTTCCCAAAGACAATAATAAAAGGAAAATAAACACAATCTGCAAAAAAAAAGAAGAGAAAAGTATACAGCGCAAATGAAAGGCTATGAATATTAAAGTGTCAGATTCTTGCTTTCAAAACGATTTATAATCAGGGCTTAATTTTTAATAATGTATTAAAATACTAGATTATGACAACTATGCAAAAATATCAAATGAAATAACTCATTAGGGGTGGGATTGTGTAAGTTTGCTTCTTTTCAAGCAATAAATCAAACTGTACTTTTGGTTACAATCGCTATATTTAATGAATCTAATGTGACTTAAGTGTGTGCGTAACTGCACTACTCTCTATTTATGAGACACAAATATTTCCTCACCATTTTCAGTAAGATATTTGCAGAGCAGAACTAATACATTAAAATGATATTATTTTTATATATTTTTAAAAAACTAAAGACCAAATGTAAAGACCTTGAAGTCCTTTTTGTTTTTTCTACATCTTTTTTTTTTTTTACATACATTTTTAAATCAAAGATCTTGAACAAAAATAATAGAAAGCTGCTAACATGTCTAAGCAGAAACAACAAACAATAGCAATACGTATGGATGTATTTTATTAAAAATAATTCTGTCAAAATTAAACAGAATACAATTTATTTTTAAACAGGTTTCCAGTACATTTTTTTCATTATAATTTCTCTTGTTTTAAAGATTTAAAAGTCATGCTAAGTAGAGGGTAACTCATTTCACATATATTTTTTTTTCATTTTAAGCTAAAACTCAAAAGTCAACCATAAAAGTAAAATCATGACAGAAGTCGACAAAAAGCTGCCGACAAAAGACTTCTGTCAGGATTTTCGTCGGCAGCTGCTTCTCCTCTAACGTCGGGATGGTGGTGGTGACGTTTGGCGTGGGCCGAGAGGAAGTGAAGGCGCAGAGATGCTGGCGGGTGCAAACACAGGGGACAGCTGGGGGCGTGGTTCCCTACAGGTGAGTAACAGGTTCTGTAACAGCAGTGCTGAACGGCGTCTGGAGAGCACCTCCAGGAGGAAGCGCGCCTCTGCAGAGGGACGCAGAGTCCCAAAAAGTCGTGACAGTGTGCAAGCACTTCCAGGGGGATTCCCAGCTCATCCCAAATAGTTAGAAGCAAAACCTCTGAGTGAGCAGAGCAGAGCTTTCAGCAAAACTCAAAGGCAAACACTTTGATTCATCAAGCTGAAGCTGAAATGGGATTGGGAAAAAAAAAAGAGAAAAAGGCGAGTGGGAGTGAGTTAAAACGGACGACCCCCCTCCAAAAAAAATAAATTAAGATGATAAATGAACTTTTACCAGTTTTTATACATCTATTATGGTAACTTTATTTAAATAGAAGTGCCCCTGACAGAACTGAACCGAAACTTCACTTCCAGGTCTGAAGCTCAAAGGGAAGGCTCAAAAACCTGCAGTACCGCCAGTGTCCAGTAGGGAGCAAAATAAAAAAAAAACCCACTTTTCTTTGCTTCTTTTTTTTTTTATCTTAACAAACCTTCAGTTTTAATTGTCAGTCTTTAAAAGATTAAATTAACTTTAGGTTGAGGATAACTCAGTGATGGATAATCCTGCAGTAATTTCCCTAATTTGAAGCTGGATTGTCAAAACTGAGAGCAGATTAACGTCGCTCTGTGCTGAACCAGCTGTTTGTTCACGCATTGAGGTGTTTACAAAATAAAAGTATGAAATGTTCAAATGGAAACATTTTGTTGTGGAAAAAAAGCACAAACGGAAATGTTTCTCTCTCTTTGACACAGTTCATGAATCTCAGTTCAGAGAACGCTTGGTAAAGTTTGGAAGAAAGGCAACTTTGACTGTTTAATTGAGGAATAAAAATGAATAAATCTGCATCAGTGCTGGACGTTTGATCATAAATGTAAAAACCTGAAGCTGACAGTTTTAGGTTCCCTGTGGCTGCTTTTGTTCCTTCATAGCAACTGAATCTTCTGAGTTTAATATGAAACTTTTGTCATTTTTAGATGATTCCGACATTAACGTAACCAATGTTTATGCTTTTATTGGTGATGCATCTCATTAGTACTAGCCAGTGTCGTTTTTAAAATTATTTTAATTGTTCTAATGATAATATTCTTATTTTATTATGAAATAAATTGTAACTGAAGTTGATTATAAATCAAAGTTTATATTTCATTAATCCAAAGATCTGAATTTGACATGAGCTGAGTTCTATGAATCTTTTCTCCTCCAGATGTTTTAAAATAATGTTACTGTTTTTTGAAGAATACGTTTTTCTAAAATAATGTTTTAGCTTCTCCTTGGTGCTCAATGCAGAGTATTTATGATTAAAATCAGGGATTATTTTTTTCGTTTGGGACATTATTGCACAAACTGTAACAAAGTCTAGGACAGAAGGCTGTTTTTTAAAAGTTTGAGGCCAAAAATAAAAAGCTTTTCCAAACAATCAGAGCATTTTTTTCAGCCAACAAATCCTGGTTGGAACCAAAAAAAAAAAAAAAAAAATAGTGACTTAATCATCACAAAGTGGAGCCTAAAATTACGGGCTCTCTGTTGGTTGGACAATTTGGCTTCTTTATTTGAAATGCTGGTTGTAGCTGCACTCACGCGCAGCAGGTCGGACTTTGGAGGGAAAGAACCGGCAATAATGAAATCCCCGGAGGAGACTTGACTTTTAGACGTGCGCTCGCTGTGCTTGTTAGCCTGCCTTTGATGCAGATGATAATAGTGTTAGCCTCGGCCTTGAAGGCGGGTGTCGTAGGTGCAGCCCGGGGTTGTGGCGCTGCCACCTGCAAACCACACGGCTGATTGGCTGAGGCGGCGGCTCCTATGGTAAAATTAAGGCTCTGACACCTCTGACCTGCCAGCTCCCCCGCCGCAGAGGAGCTTCAATTACATTTAGTGTTTTTCCTTTTAAACTCCCTCCTTTGTCAGAACTTTGCTTGGTATTTAAACAAAAAAAAAAAAACAACAAATCGGCGACTCTCCTGCGGTGGAATAGTTCCGTCTTTACGGTCGGCCCTGTCTGACGTTAATGAGCTTTCTCACGCTGAGCTTCAAACCCTGAAAGCACATCCGCTGCGGTCCAGCTTTCCTCAGACCTATTAAAAATAATGTAATGCTCCTCGGGTTTTGCTGAGGTGGTCTACAGGTGTGAGGGTCGCCATGGAGACCGGCTTATTGGCATCTTGTTGTGGAGTATGATGAACAGGAGCGAAAATGAGAAGAAAATACTGATTGTGGAGAAGTCTGCCATTAAAAAAAGAGAGGAGGGGGGTCAACAGATGAACAAAAGAAAAAGTCTAAAAACAGAATATTATTATTAACTTTAAATAGTGTCACACATTTTTATTTGATAACACTAAAGTAAAAAGGGAGCTTTCTTCACTCTGGTTCCTCAGCACCTTCCTCTGTGCTCTTCATTGTCATGGCAACCACCAGCTGGACATGCCTTCTCAGTGCTACTTAACATGAAGCTGTGGAGAGACGGGTAATAATCGCAGTCAGGTTCATGTAGGAGAAAAATCAGTGAGTGGGTGCCTGCTTTGATTTCTTTTTTCCCCACCTGAGCCTGCGCTAGTGCAAAAAGTTGTCGACTCTGGCGAAGGAGCAGGAACCGGCCTGGACCCGGGCCATGAGCTGCACGCACTCCGTGGCCTGGCCGAGCGCCAGCATGAGCGGCGGCTGTTTGGGCAGGTTCTGAGACTCTGGAAAGCAGGAGACCCGCAGACACAAGCGTGTTCGTTACACGTCACTTTGGCTAAATGACTGTGGCTCCTGAAGCCACACGCTCTGTGACATGCCGTAAATCTTTGACCGTTTACGCCGATCAACATGAATCGTCTGATTCTGACGTGCAGCATGGCGGCTTTGCACCAGTATGGAAAGTGTTGCATCATGGTGCAAAGCTGGTTTCCTCTGCAACAGAATCCACTGGAATTATGCTGATTGCGTAAACGGTAGCCGAAAGAGTTACGGAAGCCGGAAGAAAGCCAACACGTTACAGGGTTAAGGTGGAATGCTTATTCACAGACGGAAGCATGGATCATTTTGTTTTAGCTCTAGTACAGGGGTCTGTAACCGGCGGTTCTTTAACCACTCCTTTGTGCCTCTCTGCTCAAAATAAATAAAAAGCTTACATTTTAAAAAGTAACTGTATAGTAAAAAGTAAATAAGCAGTAAAGAAAGGAAGAAAGCCAACTCAGATTTTATTCAAGTCATCCACAAACAGCTGAAAGTCGGTCCTTTTCACAATTCAAACGAACACATTTCATTTAAGAGTTTTGGGCGCCGTGTACCACAGAAAACCAACTGAAGGTCAAGTAAGCACAGCCAGAATTAAGGGTACAGTCATATATCCCAAAATGCCCCTGCGTCGCAACCTAAATACAAGTTTTTGAACAAAACCGTCCGGTGGCTGCATGACGGTAATCCGGAGGCGATAGTTGTATTTTTACCCGCAGCGTGGTGGCCACAGAGGTTTTGATGAAAACGATAAAGTTATACAGTGACCGGAGGATTTAGCGGTCAGTGGCCGCATGGACACATTTGGAGGTCGCGCGGTAGCAGTCCAGTGGCAGGCAGGTGGCAGGAAGGCAGCAGCGGGATAACTGACTGATGGACTGATGGGTGCATCTCCAAGGTCCCCAAAATTGTCCTGGTCGGCAGATTTCAGACTGCCACCCTCCAGCCACCCCCTGCCCCTGTGCTGCCGTCCCACTGCCGCCGTCCCATTATTAGAAAAAAATAGCAGCGCAGGCACTCCACGAGGGCTGTTGACATGGGCCAGGGGCTCAGCAATGACCAGACGTTAATCTGGAGATCCCGATGACTGTGGGTCTAAATGGGGTGCCATTGATGCTGCACAAAACCCATCATGGCGTTGAACGCACCACAATGACTCTGAGACTCTGAGAAGAATACGAAGAAGACAGAACATTGAGCTTTCTTAGGAGGCATGCGGTCTAAAAACGTGAACATTAGTAAATTAATAAGATGCTAACGTGTGCTCAAAATCTGAGTTGCGAATAACCAGGGGGGCAGAACGGTTTACACATCATCCAATCAGAGCCGGCAATTCGCCTGCCACTGCCCTGTGGCCACCCAGCTGTTTCATGATTTGTTTGATGGCGTCATCCCTGACCTCTGACTGCTGCCATCTACATCCAAGACCACGCCAACGATTTTCAAAAAATGAAGGCGGCGGCATAAAATCTTGATAATTCTGCTGATGCCTCCCCATCGCGCGCGAACAAACAGAAGGTCCTTAAGTGAGCCCTATGGGTCTAGACATACAATAAGGGTCATTTAATTCCCTCTGATTTAACTTAGGTTAGTTTGATTTACACCGTTCTGGCTGAGATGCACCACAAACCGTAAAATAAACAGTTTTTTTTTGTTTGTTTTTTTATGAAATCACTGCTGACATTACACTACTTATATTTGAAGCATTGAGCTGATCCTACATGGTACAGGGTGTATTTTATTTTGAAAGGATGTCATTCATAGTTATAAACTATTTAATATTTTGAAAAAAATACAGTTTTCTCTTTATGTTTACGTTTTATTTATGCCAAAAAAACCAAACAACAGTCTATTTATATTTATTATAGAAGTAACAATTACATAAATACCAATCAGTGTCTTATTTTCTAAAAGTCAGACTTTGTGGATCCTACGGGTCAGTGAGAAATGGACCCGAGTGGCTCTTTAAGTGTAGAAGGTTGCAGACCCCTGTTCAGTGAAATTCATAGAAATGTTTCTGCTGTGCAGCTTGAAGGAAACAACTCAAGAAGTTTGTTTTTTCTTCTTTTCCAAACTATATTCATCTGATGGTAAATCAAGTTTTTACAAATCCAAACTTTAATGAATCAGATCCTTTGTTAAACCTTTTAGACATAAGACCAAAAACAGACTTTTAAACAAGAACAAAAGGACGGATGTTTCTGCTCAGCTGGAATCCACATTCTAAGAATTCTAACAGAAATGTTGGAGATTGAAGGATCAGAAGCTTGTTTGTGGATTTGTCACGTTCACAGGTTACTGATCTGAGAGTTTTCCGTTTCATCAGCTCCAGGTAGTCCACTTCTGCTCCTTAAAATGAACAAACTTAAGAACTTTGAGGATCAAACCAAAGACGTTTACACAAAAGAAAAGATTGCTAGATTTCAACGTTTTCAGACGTTTCTTTGGCAGGATTTCTCCTTTAGCATTACTGTCAGTCACATACTGGGTTCTATTTCTGAATCTGTGGTCCTGAAACATTTCACGCTAATGTGCTCTTTTAATAATGCTCTTTGTTTTATACCTTAAACTTTCTTTAACGCAGCTCAGCAGCCTTGTTCCCCGCTGCCATGGAAACCACAGGTCTGGTTCAGTTATGCAGAAGGTGCAGTGTGTTTACCGCCCTGATAACTATATCAATATAGAGATTGCAAATATTGATATAAGCCTGATGCTGTTATATATTTGATTTCCGGCTGATGCAGGAGGTTAAAGTTTAAAGATTGAGCAGAAGAGGGTTTTATTTGTTTTATTTCTTCTTTTTTGGCAACTTTTGTCTAATTCTTTGTTATTTTGCTTTGAAACTCGCCGCATTATGTTTTGTTTCTGAGTTGTGGCGTAGGCTGCAGTTTACCCAGGATGGCGCTGTTGAGTGCGGAGCAGAGCGACTCTCTCTGCGTGGGGTCTAGCTGCTGGCCCACGGGACAGTTCCAGGGATCAGAGTACGCCAGCAGGCTGAAGGCATCCTGCACACAAACACAGATTTTATGAACACATCTCTGTCATTTCCTGTTGCCGTCAAATTTTCAAGATCTACCTATTTCTGTTTTTTTTTTTTTTATCTAGAAGATTTCCAGTTTGAGAACTGACCAGAAAACCCCTCACTGCACACTTTCTACACTTTTCTCAGACGGACATAACCATTTTTACACTTTTCTCTCTAGTTTAAACTCTCAAAGTTCCAACTTTCGTAGGAAAATAAGTCGAGTTTATAGAAGGAAAACAAAGATCGAAGGTTTCTGCAGGGTTGGCAAAATGAACGAATTCTGCTTTCTGATTGACAAAGTCAACAGTCAATCAGAAAGCAGAACACAGAGCACTGTAAAAAGAAAAAAAAGCACAAATTTGTACTGAAAACTTGTAATCAGTTGCACCAGGTTACATTAGCTAAATTATTTCCTTTTGTTTTCACCATCCATTGATTTTACACATCAGTGATCAACTTTCTGTTTGCAGAAACAAAGGGATGCTTTTCTTTGTTAAATATGTTTTACATTACTGTCATTTTACCATCCACTCAGCAATACATCAAACATTACAACTGTTTTTCCTGGTTGTTTACTTCGGAGTATTGTGTCTCTCCTTTGGACTCCTCAGGTCTGCAGGAGCAGCTGCTGTTGCATCCAACTGATCGGAACAGGAAAGTTCTGTTGGTGCCCGACTCTCACTGATTTACAGACAGAAATGTTCGGATTTCCTTTTATTTTTGTAAGAACCATGAAGTTCTCACATTACTGCAGGTTTTTTTTAATCCGTTTCTTATCCTTGCTTCACTATTAAATCGTTATAAGAACATTTTAGTAGAACCTCTAACCTTTGTATTTCTCTTTCATGGTAATTCAAGACGTTGTTTTGCATATATTTGCTAGAATTTATTATTGGTATTTCCACTAGATTTAGGAAATATGATATTGAACCAATTTGTTTGTATAAATACTGGTTCCTCTGGTGTTTGCCCAACATATAAACAAAGAAGAACGGTTCTGGAGGTAGAAAATTTCAAATGACGCAGTTATAAAAGAAAGACTGGACTTGTGTTTGTGCCATTTCAGCTGAGATACACCTTTGCCCCCTAGTGGTCAAACACAAAAATGACCATTTCACAATGAATTTTACATTCATTTTTTTTCCTTTGTCAATTTTTTATTTTAAAGTCTTGATTCGACGTTTTGTTAGAAAAATGTATTCTTCAAAAAACAGTAACTTTCAGAATCAAGAGGATCACTTCTCTACTGAATGTAAAGTTGTTTTTTTCCACCAACGTTTCACAAAATTGCCTTTCACTTGCAAGTTTTTTCCATACTTGTCTTTCCTTTATTGACCAGTTTGATAGTCATTTCATTTTTACTTCTTCCGCCTCTCATTGGTTTAATCATCATTTCCTGCGATCTCTTCTGCATTGCTGTTCTTCTGTGCTTTTGGCACGTTTTACCTGATCAAGCTTCTGTACAAACAGCAGCTACACTCCTCGTGTTTAATGAAAGCAGGAAAAAAAAATCTGAATTTAAATGTACAAAACCTCCAAAGACTTGAGAGGAGAAACACCTCCCACACTCCGACCTGCTGCTCCATCTGCTGCGGATTGACAGTGCGATCAGCTTTCTGTGCGTCTGCTGGGCTGTACCTGTAACATCTTCTTGTGCGTGGCGTTCTTGCCGTACTCGCGACACAGCTGCTCGCTGAGTGCCTGCAACTCCCGTCCGAACTGGATCATCCTCTCTGTGGCCGCCTGGTTCCCGCCGCACAGCTGTCTGCTGTTGCCACAGCCCTCGTCTGGAGGCGGCGGCACGGGCCCATGAGATCACGCAGGCCGCAAAGTCATCGAGGGGGCAAACATGAAACGATGCAGAAAAAGAAGCAAGCCGTTAGTTCACCACCTCACAGAATGATTTTAGTTTAAAACTTTTACTTTCTTTAAAGATACAAATAACATTGATCATGAGCCGTCTTTGCAGCCACCATCTAAACAAAAATCATATTTTTTTATATCTTCTGTTTAAGCTACTAACGAAAATGCTAATAACTGCTCTAAGGGGGCGTGGCCAGAGTTTCAAACATCATTCAGAGCTGCTGAATGTTCTAATTTGTCCTTCTTTTATGTCTTCTGTCAAAAGCATTTGTCAAAAACCAGACTGGGTTTTTTTTAATTTTTTTTATAACACATAAAATTCCTTTTCTGGTGCGCGTTTACCTGCGACCCCGTTGCCTATGCTGTTGTCGTCCGGCTGCAGGATTTCTTCGTGTTTGTAAGTGCCATTCATGATCCGCGCCGATGACCCGTCCACGATGCCGTTGGTGTAATGCTCCGCCTCAATCTCCATCTCGCTGTCACTGTGGGTGTGCACACAGCCAAAAGATGAACTCAAGCTGTTGTGAAATTTCAGGCGTTAATGTCAGGGATAACAACACTTCAGGACGTTTTTGGGGACAAAATCTTTCGCAAAAAACGGATTCACCTTATTTGATTCACTTTTAATAAAAGTAAACTCAATCTTAATTTTCACTGATCCCTTCAAGTCCCACTCTGATCATCTTTTGATTATCTTTATGCTGTTTTTAACCTAAATTAAAAAAAATGCTGTAGTTTCTAGGACATAGTTTCTGCAGAGCAGCAGGAGTTCATCAGAAATTAACCTTTGAGATGTGGAACGGACGATTGGCGCGGAGCAACCCCACCCCCTCTTCCCGTCATTCATTACTGAGATATCTGTTTACATCTCCCACTAGCTTACAGCCCCTCACATCACCAAAATAACAAAAATAGCGATCAATATTGGAGCTATCCAACCGTACAGTTTAGATCCAGATGCCCTACAACACCAATAAGCTCTTTGTCAGACTTCATTTTTTCAGCTGCTCCTGATTCACAAGGATTTGAATGAAGAAATACCGTTTTAAGCTTAAATTTCTTCAAATGTGTCCTCCATCATGAGAGAAATGCCACAAGAACACGTTAAAAACACCAAGAACTATTTTATTTGGAGTAGGTCCTTAGCTTTAACAGATTTACTGCTTTTCTCAGATCTTTAAAAAGGTTTCAATGTCAACTGAAAATGATATTTAAACCAAAAAAAGAGAGATCTGTCTGTTTATGCTGCAATTTCAGGTTCAAACCGATTCAATTTTAAGTTAAATTGAAGAATTATTTGGAGGAAAAAATGTAAAGGGTTTTAACAAATCCCACCTTTGAAATGTCAACAGAAAGTCCGTCAGTGATTACACAGATTTTAATACACGTGTGTTTCTACCTTCAACTGTTTGGAGAAAAACACGCAGGGCTTGAATGTGACCCCTCCGTTACCTGGTTTCCTGGTTGCTGTTGACGCTGTTCGGCTGGCTCTTCGTGGAGTCTGAGGAGTTGGACTCAGAATAGTTGATGGAGGAAGGGGAGGAGGAGGTGGAGGAGGAGGCAGAGGAGGACGGACTGGGGTATTTGACACTGTGGCTCTTGGATTTATTGGGTGTGGTGACACCATTGCTGCAGGTGGGGCTGTCTGCTCCTGTGGGGGGCCACAAACATCCAGTCATGCTCTCAGTGAGCTGCTCCTCAGTGTATGTGTGTGTACATGTGTGTGTGTGTGTGTGTGTGTGTGTGTGTGTGTGTGTGTGTGTATACCTCCACTATGCACGTGTGTGTTGCTGGCTGCGTGACGTGGGCTGAGACCGGGGGAGTCGGGGTAACTGTCCTGGGACTTTGGCGAGCGTACGGTCAAGCAGCGGACCTCGCTGTCCGTGCCGTTCACCATCTCCACAAACTGACGACATCTGCGAGGCGACACGCCGCGTTATCGCAGGAAGCTGCCGCTCGCCACACAAACTCTACCAACTTACTTCAACATGAAGAGAAGGTTCGGGTTGCGTTCTAACAGGCCCGGGTAAACCTGCTGAGTGACTTCTATGGCTTCTCCCACCCGTCCTGCCAGAACCAGCTTCTGTATTCCTGTCAGACACGAGCAAACAAACATCTGTTTACCAACAAACCACCAGGACAAGTTTCCTTCCGCTGCATTTACTCACTTTGCCTGTTCTTTATTGAGCTCTGATCTTCTTGGATCATGGTCTCGGTGGCTCTGGCGAAGGCAGTTGCAGTGGCACAATACCCATGATGCACCAAATAGCTGGACACCATACTAGATAACACGCAGATGAGAACAATCAGCATTAAAGTGGACAAGATCATCTGGCATCCTGTCACTGTGACATTCATTTAAGAAGAAGTCTTTTGTTTCAAACTGCAGCTGATCTCACAGTGAGGCCTCTTTTTTGGTCTTTTTATAGAACTTGGTTCTGGAAGCAGAAAAGATCAAAGTTCAACTCCAACACTGACAGCAATTTTCATGCTTCTATCCATTCAGCCTTCCTTCAAGTTCCCATTCAGAGTAAAACAAAATCTCTCAAACAGGAGGAAGAAATTAACTTTTTTTAAGGGAAAAAAAACAGATTTTTGATGAAATTTTAATAATTTTAAAGCCTCATTTCCATGGAGCTGTGCGGTCCGGTTTAGAATGGTCCAGGCAATTCAGGTGAGCGTTTCCACACAAATTGGACCGTCACGGCACATGCAGGGTGTGGATCGATTATGTTGCTATTCGCAGAACCAAACGTCCTGCATCAGCAGGAAAAGCGGGGTAATGCCATTAATTGGACAAAGACAAACAATAAAACTTAAAAACAGTGCTACCATGAACCAAGCAGACTCGTTAGTTACTCAAATCAAATTTTCTTTTAAAAAGTGATGCTTATCAACTGTGTTTACCACAATAAAACATGGATGTGTTTTAATGTAAATTAGGATGAAGGCTAATGCGTATAACCCGCAGCCTTGATTAACTGTTGTTTTTCATTCAAATTGTTTCGGGGTTTTCCTGAGCTGTGTAACTTATAGCAGTGTTAGCAGTGAAAGTGGGTTTTATTTTAGGGCAAATGCCATGCTTTTAGACTGACAGGTATGCCTATGTGCCACCTTTATTTTGAAGGGATAAATGGGAAGTGCTTTTTTTTCCTTCTTCATGGGTAGTACCCGTCTAAAGACTCACTTTTATGCCCTGGCTTTTAACGCAACATCAGACTCCTGCTGTTTTATTGATATTTTATTGTTTTTATCTTTAATTTTTTTATTTTATTGTCTTTTTATCTTGTGTTTTTATCTTGTTTTTAGTGTTGTCATTTATATGTTTTTGTATACAACACTTTGTTTTAGCTGTTTACTTTTTGAGAGTGCTATATAAATAAAGTTGAGTTGAGTTGTATGACGACCATTGATGAACTGTCAGTGCTGGTTCAACATTGATTAGCATTTTATAATGATGCTGCTACTTTAGGTTATCTAATGTGCTGCATTCACTGCCTAAAAGCGGATAGGACATCCTGCAGCAACAGGTTCATGAATGAATACATAAGCATTATTTTAATGGTTGTGCTCTTGGCCACTGAGAAGTTGCTCCCAAACCAGATAAGGCCAGCAGGCCACCGTTTTGTTCTGTTTGGCTTCCTCCTTCTGAAGATGAATTTTAACCAGTTTGATCACGAGAATGGTGAATCTTACTTCTGCAGGACGCCCTGCCACTCCCCCAGCCGCTCGCCGATGGGAAATCGCGCGATCATTCCGAGGATCTTGGCCCGCCACTCGCTCATGTAGTCCTCGATGTCGAAGACAAACGGCTGCTGGCCAAAGTTGGCGTCAACGATCTCACCGGGCGTCTGCAGCCCCACAGTGGGGTACAGGTTGGGCTGGAAGAGTTTGAGGAAGCAGGAGTTAGAGGACATCCAAGGCCTTTGCTCTGTGTCGGCCCTTTTGGTTGGAAATGGCGGGTCTGTGGTGTTGTCAGAGTCCACTGAGCAGTTTGTGTTTTTCTTTTTTTGTGCACCTTAAGTTACAAAAGGTTTGATAAATTGAATATTTGAGCTTTTAAGACCTGATGGTGGTAAATATCCAGTTTTATCTTTTTGTCTCATCTCATCTAATGGCACCTTATCTCATTCAATCGTTTTCCTATCCCATATCGTTTCATCTCATCTTGTGTCATCTTTCATCTTTTTCTAATTTTCAATGTACAATCAAATATCTGACAGCATATTTGATGCCTAAAGTTTGCAAAGCTACAAATCGAACATCTTTTTGCAAAGATTAGTTTGCAATCGTCAGTTAGTTTTTAAAACCCTTCATGATTAAATTCCTCATCTCAACGGTTGTTGAGACAGGATGAGGAGAACAAGACAGACAAGTTCTTTTAGAATCATCTCTTTCTTTCTGAACAGATGCTGAAGACTAAGAAAATATTTCTACGTCGATCATTGTTTCAGAAAACATATATTTATGGTCTTACAAATCACAGCAGAACCCAAAATGGTAGTTTGGGTTGTAATGTCAACCACAACACCTAAGCAGCAAAAAGAGGCCTTTGCAGAAAAGTTTGCTGTCAGGACTCACCGGAAGGTCTGTGAAGGCAACACCTGAAGAAAGAAAAGAATACATGAGGGAAATGTTATGCTCTTGTTAAAGAAACTGGAAGTAAACCTTGAAATGTGTCACAGATTTAAAGACATTGAGGTCAAGAGGATGACCAACCTAAACTGATGCCATTTTTGGTGTAAAAGCAGGTGTTGTTGATGAGGTTAACGCAGCAGCCAATCACATCTCCCGTGGTAAACGTCGGTCCGTACGGCTGGCCCGTCCCAGAGGAGCAGAAGGAGTGACCGTCATCTCCATGGTAACCGTATGAGTGCTTGTCCCACCCTAAAATCAAGACCATGGAGATGTGACTTAAACTGGATAACTTGTTCAAACTCCACCATCGAGGATGAAGTGTGATGCATGTGAGGAGTGAGGTGACACTTCACTGCAGGACGTTACTCATGGACATCTGCCACTCTGGTTTTTCCATCTGACTACTGCTGCTGCCTGCAGACCGACTCAAACGTCCGTGCGCGGTCACACACACTTGATCTGTCTCTGGCATGTGCTGCAGTGTGCTGGTCGGCCAGCAGGGGGACAGTGAGTAAAGAAAGTGGTGAGTCACAGCTTTCAGAAGCAGCTGCAGCTCAGGAGGAAGAACCAGGAGAGCAAAGATCACCCAGGAAGCTGAAGAAGAAGGTGACATTCTAAATTTATGAGCTTGATTCTTTTTGATGCTGCTCATCAAGTATGTAAATGCAGAAAAATACTGTACATTTGTAGCTGAAGAAAAACTGCTTCAAAATAATGCAGGGTTTTTTAATAAAATATTTTTGATATAATTTTACTGCTTTTTAAGCTTAAATATTTAACATTTATAAAGTGTTAACCAAAATCTAAATAAAAGATTTTAAATGAGGAGTTTGTTGATTAAAGTAAATCAGTATATCATAAAATAATTGTTTTGTTAAATTCTAAATTAGCTGTGAATATGGGGCTGGGCGATATATCGATATAATCGATTAACTCGACTTTTTTGTTTTAGACGATTTAATTTTTGGACCATCGAGATTTTATTTCCAGAGCGCTCTGCTTTCTTGTGCTTCTGTTGTTTAGAGTAAAGGCAGCTCGTCTGTCTCTTGAAACAAGCAGACATGAAAACTGCAGCAAGTAAAGAAGAGCTTCTTCCCCGGGGCCGACAAAAAACAAAAATGTGCAATATTTACAACCGCATGCGACACGTAAAGCGCCCCCCACTCCCGTATAGTCTGTACACTTCTCTGTGTAGCGTTTAGCTTAGACTGATGGAGCAGCAGGACGTGGCGGTTTTTAACGGGATCCAAACATAAATGGAGGATTCACAGCAGCAACAGAGTTTAATTTAAAAAAGTGTTGATTTGGAGAGAGCGGTGTTGTTGCACACTGATGCTATCATGCCACATTAATGCTATGCTACAGAGTTGTGCCGCTTGTTGTCAGTTTGCGACCACAAACTGGTTTAAAGTCAGAGAACATTTCTACGGAACGGACTTTAAAATGTGGCGGATAAATACAACAAACCTAATTCATGAGACATTCATAAAGACGGTATTTTCTAAATACAATAACACATGTGAATCCACCTTGAATGAAATTTTATCAACAATATTTAACCCTACACAGCCATTTTTGAGCTGAAATTTTCGTGGATTTTCCCACAATGCACTACCAGCAGCCACTAAGACGCTTCTGGAACAGAAGTTTGGGAAGGCACATCAACTTTGTGTTCACAAAAACAAAGACTACTGGGAAACACGGAGGAGGCTTATGTGTGATCTGGGACTGCTTTGCTGCATTTGACAGTGTCTTGAACATTGACTGTATATGAGAACTGGACTGAGTGAGTGTGACGTCACCCATGGAAAATATTTTCCTTCCAGCTCGAACAGGTCAATTCAGTCGCCATTTTTTTGCAATACAGACGCCGCAATTTGGAGCCATACGTCGTCAGTAAGCAGTGACTGGTCCGAGTTGGTCTGCTTTCTTTGGCAACCACTCTCACCAATTGGGAGTGAGCTTGCTGAATGGAAGGCCACACCCCTCTCTGGGGCATCTGTCAAACGTTTTGAACGTTCAACGTGAGACCGCCTACTTTTTTTTTTTTTGAGACATCTGATTGGCCCATTTACAATTTGAATAACATACACTGCAGAAAAAATATGAAAAAATTAGGATTAGCAAAAGCATGTTTAAAAAATGTATCAGAGCAAGAATGATTGTTCTGACAAACAGAATGACTGAGTAATAGGTGTTTATTTCTCTATATGATTTTGAATTCTTGGAGCCAGCGCGTACTTCCTGTTTGGAACACCAGGGGGGAAGGGTCACTCAGTCCAGTTCTCATCTTCAGTCAATGGTGTTGAAATTCAAGTAAACTTCAGAATAAAAGAATTATTAGAGTGCATGTCCATGTCATCTGGAGAAAGACAACCCTTCAAACCTTTAGTTTGCTCCTTCAAGACCAAAATATCTACAGACAGAAGCAGAAATCATTGATTGAGTGATAAGTTTGTAAAACACAATATTGAATTTAAAGAGCAGCCTTTTTCATTAGTTTTTTAATTTAATAATGATGTTTGATGTTATCAAAGCAATGTGTGGGTCTCACTGGTTTTTCCATTATTACTTTTGTAAAGTTCTAGTTTTGAACGACCGCTGAGGGTCTTTCTTTCATAAAAACTATGTTGTTTTGGAAAGTGTCTACATTTAGGAGTAACATTCCCACTTTTAAAGTTCTCTAGAGGATTACACCAATGAAGAGTTATCTATAGTGACATTACACTGTTCACTTCAGGACACGTGAGGAGGTGACTAAAATTAGTCTCCACTAAAATAGACAAGAAATCTGAGGTGCTCACTGGGCTTACAGACAAGTCCTATGGGACCTGCAGGACCCCGGAAACACCCTTTATATATGCATCAACTCTCCAATAGAAGTAGTAATTTATTTTGTACAATATTTTGACAAACACTGAGCCCGCACATATTCCTGCATCATCACCTTCAGCTAAACTCAGATTTCCTGCGCACAAAACAGATCTCGCCTCAATCCAAAACATTTGTTCACTTTTGAATTCATGACTCAGAATGGACCTGGAGTTGGAAATGTGACCTCTAATGTTTACAAGAAAAATCCTCTTCAGCATGAAAAAAAAAACTCTCTTAAATTTACCAACTTCGTTTAGAGTCAAAGGATGACTTCTTACAGTCTAGACTAATCGAGTTTTGCAGGAATTCCTCCTCCTGAAGCATCAGAGTCGTAGGAGACCTGCAGCCCTTCAGCTCCAGTTGCAGAGAGCACATCAATGCCAAAAAGCAAAGCAGGGCTGAGGGAAAGTAGGTCGTAGGACAGCACAGATAATAGATGTGTACTTTGTGCATATGTGTAACTGTGAGGATGTAATAAACCATTAACCTAAGCTGACTGTGTATGCTCAAGTGTGTTTGTATCTTCTGCAGTGGACGTTTTCTTTCAACTTCAGCACATATTGTCCTCCTCCTCTCTATGTGCTCATATGTACACATGTGTATATATTTGTGTGTCTGTGTGTGTTTGTGTGGTGAGGTATTACATTAATCTGCTGACAGGGATATTGCCTCTAAAGCCTGGCTCACTGCTGCAACATGCTAATGAAATGGGCAAGTCTCCACAGCAGAAACACACACAGAGGTCAACAGGACACACAAGTAACACACTGTGCTGTGTTTGCATTGCATTTGTTGCGTTTCTCACGAGAACAACATTTGAATAACTTTTAATTAAAAAATTCTTCCCTTACTCACACAAATGTAAGGTTTTGGTGAATCTTTCAACCTAAACATTGTCAAAGATGCATATATACATATATAAAGTAATAAACTTTTGTACTGGTCCATAAAGCTTAGAAACACATTGCACAGACCTTTTTGCCTCTCCGGCATCTCCCCACTGGTTTAAAAAACCCCATTTTAGGGATGCGCCTCACATTGAAACCAGGTTTCTTCTGATGGGATAAAACCCCAACCAAACATGATTTTGAGAGTGAAACCAATCACTTTCTTAGCACAAAAACACAAATGTGTTTAGAGAAGTATATTGTAAACTTTTACCGTCTCTAAAGTAATCAAATTATTGTCTAGTTTCTTGGGTAACCCGATTTCTTAAAGTCACTTTCAGATCATCTTTTGAGCTCTTTTGGAAGCGTTCCCAATGGTCATTTAATTATTATTAAGCCGTTTAGCCACATTTTTTTTTTTAAACAAGTTGTTTTCTAGGACATATTTTCTGCAAAGTGGCAGGAGTTCATCAGAAATTCATCTCTGAGTTGTAGATGAGACTGTTGGGACGGAGTGAGCCTGCCTTAAATTCCCATCATCCCTTTGTTTACACTCTCTCCCACTAGCCCCTCACACCCCCAACCTAAGATTAGCGGTCCAATAAAAATGGTGAGCAATATCGGAGCTTTCCAGCCATAAAGTTTTCACCAACATACCAGCTCAAAATGAAGACATAAATGAATATAGTCTACAAGTGGGTGTGTCAGAATGGAGCACAGCAGGGAGATTTTGGCCCGTCCTGAGTATTTTCTCCATAACAAATACACTCTCTTTCAAATGCATTTTTTGTCTGCTCCTGATTCACAATGATTTAAATAAATAAATACTCAGAAAAGAAATTTTAATTATAATTTTGTTTATAGATGTCCTCCATCAAAAATCCCACAAGAAAATATTAAAAACATCAAAAACACAATTTTCATCGGAGTGGGTCTTTCAATATGAGACAGATTTGAAACTGAATGAAGGCCTTGCCATTGTCTTTGTGGGACGAAGACCAGCTTACGATAAGGACAGTTTTAACCAAAATCCCGGTTTCGCTTTGAACCCAGGGGATGTAAGGCGGATGTCTTTGTACCAATATGAAGAGGCAGCAAAACACTGTTTTATTTAAAAAAAAATAAAAATAAAAAAATAAAAAACATTCATTAAAAAAAACTGCATCCACTGCTGCAAAGTATGATTATTTATTAAAAACAGCCATGTCACCTCCACAGTCAAAAACAAAATTCTTGTGAATTTAAGGTCATGAGGTGAGATGTTACTCTTTATAAACAGCACAGTACATACATATACAAATTTAATCTGGAGAATAAGACTGTACTGCCCCCTGTTGCTTGTTTGGCTTTTCACTTTGACAGATTCACTGACATAAGAGGTTCAAAGTGAGATGAGCCAAATCAAAACAAGGTCATTTTGGGAGGGCTGTGTAAAGGCAACTTTTGCAGCAGTAGTTCTGTCATAACTCAAATCTTTTTTGTGTATCAGTTGTTTAAAATACAGATGATTCTGTAAGTTTTATTTGTTTAAGTGTGTGAATTCCTGTAACTGTGTTCATCTTCTAATCTGCGGCCTGTTGCAGGAAATTCCAAAGCACAACTTTGTAAGCTCCATCGGCCTATGCAGGACAAACATTCCCTGCCGCGACAAAGCTCACAGATGACTCGGGATGGACGCATACAGTCAGAAATGCAATCAGTCGGCCCAGGACACGCAAATAAATCCTCTGAGTTTGTGACAAACACACAGTGCCACACAAACGCACCGACTGGGATAGTTGGAGTTAAGGCAATCAGCAGTAATCTGTCTAGCTGGACTACAGACCATCTGTGGTGAGATAGCAGCTGAAAATAGTTTCATAACTGACGGGTGACCAGGTTTAGAGCCAGTCTGGGTGATGCTAGTCTGCTCTTTGCATGTCTTCTGATGAAAAACGGCGAAGAAGCAACAGAGGGTAATCGTTTTGGTTGGTCTTTGAGTTTGTGGTAAACTCCCATGACTTTTGTGGAGCAGGAAATAATAAAGATTAGTAAAGGTGAAGTGAAGGGGGCATTGAAGAGGGTGAAGAGTGGAAAGGTACTTGGTCCTGATGATAAATCTGTAGACATATGGAAGTATCTCGGAGAGATGGCAGTGCAGTTTCTGACTGGATTATTCAACAGGATCTTTAGTGGTGAGAAGATGCCTGTGGAATGGAGGAGAAGTGTGATGGTGCTCAATTTTAAGAATAAGGGAGATGTGCAGAGCCGGGCAACTACAGAGGAATAAAGCTGATGAGCCATACAATGAAGGTATGGGAAAGAGTAGTTGAAGCTAGACTAAGAGCAGAAGTGAAGGTTTCATGGCAAGAAGGACCTCTACAGATGCAATATTTGCTTTGAGTGTGGAAAAGAAGTGAAAAAGCGAGTGCAGGCAGGTTGGAATGGGAAGAGAAAAGTGTCAGGTGTGATGTGTGGTTAAAGAGTTTCAGCTCAAATGAAAAGAACAGGTGTACAAAACTGTGGTGAGACCAGCCGTGTTGGTCGGCCTAAAGACAGTGGAACTGAGGAAAAGACAGGAAGCAGAACTGGAGATAGCAGAGAGGAAGACGCTGAGGTTCTCTTTGGGAATGACAAGGATGGATAGGATCAGGAATGAGTCTATCAGAGGGACAGCACATGTTAGAGGTTTTGGAGATAAAATCAGAGATTCCAGACTGAGATGGTTCGAACCTGTCCAGAGGAGAGACAGTAAATATATTGGTAGAAGGATGCTGAGTTTAGAGCTGCCAGGCAAGAGGTCTAGAGGAAGACCAAAGATGAGGTTTATGGATTCAGTGCACAAAGACATGAAGGTAGCTGTTGTTAGAGTGGAGGATGCAAAAGACAGGGTTAAATGGAAGAAGCTGATTTGCTGTGGCGACCCCTGAAAGGAAAAGCCAAAAGAAAAAAAAGAAATTTGTAGTAAACTGCTAATATGTCCACAAGACTCCACAAACAGGTCCTACAGAGAGGTCAAGTGGATTTAGCCAGGCCTCAACACCCTGGGATGGGATTGGTCAAGGTGACGGTGTAGCCTGGGCTGTGGTGCTGTCAGAGTCCACTGAGCCATACATGCATTTTTCTGGACATGACAAAAGAGAGTGGAGCAAAAGAAAAAGAAACTGAATTCATATCTGCCAACAAAAGACGAGGATTTTTTTTAAAAAGGTGCAACAATTATGGCTCAGATACAGTTGTTGTTTTGAAAGGAAGAATGGGCAAAGGTTTCAGTCTCTAGATTTGCTGGTAGAAACAAACCCCAAAAGACTTGGGGCTGTAATTGCAGCAAAAGGGGGTTCCACAAAGTATTGACTCAGGGGCGCTGAATACTTTTGCACACTGCACTTTTCAGTTTTTTACTTGTAAAAAAAAAAAAAATTTGATTTCTTGTATAATTTTCTTACCACTTCACAATTGTGTGCCACTTTGTGTTGGTCTTTGACATACAATTCCAATAAAATATATTCATATTTGTGGTCATAACGTGAGAAAATGTGGAGAAGTTCAAGGGGTATGAATACTTTTCAAGCCACTGTATATCAGAAAATCGGTTAAAACATGAGCATGAAGTTTGGTTTTTCAATTAGCTGACAAAGGCTCATTTTCATATCCAGTCCTTATGGGAGCACCATTCAACTATAACTCACCCTGATGTAAACAGAATCTCTTCAAAAACAAAACATGTTAAAGAAAGTGAATCAAGAAACAGGAGATTAGAAAGAAAGATACCCCACTTTTGTTTGTTCTTAGTGTATAGGGAGATTGTGGCCCACACAAGTATTTTCTCCATAACAAATACACTCTCTTTCAAACGCATTTTTTTGTCTGCTCCTGATTCACAGTGATTTAAACAAAGAAATACTCAGAAATGCAAACAGTATCGCTCTTATTGTTTGGTAGCAGATGATATTGATAAGTTGTGGTTTCAAATTTATCTACGTCAGATAAAAAATGGAAGAGAACTGTGAATAAATCTCCACACCAAAATTCCAGAAATCTTCCAGAACTTGATGCTTAATGTGCAAATTTATTGCAATTTATTTCTTCCCATTTATTTTACTTATTGTTGTAAACATGTACTCTTCACATGATTTTATAGGTTTTGGTATTCATTTTATAAGTAATAAATTACTTTGATTCAATCGTGACAGTTAGAATGTTCTCTAAATAACATTTATATTGTATGGATGGATGTACAGATGGAGATAATATGAATGACAGATGTAATGAGTTGAATGGACAGCTGGATGGATCAACTGATTCATTGATTGATTGGTTCTTCCTTTTGACACAGTGGCAGAGAATCCAGTTTTTCAACAGTGTTTGGGTCAAGTCAGTGATTGATTGTGATGTTGCTGTGACTGATAAATACAATAACCCAAACCCACAAGTGACTAAGCAGATCTGAACGGCTAAAAGGTCAATTTACTTTCTTTGTTCCAATTTAGTCTTTAAAGATCAGCTTTGTGAGCCCAAACGGCATCATATGGGAGGATGGTTTGGCCTAAAATTGGGAAGACATGGTTCTACCAAAATCTCATCTAGATTTCTCTGGACTGAGATCCTCTCCCGAGATAAAATATTTGTGGGAAGTATAGTCACAAACCATCATACTTCCTCCACAAAACATATTACTTCATTGCTGCTCTTTCCAGCTGTTTTTGCCTTACGTGATGCATCTCATCTAGATCAGGTATTTAGCTGAAAAATAAGTAAGGTGGTAGATCTTCAGCCTTAGTCACATGCACATGTACGGGTGCTAAAGGCTTCTGGATAGTCTGGGCCCTTGGAGAGTCATACAGAGAGGATCATTTTGCTTTTCATGCATATGGTAAATGTATTAAACATTTGTAAGACTAATCCAAGTTGAATCCACTCGGGATGCCCGGGTGATGCTGCTGTTTGGTGCTCTTCGCCCCACTCTTGTCGTTAGCAAGGTGAGAGTACTGGCCACTATCAACCCAGTGCAAATGCGAGCTCACTGGATGTGCATTTGATACAAAAGTTCCCACAGGATGCTTGTAGCATGTCCACACAAACTACGTTCTGATTGTCTAACTTCCTAAAATGCAGGCTCTATACAATGCACCTGCATTTCACCTACATTGTCACCCTTACTTACCCTTACATGTTGTATAAATGTTTGCTTTGACCTGTTGCCCACAGCATGCCTGTAGAAAAAATGAACACTTTCACTCTACGAGGTCACCGAGTCCACAAACAGCCCATGTCCACCTATAAGACTTGGAATGTTAAATTCAAGAAATAATCTACAAATGTCCACATTTTATTAAGCCTGTATCGCTTTTGAACTTTGAAATCGGAGTCTCCTGCTGCGAACATAAACACTGGAAGAGAAAACTTCTCTCATCAATTACACTGAGGATGCTACAAAGCATCAACACGTCAACTCTCCAGCGACATGAAAGCAAATCCAGCTCTTTGGTGGCTTTTAATCAGTTGTTTTGGAAAGGTTTCTTTCTGTCTAGTGCATGTTTAGTTATCGCTATGACATTTTTATGCTTTGTGAATACTGAACACATTTTTATACCTTCAATGGATGAATGAGGTCTTATCTGATGCATCCAAGTCTGTCAGAGAAGGATGTTTAACAGCGTGAGGAGGACATTTATTATACTGGAGGTCTCAGGTATAAATTTAGCCTGTGAGTAAAGCTCTGCTAGGGCCGAGTTATGACTCCACCAGCTTTACAAATGAACTGCCCGACTATGCTGGAAATAGAAGGTGTTTACAGCTTGGAGCTACAATAAAGTCAGAAAAACTCAGTTCCTGAAGCTGTTAGGTTAAACCAATTGTGGAACATCACATAGCAGCTCTGTTTCTTCTGAAGTAACAGGCTTCCTCATAGACAGGAAGCAGAAATCAAAAGACAATGGAAAAATATTATTCTAATTTAGAAGCCCGCTCTTTTATCTGACAAGGCTGTGACAACTGCATTGGCAAGCAAAGTTTCTGAATTTTTCCAAATTTTCCCAAATCCCTGGGATAAGTCCAAAAATGTCTCCCTCTTTGATTGCTGGAAGTACAGAAGAAAAAAAATCATAAAACTTGTTCTTTCAAATAATTCCTCCAACGTGTCTTTAAAATGGAACTCTTGTGAGACATTTTCTATCTCTTTTTTTTTTAATTGTTAAATTGTGAAGGACTCAAGTATGGAACCCGGCTAAAGGGACATAGAAGGAAAAAAAATTAGTACTGATTGCTCATGCGTACGAGAAAGTGTGTGGGGCACATAAGTGACCATTTGCACACAGGACACATTTTCAGTGTCAGTTACTTGAAAATGACATTACTTGAGCTTATTACATTTTATTTTACCTTTGGACTCGCCTGCAAAGACACTGCAGCTTTGCTTGCCTGGCGTCACTGTTGTGTGATCTCTGAACCTAAAATGAGTTCTAAAGTCATGTGGTTTGTTTCGGCGCACGAGTGCACCAGCTTTGATCAACTGGTGCACTTATAAACCTCTTTCTTGTGCATATAAGAAACCAGTACATTTTTTTTACTTCTATGTATTATGTTTCGGTGGCATAAACAAATTGAATTGATTGAGCGTTTCTAACAAGAATCACTTTACTCATGTAATTTCAAAGAAAGTTCCTGCTGATACATGTTTATCTTTACAATGTTGTGTCATCATTAGTGGCGAGTTGTTGCAATCTAGTGAGGATTCAACAGGCTTTGACAGCCACTGCTTGTTTTCCAGGTATCTTTGTCTGACCCACAGCTGAATACCAGGATCAGGTGTCTACAGTCAATCAGAAAACAATAGAGGTATGCAGAAATGAAGCAGGACAGCACCCTGTGCTGCCTTCTGTAGGTTTAAAACTTTTACATGTGTTTAACCCCTTCATGCCTGAATTTATTTCAAATTATCTAAAAATATTCATTGTTCTTGGAGTCCTCGATCAAATAGTGAAGCGTGAAGGGGTTAAAACTTTTTCAAATGTTTTTTTTCTAATGAATTAAAGGACAGATAAAACTAAATCAACAAAAACCAAGAACTGCATGTAAAACAACAATGTACAGTGAGAAAGAGCTTTCGGTGCCCGGGTACGGTGGCCGTTTTGGACCAGTTGTTCCAGTCCGAGCACGGGGCCTATTCAGACGGAGGAAACTTGAAGCGAACCGTTCCGGATTATCAGGGAAAACAAACTATTCTTGACTTTCAGCGTACCAAATGTGTTCAGTCTGATTACATCCTCAGCCAACAATAATGCATAACACCAAACCAACATAAAAACTTGAATCAAAAAAACAACACGTTTTAAACAAACCAGAGCAAACAGAAAGAAGTGGTATGATTATTCTATAGTCCCACGCTTTTGCAAAAATGTACAGTTGGAATGATGTCTCTATCTCCAAAATTACGTAAGAAGATGCATTTTGCAGGGTGGTATAGCTTTAACAGCTCCACAAGCTTCCATTGTGTAGCAAAGAAAAATGGATTAATGTAAACTTATGAAAATTTGAACCGATTTACACCTATCTAAGATCAAAAGTCGAATGAGAGCTGAAAGAGAGCATAGATTGTTTGTATTGCTGAAAGGGTGTCAAAGTTAAGACAACATGAAAGTTGGGGACTGTTCATTTTCAAAGGAGTAAGTTGCTGTAATTTTGCTGCATAACTGAAAAACTAAAAGTTGCAGGAAATATTGCTGAAAGGATATATAAAATCCGTAATAAGTTAAACATAAAAGCTGACTGATTAAAATGTAGCTGAAATTTGCAGATATGGATGGCTAAAAAAAAAAAAAAAAAAAAAAAGCACAAAAATAACTATTGTGGTTTGACAGTTTAATGCAATCAAACCATTAATAAAAGAGCAGGCAAAGAGTTTAGTTACTAAATGCAGTTAAAGCGAGAAATGTTTTTATCGTATATTAATCCTGGAGTAAATTTTATTTTTAAATGAAAACTGAGCTATCTGTGCAAAGCGAGAGGAAATGTTTTCCTAAAATCGGATTAGTCTGAGGTCAAACCATAAGCCAGAGTCCACATCATCTGCCTCTGATCCATGAGCGTTCAGCAACATGCCCAGACATGTTGTTTCTATAGCCGTAAGGCTGCTGATTCTACAACCAAACATAGCATTTCCACCCACAACCACAACATCAGTGTCTTTATTTCTTCCATCCAGTTCATATCAACTCCACTTGATCTGCATCTCCACTTCTGTAGGAAAGTATCTGCACTCTAAAGGAAAACATTGACTGGGGGCCTAAAAGCAACCCTTTTCCAGTGTTTGTGACTTGGAAAAAACACCTTCCTGTTCTGCAAAGTACAAGCAGAGGCAAACAAAACACCATCAGGCCTGACTGCAATATAAACTGATGAAGTCAGAGCTGGAAGCATTGACCATTAGGTAATTAGAAGATTTCAGGGTCAGGGTTTTGGACAGTGCCTCTCGTGCTGCTTAATTGTCCGGTACAGGGTGTCCTGTGTGCAAACGAAGACAGAACAAAAGGAAAAAGGCAGCGCAGGATGTTTTTATGCCAGCCTCTCCGAGCAGCTGAAATGCTGGCTTCAGTCCAGACCGCCATCATTTCAGTCTGGCGTTCTGTAATATCGGACATACACAGAAATGTCTCCTGGTTGCTCCAAACATAAACTCCATGATGAGAGGGTGACAGGTTGTCCGAATTAATGTGACTAAGGAATTACCCTGAGATAAATTCAGGAGGCAACACGTCTCTTTAACCATCTTCCCACTTGTTATGCTTCAGGGTCATTGTTCACATGCTACTCACCGGGCAGTCTGTTCATGTTGACTCCCTGGGCGGACAGGCCGATGCCCATGTACCTGCAGAGAGCAGCACAAGCACCAGCTGGTTTCAGACATCATGTTTACAAGTTTCAATACATTTCATGGCAGCTGCGTTTTATCTGCTCTGAAAAGTATACAGATGAGGACTTTGAGCAGAGTGTCTTTCATCCGCTCTGGAATCATAAAACTTGGCTGCAGAGAGAACTGCCTCCAAGGCAGAGTTCAAACATCAACAGTGGGAGCTGGTGTGGAAGCTCAGAGGTCAGCTTTGATGTCTTCAACCTGTCATGCTAGGATCAACTACAAATTAACAGAAAAACTTTTTTGCTCAGTTGAAAAAGTCATGGGTGCTGTTGGCTTTGTGCGTTTGGCACGAGCTGAGATCATTCAGCTCTTCAGCAAATCCAGCCATACATTTCTGCACTGTAAAGAGGGATCCTCCGCAGGCTTTTCCTTCAGTGAGTCTGCAGAGTAGCAGAAGCAGAGCTCAACATGAGCCAAGGAGGAAGATGAGTTATCCTCTTTCAAAAGCGTGCGTCCCTGCTGATTGTGGAGGAAAAAAAAACAACAAAATTTAGGCACCTTTTACAAACACAGTTGAATCCAGAAATAAAGAAAAAAGAAGGTTCAGCCAAGTGCTTTTAAAGTCCACCTCTCTGATCAAAACCCAACTCCACTGCAAAAGAATCAATGACAAATCTAAAAGAAAGAGAAGCACCTCAGTCCAAAAAATTTGAAGAACACAAAAAATACAGCTGCAAACAACAACTTTTTTCTTGATTAGTCATGATTGTTTTGGCGGCAACAATTTCTGCTTCAGGGTTTTGTTACTAAACTAAAAACAAGACATATCAAGCCAGGGTGCGTCTCCTTACTTTACATCTTCAAGAAAAAACAGATTTTGCTGCAGATTTGAGGTGTTTTCTAACACGGGTTTAACTCATTTTTAATGTATAAATATGAATCAACATTATTTTAAGCAGATAATAATAACTGCTGTCTTTTTCAGGCCCATTACTGATGACACAAACTGGTGTCTGCCTTTACATACACAATTAATTTTGAATAAAGAGGTTTTTTATTTGAAAGATAATATTCTGAAGAGGTTCTTAAAGTATTATAGCAACAGGAATATTAACATTTTTCAGAATTATTCGAACTAGACATCATGAGCGTCCAACAGCAGCAAAAAATTGTTATTTCTGCCACAAAAGTGTTTTGCTTATATGTTATTGTGTAACATTTTAGATAAAAGACAAAAAAGACCAACTAATTTAGGTTGTGTCTGAATTCCCTCAGTACTCACTGCTTAGTTCACTATCAAGGGCATTCTCTAAATTATCTGAGTATTCAAATCTACAATTCCAAAATTCAGTGACCTGGAAACTTCCCACAAGTCTGAGAAAAATCAGTCTGCATTGATGCTCACTAGATTGGGGAATATAGACCATAATGCATTGCATCTGAATCATTTGTGATTTGAAAAAAAAAATGCACGTCAATTTATTTTCATAAATCATCCAGCTGCAAGCTATCCTCACTATGCTAGCCCGCCGGCGGCTGGCTGCCCGGCAGACGGAGAACTGGGGGGATATCGGGGGCGATCCCCACAAATCCATGGGCTTATGACTTTTTTTTTTATTTTAATTGAGACAATAATAAAAAGATACCCCAGTTTTATTTTTATTTCCCCGTTTCGGGTTAATACTCAAACTGGACCATAAACAGGCAGAATTACTGTTTAAAACGTCCGTCAAACGCAGCTCCGCAGCAGGAGTGTAGCACAATGCACCGGGAGGGACTCTGAAGGATCTGGTGAACCCAGATACGGCGATATACCTGACAGCTCCTCTGTAGAGCTCTCCAAAATATATAAACACAAGGTCCTCGCTCAACATCATCCATGTTTTCTATGATGTGGTCGACGAATGAAGTTTGTCGGTGGTTGCTCTGCAGCCGGGGCATCAAGGCATTGGGCAGTAAATTTGAAAAGAGTTTGGTGAAAATGAAGCTTCGTCCACATCCGGTGTGAATGCAGCATTAGAAATGCTCTAATGTGGGGAGATGCGTGTCTTACTGCACTGTAGTTCTTTGCAGAAGTTTAAAAACGGCAGGAAGAAGTTCAGATTTAGGACTGAAAGAATGAATCCCTGCAGTACCTGTCTGATATTGGATAAAGAGTTGTGGAAGATTGTAAAGATAAAGCAATTTAAAAAAAACTGTTCAAGAAGAGATTTTTGAAACAAATCAGACCTGAAGGAAAAGTCCATTTTGATGCAGATAAGAGAAAGCTTTAGATTTCTGAGAAATATCCTGAAATCTAATCAAAAATGTTGCTGCCATTTGCAAACACTGCAGATGAGTTTAAGCTTAAAATATCCCCATGAAGGGATGAAGCTGAATCCATTTAGGCAGTGGGCCACTGAAACAATGAGCTGCAGCTAGTAGCATAAAGACTGATGTTGTTTTCATGACTCAGTGTAGAGAAATACCGATGAAGCAAGTTAACAAATACTCGAGCCACCACTGCAACAGCGGCCTTGTCTTGGATGCAAATGAGGTGAAGCGTGAATGTGCAGAGCTGGAACAGAAATGTCCGTCTGACTAACCTCACATCCAACACTGGATTTCACACCTAGGACAAAAAATGACTTACTGTCTTAAATCTGACAGTTCTCTGAGTTCATGCTGAATAAACTGAGCCTTTCACTTTCAATTCAATTCAATTTTAAGTTTAAGTCGAATTGACATGTTTGGAGCTGGAGTTTTCCCCAGAAAAAGATGGACACCAAAAATCATGTGACCTGACGTTGTAGAGTTATTGAAAAAAGGATGAAAATAGCAGCATCTTCTCATGCTCCCTTATTAATAATTTCTTTACTATATTGCTTCTGTAGTACCTGTTCCTCGAGTTATAAACTGGCCAATCAGATGCCTCAATAACAGCATGTGGTCTCACGTCCAACATTCAATATGTTTGATTGACAGATTGTCCAGAACCCACTTTCAAGTGTTAGGGGTGTGGACTTCCAACAAGCTCATTCCTGATTGGCGAGAGTGGTTACCATAGAAATGTCGATTCAGAACGACTCTGACCAATTACAGCTGACTGATGGTTTCTGGTTCTAATATGACGTCTGTGACATAAAAAATGGCCAATGAATTGCATTTAGCTGGTTGAAGCTGCAAGTAAACCATTTTTCTATGGGTGACATCGCACTCACTCGGTTCAGTTATCATATAACAGTCAACGGGCTCAACTACAAAAACAAAAAGTCTAATTTGAAACAGTAAATTGAGGACTGACAGCAAAGAGGGAGCGAAACGAAAAACAAACAGAATACAAAGCAGCAACTGGTAGAAAATACATTTCACTTGATAACAGTTTTAGGTTTATAGGTAATAATAGTAATGAAAATAAAATTAATAATAATACATTTTATTTAAAAGTGCCGTTCAAATTGGAGAGGTACAGGAGGTGTTTAAATTTATAATTTTTTTTTTTTTTTTTACAATTTTTCTTTCATGTTTACAGTTCCTGCACTGTTGACAGAAGCAGTCAAGCTCCAAGTTCTTTCAACTCACCCGTCTCGACCTTTACTGACAATCTTCACTTCAAAGTAGTAGATCCCGCAGGCTGCTGGGATTGGGTGCGTGGCTCGCACTGATGCTGCATCTTTGTGGTTCTTTCCATGTCCTGCAAAAAGACAAGGAACCGTTATGCAAGTCTGTTACTTCTCTGTTGGTTTACACACCAGAGACTGTATAGAGGTCATTCACACACAGCCTGTCGATTAATTGCATTGTCAATTACAACAAGACCAACGTGTTGTTGTGCAAGAGTAAATCAATGGTTCCTCTTTTGGTAATAAAAACCACACTGGGTACAAATATCAATAAGACGAAGAAATAAAAATCACTTGCAAACTTGAGAGGAAGCTTTTGAACTGAAAAGGAAAATGGAAATCTTCAAAAGCCGCAGCCACATTGAAGTTAAAACAGTTCTCAGTCTCTGTGCTGCCACGCTGCTGTGTGTTTTGCGAGCTACGCTTTGATTAACCACATTCAAAATGTGAGCTCATGTAAAACCTCAACTGCTTCCATGTCAGGTCACCTGTTGAGCTTCGGAGGATGCAATCAAAGAACAAAACAGGAGGCAGCTCTCTGACACAAAGCATCTGGACGCATACAACAACCAGCAACATCTGCACAAGGAGTTTGATTGTGACAGAAGAAAGAAACAAATGAAGTTTCTGAAGGGGCTGCATGATTAACACGTTTATGTTTCTAACAGTTTAAAAACTGCATAGAAAATGTTAGGACCGAATAAACACTAAAAGCTTGAAAAAAAACTCTGTTTTCTAAGACTCTGGCAAGTTTTTGTTTGCAAAGTTTCATTAGCTCGTTTACACTCAAAATATCGCTTTTCTCAAAGATATTTTGGGTGGGATTGGATTTTTTAAGCACCTCCCCTCACAGTGTGGCAACCTTTTTCTTTTCATGTCCGAAATGTTCAAACTTTTAAGCATTATTTTGCTACTGTCAATTAATACAAATAATAATAGTTTATTAAAAGTGCAATAAAAAAAAACATGATTACACATAGTTAAAAAAGCCAGAATTACCCAGAAGCTAGCTTTCTTCTGTAGTTCTCTGGCCATGATGTAAAAAGCAAACATTTACAACAGAATACAAAGCGCATATTTATTTTCTTTTATTCCTTTTTAGTCTTCATTTACATTAAAATGGGACATCTTTTGTTTGTTTTCACCAGGATTTCTTCAGTCTGAGTTATTTTTAATTTTATATACATATACACACACACACATGTGTCATTTTCCAGGGCATAGTTTCTGCAGGAGTTCAACAGAAATTTGCCTCTGAGTTGTGGGCGGTACTGTTGGCATAGAAGTTACCCTCCGCTGATATCCCATCATCCTCTTGTTTACACTCTCCCGCTGGCTTACAGTCCCTCACAACCCTAAGCTAATACCACCAAGTGCAACAAAAATGGCAAAAAATATATTGAAGCTATCCAGCCGTGCACTTTTAAGCCAGATGCCAGTTTGGACGAGGAAAAAGAAAACGAACATGGATCCATTTCTCTGCAAGTGGATGCATCAGAACGGAGCAGAGCAGGGAGACTTTGCCCCGCCCATTTCAGTTGCTGAGTCACAACTGAGAGCTTTTCAAACTGCGAGTTTTTATCTGCTCCTGATACCAAAGACTCTAAAAATGGTACCCAGTGCCTCCCTGCTTGACACTCAGTATCTAGGAGTTGGATTGCGGGGGTCAAACTACCAAGTGGTTCCCGAGCGCGGCTGTGACTGCAGCTCACCACTCCCCCAGAGGATGAAGATGGGATAGGTCAAATGCGGAGAACAAATTTCACACACCTAGGTTAACTCTAAACTTGACTGTAAACAAATTTTTTTTTTCAACTTGTAGACAAGTTAACTTTTAACTTGATGTTAAACAGGCTGGGTACCAGCCTCATCTGCTCATAAAACACTTTAGAAAGATTTCCTTCTTACATTATCCACAAACGGGCTGCACGGTGGCGCAGTGGTTAGCGCTCCTGCCTCACAGCAAGAAGGTTCCCGGTTCAAGTCCTGGCTGGGGGACCTTTCTGTGTGGAGTTTGCATGTTCTCCCCGTGCATGCGTGGGTTTTCTCCGGGTACTCCGGCTTCCTCCCACCGTCCAAAAACATGCTTCATAGGTTAATTGGTCACTGTAAATTGTCCCTAGGTGTGAATGTGAGTGTGCATGGGTGTGTGATTGTGGCCCCTGCGACGGACTGGCGATCAGTCCAGGGGTGTACCCTGCCTTCGCCCATGAGTAGCCGGGTTAGGCTCCGGCAACCCCGTGGCCCCGAAAGGGATAAAGCGGATTGGAAAATGAATGAATGAATGAATTATCCACAAACATTACAGAGCAAAGCGTTGGAAATATCAGTAATTTTGACCAATGTGGACTGTTTGTTTTTGGCTGTGTTGATGCAGAAAATGATTTACTGCCAGAGTTTTTCAATAAATACAATCCACCTGTTCTGAGCTTTGAGCTGGCGGGGACCGTCCATACAGTACATGAAAACGCTCCTGACTAACATTAACAATTTCTCAGTAAGTCGTCATAAATAATTTAAAAAACATCACAAGTATTCATTATAAATAAAACACACTCCACAGAAATCACTAATTTCATCACTCTTTCTCTTTGTGGGAACCAGCGTGATCAAATATTGCAGGTTGTAAACGTGTCCTTTTCTTCTCGCTTTAGGACTATAACTGTATCCACAAAGAAAATTTGAGCGAAAAACAGGAAAAAAAGAGCAAAAGAAATTTTTTTTTTCTTTTTTGCATTTAAGAAGAAATTAGAATGAAGATCAACTGTTTTTTTAATGATTGAATGCAATACGCTTCCAAAAACTTGAGTTAAATTTGATTGCTTCGGTTATCCTTTTACATTTTAAGAATTGTAATTAACTTTCTGGAAACACACATTTCCTTATGGATAACATGAGTTCACACTTCTAGAATGTCTAATCCCTGTGCTTTCGGTATCTTTACATTATTTCTTCTTCTTCTCCTTTAATTGTGTAGATTCTCAGTGTGCAGCGTCCCTGAATCTGTCCACACATCAGAGGAGATCACTTGGACTGTGTGTTTGTGTGATTTAGTGTGGTTAAATCAGAGATGCTGTTGTTTACACTCAGCCTGCCGCTTCTTTAAAGGCTCTCTAGCAAGAAGCCTGTAATAAAGATGTGCACACAGCAGGGTGAACGGACTCATGCGTTCTGTCTGAACCAATTAGACTGAAGCACAACAGTCATTACGAAGTGTCAATCCATATTCTGGCGCTGGTTACGCAACCCTCAAGCGTAAGAGAGGCAGTTGTATAATCGAACGTGAGTCTCTCCGTAACATGCCATCAAGCCACCGACCGAGTTCACCTGCTCTGATACCGATCGGCTGCAACATTAACCGCAGCAGCTGGCTGTCAACAGACACACGAGCGCCGCAAACTCAGCCACCGCCATGCAGGACAATCTGTTTAACATTGTGCCCACTGAAAACCAGATCAGTGTTCTGTTCCATAATTAACTATGACATCCGCAAGAGCTGATTATCAAACTTATTTTTTACTTTTCTCCTAAAAAGCTGACAAATTTTACGTTCAAATGGGACTTTTCACGTCAACTTTTTTAAAAAAACAATTTATTTAAAAAAAGATTGGGATTATTATCCCAGATGAAGAACAAATTTTCACTTTTTTCAACATGCCATTATTTCTTTTAGCAGAAAACAGAGCTAAAAATGGGAAACGTGGGCAAGGACAAGTACCACCATCCAGCTTCCACACAGACCAGAAGGTTTACAGAGGATCATCAGAAAAAATGCAAAAGCAGAAGATTTGAGAGTTTACTGCAGCTTTCTTTTAAAAGACCTCAGATGAGCAACCGTTGATGTACATCAGTCTGGGAATTCTAGAAAACCATGTCCAAACAATTTAAGCAAATTGAATTATTTACAAGTATATAAAAACTTTTGTGACAGCTTCTATCATCTCAAGAGAGAACATTCAAGCTGTGCAGTGCTCAGTAAAACCTCTAAAAAACCCAGGAGCTCATTTTAGCTTCACCAAGCTTTCAGCTGGTTTAATGCCAAATTTCCCTAAAGCACATGTAAAGCTGAACAAATGTAATCTAAACCAAAGTAAAAAAAAAAAAAAGAACACCCAAAGCTGGCACAATTTCCAAAAGAAAAACAACACAAGCTCAATTTTTTTTGTTTTTTTTTTACACTTTACAGCCACTTTGGAGCACAGTGTTGGAGGGCTAATGATAAGGGTTGGTTGTGTAGCCACAGAGCATGGGAAGCTGCCAGAGACACATGAGTCTGCCAACAAAGATCTGGAGAACAGCAGTGAATCTACAGCACAAGTGTGAGCCAGAAAACTATTGTTTTCCCTCTCTGTGGCAAAAACTCCATCTGGAAACTGTTCAAAGTCTTAAAATTGGTCAGCTTTTAAAAGGCTTTTTGTTGTTGAATTAAAATTTGCATAAAAATAATCATTTGCTGCAGCAACACAACATGTTCATAAATCATACACTTTCTGAATAACAGGAGAGGCAAGAGAGTTTAATAATGAACCAGGATGGATTTGTTTTGAACATCTAAAAACGGGTCAGGTATTTTTTTTAATCTAGTGGGACCAACTTTTACCAGATGAATGTATTTTTTTAATATTGGGATGCTAAATCATGCACCTAAGTTCAGACATACTTTGATCAGACGAGAAAAACGAGAAAGTAGAAAAGGTTCCTGTTTTCCTCACAGATCTGTTCACACCAGCAGATCTGCCTGCATTAACATACATATAGAATGATGTGAGGTAGAGTGGAGTTGTGTTTGTGAAGCAAAAAAGAAAATAGACTCTGATCTGACTGCGATTTCATACCCAAAAATTCTCTTCCAAGCAAAAAACTGGCTTATTTTGAAAATATTTCTTCTTCAAAAGCAGGTCAGATTTGCAAGACATCAATATAAAAAAAAAAAACAGACATCTATCATAAAGCCTTTTTTGCTCACCAAAAAATCAGCAATCCTACCTTAAAAAAAACAACAAGTTCAAAAGTGCAACAAGTTCAATGGCTGTGAATTTCCAGGAAAGCTGATATAAATGGATTAAAGTGACTCAGAGTCACTAAGCTTTATGATTTCAGATTTTTTTTTAGCCATTTAGTAACATCATTTCTAAAAAGCAAACTCTCTGCACTCTGAAAAGTGTCTTTTTGTCCCTCAGACACACAAAGGTACACTTTGGAGTTGAAGAACAACTGCTGGAAACAGCAGCTGGAAACAAAGATGACACACTGGATTTATTACGCTTTGATTCTGAAACGAGCTGGAAAACACAGGATGATGAAAATTACTTTTTGGATTTGCCTGAAAGACAAAAAACAAAACCTCAAAACGCCTTCAGAAGTGACACACACAGAAGTGATCCAGCAAATCTAAAAGCTTTTTAACACGTTAACCAAAATCAGAACAATTCTTTGTGGCAAGGTCATGGCCCACAGCCGACCCACCAAGTCATTAAATCCAGCCCACTAGACCTATTTAAAATTTCACTAATAATGGTCACACTGCTATCACAGATTTGAAATGTTAGATTAAGAGAAATGGCAGGTTAGCAGCTATATCAGACTTGATTTTGGCATGCTCATCATCTTCTCCCTCTCTCTCGTGGTGCAGAAAGAAATAAACATAACAGGATAAAATAACTAAGGGCAACAGAGGAAAAACAGCCAGACAAAAACAGACATTTAAACCCTAATACGCCCAGACAGATTAAATGAATGATCTCCCACAATTCCTTGCGCTGCCAGATATGACAGAAGGCCCAATCATAATGTGTCTATGACCTTCACTACAAATATTAACTACAAATCCCATCATGCAATGCATCAGCTGCCTTACTGAAAACCAGTGTTGTCAGAATAAGTGGCTTCCTGCCCAGTTGGCCGGTTTAGATCCTGAATTTGTAGGATCAATTTTAGCTTTGGGCGGGTGGGAATAATTTGGGCGACTTTGGGTTCGGTGGTTCCTTATTGGAACACATCTCAGCAGAGACCTGCGGTCAGGGGAGGCATGTAAGCCAGAGACTCACCTATAAACTATCCTCACTATTGTGAGGAACTAATAATTAAAATGAAAATGCATACACCAATCTGTTCTCTAAATGCCATTTATATACAAGACCCATAGCCTGAAGATCACTGTATTGTTTTTGCTTGAAACAGAACAAGAAATAGATTAAAACAAAATATTTCTTCATGTTGCATTTAAAATTATCTTATTTATTGTGTAATGTTTTCTATTTTATAAAAAATTTTGAACTCATAGTTTTTTTCATTAGCTTCCAAACCATGTGATCTGAAAACTTCAAAATATCCCGAACTTCTTACTTTATACATTATATGTAAAAAAAATTATTAAGTCTTTTTTTTCACATATAATAACTATTTTAGGTTTGTCTGTGGATTCTTTAGTGTTTGTATCTGATAAAGCTACACCAAAAAGACAGACGTTGTTTGAAGACAGTAAAACAATTGCGCTTTTTCAGATTTTAATAAAGTAACAAGATAATTTGTTTATGAATAAATAGAATTTTTTGGGCGGATTTTTACTTTAAAAGTTCTTTGGTTTAATTTTTAATGTTTTATTAACACCTAGAAATTATATAGACAATAACAGGTTTTTAAAAATCCAATCACTTTGATGCGTTTTACAAAGACACAGGATCTCACACACCAAACTAAAAAACTATGCTAGGAGTTCAGCTCTGATAAAGCGACACAAGAGCAAAGAAAACAGAATGACTTGATTAGTTTTAGTTTTGGCTAATTATTTGTTCAGCAGCATATTGACATTTGTATAATTTTGACAGGGTATATTTTATAGAGAGCAAAATCTTTTAGGACCTAAGGTGTGTTTTGGATTTTGGCCCCTTGAGCGATTGAGTTTGACACCCCTGCTTTAAAGGAATCAGCTCGTGTAAAAACTGTAGTAGTTTGAACATCCCTACTTCTTCATAAGTTTCCTCCAAACACAAAAGGAAGTCCCAGCATTGATCATTGAATCAACAATGAAAGCATTTTCTGCTTAATATTTAGGTTCATAATTGAAGTGTTTAGCTGTATTATACTTTTGCTGTTGAACTTACAATTTATTTTACAGATATTGAAAATAGATTTAAATAGATTTAATTTATATTAAAGACCCACTCCAATCCAAATAATGTGTTTTGGTGTTTTCTTGTGGCACTTTTCTGATGATACATGAAAATTAAGCTCAAAATTGCATTCCTGAGTATTTTTTCATTCAAATTGTTGTGAATCAAGACCAGAAGAAAATGAATGGAAGTTCAGGAAAACTATGGATCGATCCACCATGTTGGATGTTTTCTCCGTGCTGTCACTGAAAACGTCACGTGCCCTAGGTTGAGTCCCTGAGTGGTCGAGAGGACGCAGCCACCTCTCCACAGAGTTCAGATTTTTTTTTTAACTCTGGCCAGCCATGGCAGCCGCTCAATTCGTGCCATTTCCAGACCTTCGCGCCGGCCGCTCAATTCACACCGAAGAACCTCAATTCACATCTAAACCATTGACTTTACATTGGAATTGGCCGCCTCTGCTGCGTAAATAGCAGTGTGTAAGCACATTAACGTTATTCTTACCACCTTGACAAATCTTAGTGTCGCTGATCAATGTGCTGGGTGTGTATTGTAATGTACCTGTTTATTTATTTCAATACTCCACATTGAAACTGCACAGTAATCAATCAATCAATCAATCAATCTTTATTTATAGAGCACTTTTCATATAAAACATAACACAAAGTGCTTTACACAAAATAAAAATAAATAAAACAAAATAATTGTGATACTAAATAAGCAAATAAAAAACAAATAATAATATAAAAATAAGCATAAATTAACATAAAGTCCCCTCCCCCAGATCCGTACACAACCCCCACCCCTGTCAGAGCTCCCACCCCCTAACTGATGGAGATTGGCAATGAGAAACAGGCTGAGCATGACAGTTTGTTTTTAGAAACGCAAATAGTTGGGACCTCTCTCTCTGTGAATAGCGGCACAGCCAACCAAATGCAGCGACACAAGCAGGGACCCGCCTCACCACAGCTAGGGAGCGATGCAGGTCCCCATCCAGAGCCGCCGCGGCTGAACGGCACCCGACCCAGAGAGAGAGAACCCAACTGAGGAAGCACCGGAAACAAAATTAAATTAAAAAGTAAACATATTGATAAAAGCAAAAAAAAAAAAAAAAAAAAGAAAAAAAATTATAATGAGGAATTTAAAATAAATTAATAATTTATTGTGAATTGATAAAACATTATAAAATAGATAATAGATAAATAGGTAAAAAGATACAAAGTAAAAATTATATGAAAGCCAGGTTAAAAAGGTGGGTCTTGAGCCTTTTCTTAAAAACATCTATGCTCTCTGCAGCTCTTAGATCCTCTGGCAGACCGTTCCACAAACGAGGGCCATAATACTGAAAGGATGCCTCTCCGTAAGTTTTGGTTTTCACAGCTGGAATGGTTAGAAGACCAGTACCAGAGGATCTCAGGGTCTGCGAGGGTTCATATTTAACTAAAAGGTCAGACAGATAAGAAGGCGCAAGACCGTTAAGACATTTAAAAACCATTAAAAGTATCTTAAAATCAATCCTGAAGCTTATGGGGAGCCAATGCAGGGATTTTAAAATTGGAGTGATATGGGCCTGTCGCCTGGTCTTGGTAAGAAGTCTTGCAGCAGAATTTTGGAGAAGCTGAAGATTCTTAATGTTAGTTTTTGGAAGACCGGTAAGCAGGGCATTACAATAATCAATTCTACTTGTGATAAAAGCATGCATCAGCATCTCCATGTTAGCGAGAGAGAGTAGTGGGCGGACTCTAGCCAAGTTTCTAAGATGATAAAAACACGTTTTAACCACATGTTTAATATGTGGGATGAAAGTTAGCTTAGAGTCAAAAATAACGCCAAGGTTTCTTACTGTTTCTGAATAATCCAATGAAAGTTCTTTTAACTTCAAAAACTGTTTCTCTCTCTTAGCTTCAGGACCAATAATTAAAATTTCAGTTTTCTCCTGGTTGAGCTGCAGAAAATTATTTGCCATCCATGATTTTACATCTAAAATACAGTTAAAAAGTGCTTCTATTGGCCCTGTGTCATCAGGAGACATAGCTATGTACAGCTGGGTATCATCAGCATAGCTATGAAAGCTGATGTTGTGCCTCCTGATGACATTCCCTAGAGGAAGCATATAGATGTTAAAAAGTAAGGGGCCAAGTATGGAGCCTTGAGGCACACCAAATTTAATTTTGTGGACCCTAGAAAAGTGAGTGTCCATGTTTACCATAAAGTATCTCTCCATCAGATAGGATTTGAACCACTTGAGAACCGTCCCTGATATGCCAAGACTTTTAAGTCTATTCAACAGGATCAGGTGATCAACAATATCAAAAGCAGCACTTAGATCTAGCAGGACTAATACTGAGATCTGATCTGAATCCAGGGCACACCTGATATCATTGACTATCTTTAACAGGGCTGTCTAAGTATTGTGGTTTGTTCTAAATCCAGACTGGTTTGTCTCAAAAATGTTGTTTTGTGCGAGAAACTCATTCAGTTGAATAAAAACAAGTTTTTCTAAAACCTTGCTTAAAAATGGCAAGTTAGACACTGGTCTGTAGTTATTAAAAACTGAGGGGTCCAAGTTAGTTTTCTTAAGTAGTGGTTTTACAACAGCAGTTTTAAAGGCATCAGGGAAAATACCCGTCTGAAGAGAGTAATTCATTATATTTAAAATCTCACTCTCAAAAGACCCATAAATGTTTTAAAAAGGGATGTGGGGATGGGATCTAGAAAGCAGGTTGTTGGGTTAACTTGGGAGAAAACTCGACCAAGTGTTGCAGCTTCAACCAGGTCAAAACTGTCCAGTGCTTCCCCGGGTAAGATCAAGCCATCATTTTCAATAAAAAGGCTTTTTTGTTCATTTAAGATACTGGATCTGACAGAATCAATTTTGCTCCTGAAGTGGTCAACAAACTCCTCACACAATGACGCGGTAGCTGGCATTGTGTTTGTATTTACGTCGGGGTTGATCAAAGATTCAATTGTGGAGAAGAGGACCCTGGGATTGTTTTTATTCTCAGAGATGATCTTTGCAAAGTATGCGTTCCTGGTTTGTTTCACTGATTGATTATATAGTTTTAGTTGATTTTGGTATAATTGGTAATTTATTTCAAGTTTCTGTTTTCTCCAACGTCTTTCAGCGGATCTATATTGTCTCTTCAATTGTTTTATTCCTTCAGTTCTCCAAGGGGGTGTGGGTTTAATTCTTATCTTTTTAGACTTAAGTGGAGCAACTGAATCGAGATTGGATTTTAATTTGCTGTTAAAACTTTCTATGATTAGGTCACAGGGGGCTGGTAAGACAAGTGGAGTGTTAGTACAAACAGTTGAAATAAATTTTCTGACCACTTCAGGAGTTAAGTAGCGCTTCTTCACCGGTCTCACAGAGGTCTGTTGTTTTATAAAACCAGTGATGTTAAAAAGCACACAGTAATGATCAGATACAGCCAGATCCACAACAGTGGACACACTTGTTGGTAAACCATGACTGATTACCAGGTCAAGAGTGTGCCCCCTGTTGTGAGTTGGCTGCATGACATGTTGAAAATCCAGAGAAGCGAGTAATTCCATAAACTGAGTAGCGCAATGGTCGGACTCCTTGTCTACATGCAGGTTAAAATCACCAGTTATTAAAATCATGTTAAAGGAAATGTGGACAGATGCAAGGAACTCAGAAAACTCCTCAATAAAACCAGTGTTTGGTTTTGGTGGTCTATATACTGTGATGCATAAAACTGGAGGGCTGTTAAAAACAAGGGCATGGTGTTCAAAGCTGGGGTACTGATCTAAAGTAATCTGCTTGTAATGTCTGTATCTGTTTGATCTACAACAGTCAAAGCCAACTGAACAGCTTCACTGCAGGATTTCCCAGACCCAGTCCTCTAACACCCTGTCCTGCTCATATTATGTCCTGTTCACGTTATGCCCAGCTGAAACACACCTGCCTCTGATGACTGTCATTTTCAGGTTTTTGTAAAGGATGATGAACCCAACTGCCTTTGAATCAGCTCATCTGTTTCTTCATGCGTGTGTTTTCACAGATTTGGTTGAAGCTATCCAGCCACAGTTGTGTGCATGTGTGTGTTTGTGTGAAAAGACAGATATTGAGTTACAAGATGAAGAAGAAGAACCGATAGTGGAGTCTCAGTGATAAGATCTTTAATAATTTAGCCTTAAATCTAAATTAGGACAGCAGTTACAACCCGGGCTTCAGACGGACTGATGGTTTAGTACCATAGAGCAGAATTTTCCTTTTAAAAGTCTCATATATCAAATCTATTAAAGATGTGACGCTTTTGTGGATAAGGAAGTTGCAGTTGTTCTCCTGGGAAGGTTGGAGATTCTGCAGCAGGAATGACACACGGTGCTGAATAACACCTTTTATAATTGTCTAAACAATAGAGTGTCATCTAGAGACAAATTTGCATGATAATGATCCAGCTTAATCAAGAATTCTGTTATTTCTTTACAGAAAAAGCACAAAGCGAGCAGATTAATGAGCTCATCTCTGCTTAAAATGAACCGGAACATGTAAAGAATGAGAATCCTTCTCTTTAGACCAAATGGGCATCTTTGTTTAAAGAAAGATTAGTGTTATTTCTGCAGTTTTTTGTGGTTTTATGTTATACAATGGTTCTTTCTGCCAGTTTAAAAGTTAAAAAAAAATACCAGTATGGGTTGTTTAGTTAGTTGCAACACGGATTTTTATGTTACTAGATGTCGCTGCATACCAGCACAATCTTTGAAAGCCAGAGTCCCAATCCGATCATCTTTTGATATATTCTAAAAGCGCTCCTAGTGGACTTTTAATTATGATTATGGTGTTTTTAGTAAGGCTGTCAACGTTAACGCATTAACGCACGCAATATATATTTTTTTTTTTATTAAAGCGTTTTTATTTATTAACGCAGATTAATTAGACGTCAGAAGTGACGGTATTCCACTTTGTGTCGGGCATTGTTCCCCTTATACAATGGCCACTAACAAAAGAACTAAATATTCAATCAATTTTTCATACTTTATTCTTGTTATTTACTCACAAAAAGCGGACTATATCACACATGGTGAGGCCCATTGTCATGGAAACACGAGAATGTGTCGCTGGGCCGGCAGACCTAGACTGCAGCGGCATATGAAATATATACACTGATTGTCACGATATTTTCAATAAAGCATTAGTTCAGAGAGAAAGTTCACCTCTTTTTGCTCGTTTTTGTCCAGAAGATGAAGCAAAAAGTTTGTTTTAAAGAAACCTGAACTGTGATATAGAACATTTGGACTATATGATCGGAACTACTTTTTTAGATGTGTCTCAACACCCAGCAGCCAATCAGATTTGAGTATTCACCCAGACCATTTAAAGTGCAGAAACACAATGTTACTTTCTTGTGGCTGTATGTCAGCATCTTTGCACTCTTGGAGTAATACTGCAGACATGAAAGTCTTTGCAGTTCTTTAGAGTTCTGCTTATCTCACTTTTGATGTGTTTTTTGCACACAAATTTCATTTCTGGGATATCCGAGTTAACACAACAAATTAATACATTTCAGACAATAAAAATGAAGGAAAATTTTTCTCTCTGGTCTTTTTTATTTTGCTCAAAAGCCGCATATTGCCGTTTGAAATTCACCTTTTTGTGATAAATTGTTATTAATCACAATCCATAAGTGTGATTAATATGATTGATCTTTTTAATCGATTGACAGCACTAGTTCTTAAGCAAAATAAAAAAACCTGTGTTGTTTTCTAGGACGTAATTTCTGCAGAGCTCCAGAGGTTTGTGAGAAATTTGCCCCTGAGTTGTGGGCGGGACCATTGGGGCGGAACAACCCTGTTCCTGTGACTCTTCCCCTCCCTGTGACTGAGAAGAATCTGTTTACGCACTCTTGCGCAAGCTTACAGCCTCTCACTCCCCCAATCTAACATTACTAGTCCAACAAAAAAGGATCTAGTCTGATGCATCCACAAGTGGATGCATCAGAATGGAGTGGAGCAGGGAGCTTGTGGCCCCACCCAGCGTAATTTCTGAATCACAAATATGATCTTTTTTAAAACTGTATTTTTTCATCTGCTTCTGATTCACAATGATATCAATAAAAAAAATACTCAGAAATGCAATTTAAACGTAACTTTTTTATATATGTCCTGCATCAACAGAAAAATGACAAAAGAACACCATTTTCATCGGAGTGGGTCACTGAGATTGAATAATTGTATGAAAAATATTAAGTGAACAAAGCTCACTTAAGATGTAAGCTTAAATGTTTGCTTCAGGATTAATCAAATTACTTTGCAGAACTTCCATCACTAAGCCTCCACATTTTATACGTGTCCTTTTTTTCTCTGCAGGTTTCAATGAAATCAATACAGCCAGAGACTAACACAAACCTGCTTCATTTAAAGTTCTGCTCAGATGTTTAAATTTTCTTATCATATATATGGTTGTCATGGCAACACAGAGCTTGAAAATACCTACCAGTATCATAAGGTGTAAATGTTAAAAAATTTAGGTGCCTTTTGGCAAGAAAAATATTCAAAAGATAAAACATTGGGATTAAGAAGCGTTTGCCCCTGATCTGATTTATTTTTTGCTTTTGTACTAAAATTTTGAAGATATAGTAAAGTATTGATTGTGTTTATTAACCAAACCTTTGGGGCTCTATGTGAAGACGTGATTCTACCATAAACCTAACAACTGGTTAGGTCACTCAGAAGATAATCAATAACTGCCAACGACTCTGTGGAGGAATTTTGGCCAACTCATCTTTGCAAAAATGTTGTGATTCAGCCTGTTCAAAGCCCTTCAATTACTATGAAGTCACCTAAAGCCTCTTTTTCAAAGTCATGACACAGCATCACAGGTCAGGACTCGAACTAGACCACCCCAAAATCTTTGTTTGTTACTGGTCCAGTCAGAGGTGGACTTGCTGGTGCCATTTGGATCGTTCTGTTGCAGAACCTTAGTACTCTTCAGCTTGAGGTCATAAATGGAGGACTTTCGAGGGGTTTTAGAAGACAAAAGATTTCAAGTTTCCATTTAAATCAGGTCTTTCAAAGCAAATGAGCCCAGACTATACTAGTGCCACCTCCATGTTTGACTGTTGGTGTCAGTTTTTTTTTCCCTGAAATTCTGTTTTTAAATCACACAAAATGTAAAAGAACACACATGCTTTGTCTCAAAAGTTCACAGAATGTTTTATAAAAGTCATCAAGTTGCTTTCTGTCAAAACCGATACAAACACTTATGTTCCACCTGCACAGCAGACGTTTCCAACTCAGAACTGTTCATTTCGGGACATTTTTCTAAGTCTCTTTTAAAAGAGGAGTCATGAACGCTGACCTTGACTAGATATTGCAGTTGGGTCCTTTGTGAGTCCTCCGTGGGTTCTTGTGGTAATTTTGTTTAGCTGGTTCCTTCTGAGAAGGTTTATTCCCCTATCTTCAACATTTCTCCATTTGTGGACAAATGCTGTCACTGTGGTTCTCTGAGGTTCAAATCTATGGAAAAGCTTCACTTCATTATCTGTGCTAATTTGTATCTCATAACTTCCTGAACTGAAGCATGATGTCAAGCTTTTGAGGATATTTTAAAGTACATTTCTTTGTCAAGAAACTATTATTTAAGTGATTCATTGATTAATAAAACAACCTGGATGTGGCTACAGAAATTCAGCTCCACTTTCCAAAGATAACCAGTTAATTTACACTTTGGATTTCTCTGGTTCTTGATAAAAACACAATTTATAGACAAAATTTTACTATGTTCACTTGTTTTATTTTGTCTAGGGTTTGAATTTGTTCAGAAAAAAATCAGAGTGACAAACGTGTAAACGAGAAATCAGACCAATGACAACTACTGTAGATTGTGTTGACTTTTTTTGAGAGATTCTAAATGAATTGTTTCCAAAAGTGAAGCACTCATCCAAAGGACTATGACTCTTTCCAAGAAAAGTCTTGCAAACTCATAGGAAATGTGATAATAGATCATAATATTTCATGGTAATTTTAAACAAGAAGGTTTTTCCAGTATCATCAATTGTGAATGAACATAAACACACAATTTAGGTGGAATCTTTCTGTTTAAATTTGTATAGGAATTACTCACATCCTTACAGGAAACAGTTGCTGGTATTCCTGAAAAAACAGGAACCAAAGTGGAACAAGAGGTCCCTCACTTTTAGGTCTTTGTAAGAAAAGGACTTCAACCAAAAACCTCCAATGTGAAATGAGCTTAGCAGCAAAGTAAGAAGGCAAACAAAATCTGCTCTTTGGGTGAATCTTATCAATACAGCTTTATAATAAAAATATGTGGGCCAGGTCCAAGTCCGACATTCACAAAAAATAACACATTGATTTCCTTTATTTCAATTTCCCATATCCTCTTCCTCTGAATTTTATCGAGATCACCACATGTAGAGATTAACCCACATAAAAGGGAGAAGCACAACATGCTAGCATCTAAAAGACAGAGCTAACAGATCTGAAAAGGCAAATTGATAGTGGCTTTTCTTATTTCAAACTTAGGTCAACAGAGAACAGCTGCTTAAGAGCAAAGCCACATCCAAGATTTGACAATAAAATACTGCAAAAACATCACGAATCCTACAAGTATTTCAACAAAAATTTTGCAAAAAAAATAAATTAATTCCTGTTAATTAAGGTGAATGCAATAGCATGTTGCATGTTTGTGAAGTCCACATCCTTGTTTATGAAAGTCTTTTGAATCCAGAAAAAAATGATTTTAGGAACTGAAACATCCCCAAATACATTTTTGAACTATATCAGAAGCCAAATGGAATCAGGATTATTGGAATTAAACTGATTCAAAAAAATCAAGAGTGATGTTCTGGTTCTAAGGGGAAGTCACAAGCTGAGTTCATACTTGAGAAAAAGTAAGTTCTTCCACGCTAGTTCAAGTGAGAAGTCAGACATTTAAAAAGGTGGCATGTAGAACAGTGCTCCCCAACCTTTATCAGGCCACGGACTGATTTAATGTCAAAAATTATTTTTACAGAGCAGCCATTGCAAGGCTGAAGTGGGCATTAAATTTTTTTTACCCTCCAGTTTCTCTTAACTCTCTTTAACTTTTAAGGGTAAAGTTTATCTTCATCCTCTGTAAAATATCTACAGCTGTCTTAAACTTTATTTGGTCACTAGATTTTGTGTAGGAACCATTAAAATGTGAAACAGATTTTCCCTTAAATCATAACTGTCAAAAGCCAATTCCACCTCATTGACAGATGAATAATTTTTTTTTTTTTAAGTACATTAATTAGGGCTGCTAACGTTAACGAGTGAATGGACACTAATTATTTTTTTTAAATTAACGCATTAATATTTATTAACGCAAATTAATTACATGTCAGAAGTGACAGTCTTCCATTTTGCATCGGATGGTTCAGGCTTCCACAACGTGCGTTAATTTCTGAAAATGCGCACTCCGTTGAGTATTATCCCATTTCTAACATGGTCACTTACAAAATAAATAAATACATTTGCAATCAATTTTTGGTACTTTACTCTTATTATTTTTGGAGTTTAGATCGCTTTTTCACTGAAAGTGGACTACTTGACTGACTTTGTCAGGGTAACACAAAATGCATCGCTGGGCCAGCAGGCCGCCAATGCAGCAGCAAAGGAAAGCGATGTATATACTGATTGTCAATAGGTTAAATGGCTTAGGTTCAAGCATGCTATGTATATCAATCAATCAGATCCCAAAGTATGTTTCACAAATGAAGACATTCAATTTGACCTTGAGGATTCAGATGCGTTGATGATATAACAGTTATGGCTTAAAGAGGCCAAATGACTTGGTAACAGCATCATTGGCTGTATTATTTAGTCATATTTCTCTAAATGTGTGTGAAGTGTTTGTATACGCCGCTGCTGAGACGAGCCAAATAAATCTGCCGGTGAACATTAGCTCTGCTTATGCACCATGTGGCCTTGAACAGAGGGGGGGGGGAAATTGGCACACTGGTCAAAATAGCATCCAAACCACAAGGGTGAGGTAGAAGAGCAGGAGCTGGAACAACCAGAAGGAGGAGAACACCCTGCACACTCTAGAACAGACCCATCTATGTAGCATCCCTTAACAATTATGCAGTGTCAATTCATCTCTGCTCTCCCAAGCAGACATGAGAAACTCAACGTCCTACATAAACTCAACATGAGGTGATTTATCTTTGGCAAAAGACTCCTGTGTGTCAGGGCCACGTGCACGGACCATTCTGGGCAGAGCACAATGATCAGAAAGACACTGATTTCACTGGAAGGTGTCATCAAACAGCTGTCATGGAATACTGTCAGCACTGACCAAAAACAAAAAGAATGAATATTGTAGTCTCGATTCATCAGCGCTGATGTGATCAATTATTCATTAAACCACCAGGGTGTTTCTCCAATTCACGAGGAGATATTTGTCAGGCGTTTTGGGTTCTAAATAACCATCAAGTGCGAACAAATACTCAGCTGTCAGCTATGAACGAGGCCCTGTGTGGCTAATATTAATATTAAACTGTTATTAAAATGTGTCCAAAAAAAAAGCAGATTTATTTCAGAACGTGGAGGCGCAAAGGCCTCCTGTGTCACCAAAAATAAAAGTATTTCTCGAACACCGTCCGTGAAATCACGCGAGAAAAGTCACAAAGCTATTTCGTATATATTTTTAGAAAACAAAACTGCATTTACACAAGTGTTGTGACTATTTAAAACAAGTTTTAATGGAGTCCACCAACTGTTTTCGGGCTGATATTAACCAGGAAAGTCAGCTAGGCTAGCTCCGTTAGCTAGTTAGCCTCTTTGCTAGTAAACTAGTCCTGTTTTAAGAGGCAGAAGGCGTTAACGGGCTGCTGTTAGTTCGGTATTGTTGGTTAGTAAAGCGGCTGTCTCCGCTGCTGCCCCGGTTTGTACTAAGCTAGCGGTGGAGGCAGTCCGTTTACTGCGAACGTACAAACTAAAAAATCGAACTAAGATTAGCGTCTCTGGGGGTCATTTTGAGTTTGTTGGTAATAAAACCGACTGTCGGGGTTAACGGGTTCACTGTCACCCATTTGGGCATTCCTCTGCTCATTTGTGAAACAAAGCAAGGACAGGCAGCTCAGACTAGATTTACCAGGACTGCGCACTCACACTACATAATCACACACTCTGTATGTATGTGTGTGTGTGTGTGTGTGTGTGTGTGTTGACCCTCTCTCCGCAACAACAGTGACAGATTTGAGCTGAGAGCTCTCCACTGTGGTGACTATCAGACCTGTGAGGGATGAGGCAGCACTCTAACCTTTGTAATGCACCCGCAGGTTGTTCTGTGACAGCCCGATGTAGCTGTATTTATCCTTGGGGCTCCAGGATCGGGGCAGAGGGGTCTCTTCCTCGTTTACAGCCGGGTAGAGACGTTTCAACCGTTCGCTCAGCTCTCGCTCCTGGTAATTAAAAACAGAGTCTCCTAACTGCAGGCTTCCCGGGCCGAGCTCTGCCATTTTTCGGCCTGTGTTTGTCTCGAGTCCTATTGTTGATTTCTGTGTATCCGAAGCCCGTGTCAGTCTGCTGGAGCTGTAGGCTGAGAGTGAGAGGGACAGAGGGGAGAAAATAGCAGCGGTGTGACATCCCCGGATAAGCAACAGAATGTACTGTAGGCTAAAGTGATGCTCTCTGGGTAATGTAGTCATATGACTCTTTACGTTTGTGGAGTTCAGGTTGCACTTGACAACATTGCACCGTCGCTGTCTCTTTAGTTCGAAACTTTCAACTTTTCCGGGAATCTGGGAAATGTAATTTATTTTCTTGAACCAGTAAGCTAATTATGTTATGAATAGAGACAACAACCATGTATTACTCTTTAACTCAATAAAAATGCGTGGATTGCTTTTGTAGGTCAATAGAAAGTAATATCACCAAATAATAATAAAATAATAAACTACAAAAAAATGTTTATTTATCATGAAACAAAATTAAAAGAAAAAATATATATTTTTAAAAAGCAGAACGAAAGCAGATTATGTTATATTATATTATATTATATTATATTATATTATATTATATTATATT
>BSAI01000030.1:34747172-34790344 GCA_036245035.1 Adrianichthys oophorus
TTATATTATATTATATTATATTATATTATATTATATTATATTATATTATATTATATTATATTATATTATATTAAACAGCAAACTTAAGTATACCCCGCTCTTGCCCTGAAATGGCTAGGATTGGCTCCTGCAAACCCTGTATTACACAGCACCAAACGGGTTAAAAACATGACAAAATATGTGGTACTATATTAAGATTGTCTTTTAAATTTTTATAACTACTTTTTACTTTTTTCTCCACTTTTTATTTTGAGCTGTTTTTCAAAAACCAATCAGGCACAAAATAGACGACTTTCGAGGGGCTTTATTTTTCAAACGTAACCATGGAAACCCCGCTGCCAAACTGTATATTGCAAGTCAAACGTCAGCTAAAATAAAAAAAGCTTCTAAAAAGAAGGAAGCTTTGCTTTGTATTTTTGTTTTTATTCTATTCTTTTGTTACATTTAAGGTGGCAGATGTCTATCCAAAAAAACATTATATTACCCCCTTTAAACCAAACTGGGGAATGCGGGTGAGTGGAAGTAGATTATGTACAAAATAATGATGCAAACAGGGGTTTCAAGATGTTTTGTTTATTTTAGATCCATGAATAGTAGACTTCAACAGAACGACTCTGAACTGAAAGCACAGACATCTGAGGAAATTCACGACAGTGCTGATGATTTTTATGTGGAAAGACAATCCACTACAAAGGTGAGTAAAATGTGTAACCTATGGAAATTCTAATTTAGGATGAAAAAAAAACAATTCAAGTAACCTTAAGGATTTTAAATATAAAAGTCAAGTCACTGCATAGTTACTTAGTTTTTAAATACAACTATCTTACTCATAAATTGTACTATTTTGAAATAAAATATTGTTGTGTAGATTAAATGTGTATTAACAAAAAAATAACATGCTGGTACTTTATTTGAAGTATGGCAGAAAAGCACAACCATGGGTAATTTGGTTTTATTTAAAGTTTTATTCTAATATATGGAACAATGGGCTAAAGTAGCAGCTACAATGTGAGCAAACCTGCTGAAGACCTACAGGAAACATTTGACATCTGTCATTACCAACCAGGGTCACATTACAAAGTAGTGAGATAAACTTTTGTTATCAACAACATACTTATTTTCTACACTATTTAACAAAAAAAGTTTGTTTTTTTATCCATGGTATGTATATATATATATATATATATATATATATATATTTTTTTTTTTTTTGTGGTACATAGCATAGTTTTTCGTTTGACATATCTACATAGTAAGGAAAATGGAACATGTCTTAATTTAAAAAAAAAAGTTTAAGTCAGTGATTTATGCTTTTCCCTCTCACAATGTCCTCTTTAAATCATTGCACTGTCCATGTGTGTGTATGTGTGTGCTAAACTTGTAGTTGTGTTGGTCTGGATGCAGTTACTTGTATGCAGGTCCAGGAAGAAAGCCTGAGCTTCTGAGGCAGCTGGAGCACCACTTGAATGAAGAACTGTGTGCTATCAGCTCGCTAGAGCCAAAGTTTGAGGAACTAAAGCTGCAGGTGGACTATTTTCTATACTTTTATAAAACTACAGAAGGAAAAAATATACTCCCAACATAAAAAAATGATGAGAGATTTTTTAAATCTTTTTATTTTTCTGCTTTGGGTGCAGGTTTATCGCAACGTTTTTGATCAATTTATCAGTGCATTCACAACCTACCAGCCACTTCTATGTATCATCAAAAAGGAATATGACAACATTATTGGTCAGTGTGTTTACTTCACTGTACAGTATAAATAAGGTAGAAAAATTATCTTGATGTAAATATATATATAAAATAAATGATGGTCTTGCAGATATAATCAGCACATAGCAATTTACCAAACTTCGTTCATTTTAATTTTGTGATTTCATGTCAAAAAGGTTTTTATAGTTTGTGATTTAAATAGAAAAGGTTCAAAGTCTAACAATGAAAGCAAGCCAAACACTGAAGTTATTTTAATATTCTGGTGACACAAACTGCTTGTCAGTATAATTGGTATTAATATTAATCACGCAGTCATTTCTTGATCAATTTTATTTTTTATTTCAATTCATTTACTTTGCAAATACATTTTTTCTAACTGTAGTATCCCTCTGTTCAGCGGATCAACAGGATCAAATCCAAAAATTAGCCCCTCTCCAGTCTCAGCTGAGGCTTGTGACAGAGGAATGCGAGAGGAAGATTCGAGCCGGATGGAAAGAGCAACATACTGAGATTGAAACCTTGAAAAGGGAGAAGCAGCAACTGCAGAATGATGTCCAATCTATGAAGGAGAAGGAAAAGAACATGCAGACAGTGGTGTGATGATCATAGCTTTTTTAATGTGGATAAAAGAGTCAATTTATATTAGAGAATGCCACGAGGTCTGCTGGAGATGATGGATTTTTTTTCTGCGGCCCGGTTGATTGTAATTCCTCTCAAGGTGGACCATCTGCAGTCAGAGCTCTCCCAGCAGTATCTGCAGTACCGTGAGGAGCATGATGCTCGCCAGCTGCTGATCCGACAGTTCAATGACCTAACCACAGCTTCTGTGATTAGCAAGCGTCCTGCAGTTCAAAGCAAAGGTATGGCTGTGGCTTACAGGTAAGAGACCCAAACACAAAGTCAGGAGCAGGTGGAAAATGAAGACTTCTTTAAAAACTTTCTCAGATTTTGACAAATTATTCTGAAGTAAACAAAGAATAGAACAGAATAGAAAAAAACTTTGATCACTCAAAGAGAAAGTTACCTTGTTACCATAACTCTACTGAAACGATATAGAATATAAAACACTAAAATACACTGTAAAAAATTAATAACAACAATAATTGTTGTCCAGTGTCTATGAGGCATTGAGTCTAACAGTTGACGGGAAGAAAAAAGCGCTCCTTCCAGCAGCAAGGTGCTAAAGTCTCTGACTGAAGGAGCTCTTCAGTGCACCAATGGTCTCATACAGAGGACGATGATGAAGAAGATTGTCTGTAATGGATTACAGTTTCTATTACATCCTCTTCTCACTCACCAAAGTCACAGACTCTAGGGGAAATCCCAGACAGAGAGGGATCTCCTGTTCCCGCTCAGTTTGTTGATCCTCTTCTTAAATGCCAGCTAGTAACCTACAAAGCTAACTGACAATTTTAATTTTTGTAACCTATAAAGATGGGGAAAAAAATCTGTTTGAAAATTAAACAGAATTTTTAAAAAAAGTGGAATGCAAACAAATCAAAGCTTTTACAAGGAAAGGAGCAAATCCTTGATGATCTCATCATTTCTTTGTCTGTCAGTTTTCTAAACAACTCAGCCTAAACTGTGTTCAACAGGATGAATCTGACACAGCTTATAAAATGTGGTTTTATTTTGAGTTTCCTTCATGAAAGATTTTCAAGAGCTGCAGCTGGAAGTCGAGGCATGTCGTGAAGAGCTTAGCAGGATGAAAGCAGAGTGTCGAGATGCTGTTCCACAACACGACTGCGATGCCCTGGAACAAACCCACCAGCGAACTGTTCTACAGGTTCTAGTTCTTCACTAATCTTCACCTTCAAACCATTACAAGCAAATTTCTGTTTTTGAAAAATTATGTTTTGTGAAATTAGAACTCTTAATTTCCTAGCTTTAGAATCCATTAGCATGGACAGTTGTGCATTTTTTAAATCCTAATCATAATGTTTGCATCGTCCAGCTGAAGACTCTGCAGGGTGACTTCAAGTTAATGAAGAGTGAGTACGATACCCTGCTGGAACTCCACAAAAGTGGGACCTTGCAGCCCAAGAACCAGGTGTCAACTTCTGTGCAGGTAACTTACTTTATCTTAAAAGTTTATCAATATCTTTTATCTGGTTGAATCTCAGTGGGTTCAATCCAATTTAAAGCAAACCACTTCAAAACATCACGTTGTTCAAACAGTTCCTTATCTGTGGGATGATTATTATTCCATACAAGGAAGAAAATAAAGGGGGAACAGTGACTATAACTTGTCCCTGCTCTACTCCTAATGCACATGACTTTAAGCGTTGGCTCCCCTTTGTTTGCTTCAGCTCTTTGGTTCATGGAAAATCCTCTGAGCTTTCATTACAGTTTATCAGCAAATGAACCAAAACCCTCGTTTTCAAGTCAACTGAGGTTCAGGTGAACAAACTGGATCATCAGTGGAAATAAATTCAGGTGCAGATCAAGCTTGCCAGTGTGGATGCACCTTTACAACAAAAGTTCCTTTAACGCTGGAGAACCCAACAACAATTTTCCTCAACGTTTTTAAAATGAAATAAACACATTTGTTTTTTCATTTTGGGAAGCAGCAATTAACAGCAGACAAAAAAATAAAATTAAATTGAAACATGAAAAAAACCAAGGGCCAAATTTGTCCCTGTGGGTTCTTCAAGTTAAAAGCTCATACCAGTGGTTTGTTCTTTTCCAGACGGAGGAGAGTGTGGATGAAAAACCGGAAACCAAACCTGAACAGCTCGACAAGCTGATCAACCTCCATGACCACAAGAAGGAACATAAGTTCAAATAACATAAATAGATTCTAAAACACACAATATTAACACAGTGTTGCTTTGGAGGAGCGAGAAATATGTGCCATGCCTTTTGTTATTGTTTTTGATCATTCTTTTTTTTCCTGTCTTCAGTCTTCAGTCTCTTCTCATCCACAAGTCCTGCATCATACATACACTTTTCAATTCTATTCAGCGCAGCTTGGAAGTATTTAATAAAGTAACTGATGGAAACTTGATAATTGAATTCTATATTTACACTGCCACGCAAAAGAGACGCTCCCTGTTGGTTTCCCACATCATGACCACATTCAAATTCCTGACAGATGCTTTTACATTGAGTAAATGGGTAAAAAAGCTGTTTGTTTACGGAATTTTGTGTGCTTTAGGATGACTCTGCAGCCCCCTCCAATCCATCCACTAACTCTTGAAAATTCCTTTCTCCTTTTCTAAACCTCTCAGATTTGAACACGCTGGGTTAAACTAACTCAAAAAAATTGATGATATTTTTTCAGAAATATAATAAAGTTCAGTTTTTGCTGTTTTTAATACAATTTATCTTTTTTTTAAAAATCATGTTTACAACTTTAATACTACCTTAATTAAGACTTTAAAATATAGGCTCTTAAGTGTGTTGGAAGCTATCTTCAGTTTATATATAGTTGTTTATTATTTGTATATTTTTAATAAAAAATAAAAGGTATATTTTTCCCCTTATATTCTATTAAAACCGTTTTATCAGTGTAATTATGGACAAAAATGACCATATAGTTCGAACAATTTTCAACCTTTTGACTACAATTCCCACAACACACGGGGGCATTTACGCCTCTGTACGTGCTCTCGTAGCAGACGTAGAAGACATCGAACGGTGCCATCACGCAGCCGGGGTCGGCGACAGTGAGAGGTAAGTTTGCAGTACTTGTGTGCACATTAGTGAATGGAGACTTGTGCGAAACTAGACGTTTACCGTTTGGATGAAGATCTGAGAAAAGTTTGCGATGTATTGGTACTTACACACGCCGTCCCTTCAGGGGCTAACGGCGGACACTTCTGCAGGTCGTCTCGCCACTCCTGCTGGATTCCCAAAATGTGTGCGCGGGCCCACAGGAGGAATCAGCTCAGTACTGGCAGATATTTTTAGCAACCGGTGAGAAGGCCTGTCGGTCTGTCAGGCAGACAGCGAGGCAGCCAACGCCTGAGAGAAGAATTTCTCTCCTTGCTAACATTAGCCCCGTCAAGTTAGCAAACATGCTAGCAGCGGCTAACCGATAAGCCATAACTAACTATAAATACGAGCTTTAGTACTATTGTAGCATTTATTTAGTAGTATTTTGTTCCTTCATTGTGCTACCCTTTTTATGTTAGGGGCGTGTGCTCTTTAAGTAGCCTCGCGCCCACCCGGGTTTTTCTTTGCTAATGTTTAGTTAGCATCGTTCCAGCAACAACCGTGCGCCGTTGTGAAGGAGCACGTGACCAGTGCTGTCACTTCCACGGTGGAACCCGATAGGTGGCGCTCAACCAAACAATCACTCACCGACCACTTTATAGTTACGCCCATAACAGGATTGTGCGTCTAAGAGATTATAATCTGTCTCAGTTACACGAGAAAAAAAAGTCACAACCGTGAATGATAAATGTCTCGAAAGCAGTGGGACATCAAAGAGGACGCGATCCTCTCTGATCTAGAAAAGATCTAAAACCAGTGATGGTGAGGGAAAAAATACCGTTAAATGCTAAATGGCCCTCAGTTTTCTAAACCTATGGTAGCATAACTAGTAGGATGTTTGTGTGCCTCTTGAAATTGAGTTGGATCAACAACAAAAAAGTCTTCCAGCTGAATGTTCTGATGCCGTTTTGGAAATTCTAGGAGCAGTCAGTGATCCTCCCTGTTGTGTTGCAGGGTGATTCAGGATGGTGGACCAGCCTCTGTGGGAGCAGATAGGATCCAGCTTCGTGCAGCACTACTACCAGATGTTTGACTCTGATAGATCACAGCTCGGATCCATATATGTGGGTGTTTCTTTGTCTTTGTTGCTGTGCGTTTACTTTGACTAGATCAACATTAAAACTCTGCTGGGGTTTTCCATGCAAAGATGAATGAATAAGAATGTGACAAAAATAAAAATGAAGGATACCAAAACCTTAGCTCTAAAGTTTCTCTTTTATTAATACTGATCACTTGTCTTTTCTCTCTTTTTGTGCTTTTATTTGTGGTATTGGTAACCAGTAACTCTGGTTTTCAGCCCCCCCTTTTCTGCATGTTTCACTTGTTTCCCTGTTTCAGCACACCTCATTCAGCTCTCCATCGCGCTCTGCAGAAGCCTAATGAAGACGATGACAGTTAACTGACTCAGGTGTGTTGAAACAGAACAACAACTGAGACATTCAGAACATGTTGAGCTGAAGACTGTTGGTGTGTGAATGTTTCCCTCAAGCAGCTCGTTTGTCTTTTCTCTAATCGTTGTCTTTTGCACAGTTAGGAGTCAAAACGTGGTCATGTAGGGATTATCCTGCACCAAGTTCTTACTGGTTGAATAAAAAAGGGGGAAAAAATCATAAAAAAAAAGGAACAACTGTTATTTAAATCCCATTGAATTTGTAACACACAAATGCACAGATACTGGAGTTTGCAAATGCTCATTTGAGTTGTTTAATGAATGCATTTTCATAGCATTTTCTTCTGTTGATCCTTGTGAGGGGTTGGCGTTGACATCAAATGTGGCGATCTTTGTGTAGAAGATGTGATTTAATGAGTTTACAGCACAAATTTTTACTTCATCGAACTTTGCCATGACCAGCAATAACATTGTTTAAAATGATCTGGGCCAGAGTGCAGATGTCACAGTTTGGTTGGTTGATCCACAAATAAATGGAAAGATGTTGGCATTTAGAAAAGAGCTAAAACACTTTTTTTTCTGTCTATTTTCTATCTTGATGAACATAAATCTTTTGATATTTGATTTAAAATGTCACTTTTTGCTGAATCACCTTCATTAGAATCTGGTGTGTTGATTACAGTTTGACACTATAGAACTTTTAAGTGATCGCACCAGATTTGTTCTGTGCTGGAGCTCATTGAACTTGATCCAGTTGGTCCTACTTCATGTAGTTATGCCAGAGCACGAATCAAAGCAAGGACACTAGCCAAACTAACCATACTTTGGGACTAAATGTACGTTCAGCCTTGAAAATTAAAATTGAATTTTCAGCATTGGGATCCCAACATGTCAAACCACTTTTTATTAATTTATTTAACTTTTCTTTAGTTTTTCATAATTGAGTTTCATTATGACAGCTTGATGCTCATTGAAACCACAAAATATTTGTAAAACAAACTAGCAAGTAAAAACTTAGCTTAACTTTTCATCAAAATGTCACAAATTGACCAATTATCTTGCTATTTCTTATCTAACTGGTTTCATCAGAGTGAAATATTTTTTTAGGAGGATTCAATTCTGTGTAAGTTCACAACCAGCGAGTTGCTGTAGTGACCAGTGTGCAAGGGGGCAGTGAACCTACTAAGGGTTTCAGTGTTGATGGGCTTTTCTGACTGGCTTATTTTACATAAACATATGAGCTGAAGCCAGATCTCACATCTGAAAAAGCTTCACACCATTTCAGATGTAGTGAATTTTCCTGTGTGACGTGCACAGCTTGGTCCAACTAAATGAAACGTCAGGCAAGAATCTGAAGCTGCCCAATGACTTTTGCTTCTTTAAAGTCAGATTGTTTTGACCTTTTTTTTTTTTTTAATGTTTTTGTTTCACTCAATTGTTTTCACCTAACTTTTATGACTTTTTGTGACCATTGTCTTGTTTTGTTTTTAACTTAATCTTAAGGTTAAAAAAAAATCTGAGATCTGTTGAAAATAAAAAATCCTGCTGAATATCAGATATTTAATTTTCATTATCTGGGTGTTGGTCCAAACTTTTAAGATGCTCATTACATCTTTTTTTTACATCTACTTTTTTTTTTTTCCTCCTTACCAACTTGATATGAACTTGCTTCCTGTGAGTTCATGCCTCAATCTCACGTTTTTTCTCTTTTGCAGTCCTCAAAGTCAGAGAAGGTTTTTGTCGTGCACACGTTTGATTTTTCTCTTCGTCTCTGCTCAGATTGATTCGTCATGCCTTACATGGGAAGGAGAACCATACCAGGGGAAAATAGCAATTGTTGAAAAACTCACTGTAAGTGTTTCTTTGTCCTTGTAAGATTTCAACTTCCTCTGTGCTTTTTGTTCTTTTTTTTTTAAGTCCCACTCCAACTATATATTTTTTTCTATTTTAAAATTGTTCCCAGTTGTCTTTTAGTAATGATTACACCGTTTTTAGCCAAAATTAAAAAAAAAAAAAAAAAACTGTCATTTTTTTTTAAGATGTATTTTTTGCATATTGGCAGGAGCTCATTAGAAATTTGCCTTTTGGGTTGTGGCCTGGACTGTTGGTTGTGGAAGTTACCCGTTGTAAAAATCCCAGCATGCCTTTGTTTACACACTCTCTCTGCCAGCTCATAAAGGAAAATGAAGACATTCTTGGATCCACTTGTTTGCGAGTGGAGGATTTAGAATTGTAGCGGAGAAAGGAGATTTTTGCCCGTCTATAGCAGTTGTTGCATCACAAAATGGAGCGTTTTCATATCGTGGGGTTTTATCTGCTCCTGATCCAACACAATTTGAGTAAAGAAAACTGAGAAACAGTTTAAATCCTAAATTAAATATGTCCTCCATCATGAGAAAAATGCTAAAAGAACATGCTGACAACACAATTTTCATTGGAGTGGGTCTTTAAGCTTTTTTGGAAATTATCTAAAGCTCTGAAACTACTTTTGTGTTTTGAAATGTAACAAAGATATTTTTTGCAGTATTTTCCAAAATGTTTATAAAATTTAGCTGAAGCTGGAGTTTTCTTTCTGTTGTTTTGCGTCGCAGAGTCTTCCCTTCACAAAAATAGCGCATAGTATAACAGCGCAGGATCACCAGCCGACCCCAGACAACTGCATCTTGAGTATGGTTGTAGGACAGCTAAAAGTAAGTACACCTGCAAAAGGGTTCACTTTGTTCCTTTTTGTCTGAAATCTAATCAGCTTCTCTTTTTTCGTTTGTGTCTGCAGGCAGATGAAGACCAGATCATAGGTTTCCATCAGAGTTTCATCCTGAAGAACATTAATGATGCTTGGGTGTGCACCAATGACATGTTCAGGCTGGCCATTCACAACTTTGGTTAATCTGCCTCTCCGCGCTGGCGGACAGGGGCAGTTGTAGTGAAGGGCTGAGATGAAGTATGGAGGTCAGGAGTTGGGCAGAGGAGCGAGCGCTCACCCCCCCTTCCTGCTGTCTCATTTAGGTGGGGTTTCCAGCCAGCCCAGCTTATAGAACTGCGACTTGTTTTTTTGCCAAGAGCTGGCCACCAACGTGAGACGCCCCTGTCTGCCACTCCGCTGACCTGCATGATGCTGGGAGCCCTTCGTTACCATATCTACACTCAAGCCACCTGAAGGACAAACAGCTGATCAATGCCATTAACTCGTGCTCTGCTCTCCGCTCTTCATCCTAATCCAATCTGCTCCACTGTCGGCTGCACTGTCAACTCAGTTCTGTTAGCACTGTTGTTGACTGGTTTGTTGATCCATGGTCAGGCTCAGAGTGGGCTTCTTCAGTTCTCACTTACTGTGCTGTTTTTTTTAGATGCCACTCATCTGTTTACTTTAGTTTGCCTTAGAGTATCAGGTTTCATCTTCCTCTGTACAATACTTATCCTCACCATGATTCTTTCTGCCAAGTTTTGTTCATACAAACCAAAAGGAAGTGGAGAATGATGGTTGACCTCACTCTGTTCTCTGATCTTTTCTCTCTTTTCATACACTTCTGGCAGTTAACATGGACTACAGCCACGAAACAATAAAATCTAGACTTTTTTTCTTAAAGGTGTGGTCTCTATCACTTTATTTCTGCTCCAACACAAGCATTAACATATAAAGCCCTGACTCAGGACAACGAGATTCAATTTTTCTATTGTTAAATGTACCTTAATGTACTCATTATTCTGAAGTGCAACAGAGGCTTCAACCCTAAGAACTAAAGCTATTCTAGCTCATAAAATTGAGGCATTTTACTAAATTACTTGGATGTTATCTTTATTTTTATCAATTATTATTTTGGAGAATCTTTTTAAGGTTGAAAAAAACTTCTACATAACCGCATAACGCAGTTAAACTTATTTCTTAGGTAATTAATAACAGTCCAGTTTCACTTAAAACGAGAATGTCAAACATGACTAAATCCTAAAAATGCAAAATGTTCTTTATGGTATTTAAAAAAGGGCTGAAAAGAAAAATGCATTTCACTTTTTAAAAAAATATTTGAGAAATTTGGTAAAGAGGAAGCTATAGAAAGTTGCTTTTAAAAAATTTGCTGTTAGATGTAGAGGATTTAGACTTGCATAATTTTAGTCATTTCTTTTTAGATTGTTCACCCAAAGAATTGTCTCTACAGCATCTAACTAATGGATACAGGTTTAATATTTCAAACAGATTCATCACTAAGAAATTTCAAAAACTTTTGTGGAAAAATAGACTTTCAAATAGTTGGAAGTGGTGAAAATATTTTTGATCGTGAAACCAAACGTGAAAAGGTTAAAAAGTTTTCCTATTTTTTTTAGAAGGGTTGTTTTAGATGTTAAATTAGCATGGCCTATTTTCTCATTATAACACACTGAAGGGTAAAGATGCGTTGTATAAGTATTGTGTTATTACATGTGTTAATATGTGTAATTACAAAGAAATAGACCAATATTTTTCTTTTAAGGCACAATACTTAAAAAAACAGAAAATTTAACTGAAGAGTGTTATTATTTGTCTAGGACCAACTTAAAAGTAATTTTGCGTTTATACTAATACATTTCTATTTAAAAAATGGTATTTAGTACTAATGATTATCTGAACATATTGATCACAATCTCAACGTAAAAAAGCGCAAAAAATTGCATTAGGCACTGAAAAGAAATGTATATTTTGCCTTTTTTAATTACATTTCAATCAATTTATTATTTTAATTGTCATAAAGTTTAAACTTTAAATTGCAAGACTCATTGTTTGTTTATAGTTATGTTAATATGTCACAAAAACAAAAATCTACTAGATTGGATTTAATATTTAAGACTTCTAAAAGAAGGCAGAGATGACCAGCTTGAATGGTCTGTTTTATCACAACTGCACATCATAATTTGAATCTTGAACTTATGGGATAATTTTGATATCGTTTATATTATCTGAGGGTGTAAATATAATGTAAGGATTATATTTTGTTTTTCTTTTTGTATGTTCTGCTGTGGAAGGCATGAGGGAGCTTGTAAATTTGAAAGTAGGGAGCCGGAACCAGTGACTAGACCCTGTAGCCAGTCGGAACATTTCCGGAGCGGACCTAACGGAAGTTTAGACGGTTGCTGTGGGTGAAGGGGCAGCTTCGCGACAGACTAAATTTTAAAATTCTCCCCTTCAATTTACCCAGTCTCCCCTTTTCCCTCACCCATGTCGTCCAGCTCTAATATAGACATCGAGGGTGCGACCCAGCACCTCCGGGATATCCTCAAGCTCGACCGTTCGGGAAACGGCGCCGGTAAGTCGCACCGGGAACGAAAAGTAGCTGCGCTGCTTTAGGCCGCTGAGGCTAGCAGGCTGCTAACCAGCTACAATGCTAACACCTGTTTTGCTGTGAAACGTCCCCGGTTACATTTATTACACATTTTTTAAATAAGTACAGGAGAGATTAGATGTCGCAACGTTTCCACACGCAATTATATCTGAGTAGTTTGTTTGTGTTCTGCTCTGTTATTGCGTCGACCTCAGCGTTAGCGCGGTTAGCTTACGGTTCCCTCCATCTATTTGGAAAAACTCCAGAAAAAGTGACACTAAAAGTAAAGCAGTAATCAGGTTAAGGACTTCAAATATCTTTACGTACCTGCAGAATATTATTAATTTTCTTACAGTTTTTTGTATGTGACCTTAAAGTACACCATTCACCAGATATATATAAGCTGTTTTAAGTTTGTTGTATGACAGGTATGTTTTCAATTTCAATTCTGTTCTGTATAGTTCGATGCCAGGTTTAGAACGTGTATCCTAGAGGGTGTTTGATATTTTATTTTACGTAGCCTTGATTGCGGATGAAAACTTTAGGATGTTATGGATGTTACCTGCAAAAATGTTGAAAATGGGTTTTCTGCAGAAAATCATCATCATCTTTTTTTCTTTTTTTTTTGCCGTCATTTTTCAGTTTTTCCCATTATAAAATAATTCTGTCACGTGCCTGCATTGCATGAAGGAATCAGATCAAATGATCTCAAATTGAAGTAAACTCTATTTTGGGAGGAACTGATTAGTTTTAGAGTAAATATGTTTTTTTTAATCGTTTTACCATAAAAACATAATTATTGTAATGTGATATTGGACTTGCTGTGTTGTTGTTTTTTTCTTTCTTTTGTGGGAGAACTACAAGACAATTGCAAGTGTAAAAGAATTACCTTCATTTGGTCAAAAGAAATTTAGGATTAGTCATATCATAATGATTTATAAAACTCATTCCAGATTGGATTTCTTTTTTATATAATTTAATTATTCATTTATTTTTTCTACATTTAAGGTTTGGCTTAAATTGTGTACTACCTTGTACACTAGTGTTAATTATTGTAGTGTTAATAAAATGAATGCTTTTTATGAAATGGAAATATTAAATAATTGAAGGAATTCACATAACCCCATCATAATTCCTATAGGTAATGTAATTAATGGTCAGTTTTAAAATTCTGTATCATACTGTTTATTCATTTTAATAAATTAAAATGCCTATTTTTTGAAGCAATACAGTTTTTATGGGCAGTGCAGAATCTATCTTTTTCATAATAAGCAAATGAGCAGTATTTGTGTTGAATTATGAAAGTTACTAAACTAAGTAACTTATTTACCCTTGACGGGCTAGTTGTAACCAAACTCTTCTGACATCTTTAAAAATTTTAACTTGTTTTCTGAAGTCTGTTACTGTTTTTCTATGGAAGGTTTTCATTAATTTGTGATTCATTCATTCATTTTCCAATCCGCTTTATCCCTTTCGGGGTCGCAGGGTTTTCAGAGCCTAACCCGGCTACTCATGGGTGAAGGCAGGGTACACCCCTGGACTGGTCGCCAGTCTGTCGCAGGGGCCACAATCACACACCCATGCACACTCACATCCACACCTAGGGACAATTTAGAATGACCAATTAACCTATGAAGCATGTTTTTTGGATGGCGGCAGGAAGCCGGAGTACCCGGAGAAAACCCACGCATGCACGGGGAGAACATGCAAACTCCACACAGAAAGGTCCCCATTGATGACACTGTTTCAAGTCCCCCAGCCAGGACTTGAACCAGGAAGGAGCGCTAACCACTGCGCCACCGTGATGAATGAATGAAATAAATGAATTATTAATAAGTTAATCTTTGCCAGCTGAAATTTATTGTTTTATTGAAGAAAATCCTAATTAGTAGATTCAATTTTTAACATAAAATATATTCAGTGAAATAAATGTATTTTTTTTTTTTTTTTTTTACTAATGCTAAGTTTGGTGTTTTTTTTTTTTTTTTTTTAATGCTAGAATTTTTTTTAGATCGCTTATGTCTATCAATGAGTCAAAAGACACTGCAGAAACTGGGTTAATGTGAAGTTCTACTTATAAACCTGTCAGCAAATATTACATGAAAAATTATGCAAAAAATGTTGAAATCACAAAAGGTAGACTAGACGCTTGAAATTAAAATAGGATAATTAAAAAATGCAGAAACACACACATATATATATATATGAATTTAAAATAATGTCTGTTGTGAATATTCCCCAATTTCCATCCAATAACAAATCTTTCTAACCATGTCTGTTACTTCTGTTCTTTCTAGTGTGTAAAAAAAGATTGAGTTTTTAAATAATTTTTATTTTCTGGTAAAAAAAAAAAATTGACAAAGAATATGAAATAAATGTGTTCTTAAAGATGTCTTCTGGAAGTTTTACTATAGAACTTATTCCATAACTTGAAACCTGAGCTAATTTTACACAAGCAGAATGAATAATCAGCAGACTTGTGAGAAAACAATGTTCTTTTTTTCTGTTAAATGCAGACACTTTATTGCCAGAGATGAGATTTTGGTTCCACTTTTATCTTGATCATAAATACTGCATGAGTCGAAGTCATTTATGTTCTGATTTGTTTTATTTTTCATGAATAATGGGTCAGAGTAAAATTATAATCAACTCCAGTTGCATCATGCCTTTTTATACATTTTGTGTAATCTTATTTTCTGACAGATTTTGTTGATTTTGTTTTCCTCCTCAGATGCTCAGTCAAGTGACGGTCTGAGAGTGCCGTCCTTCAATGGCGAGCTGAATGGTTTGCTGGGAGCCGGCCTGCTGGGTAGCAGTGACCGGACAACCATGTCGGACTCTACCAGACCCATTTCCACAGACCTCAGCAGCACTCAGGGCAATCAGATGATGTGAGTGAGCCCCCACTCCTCTGTTTGCACAGGAGAGTTTTTAAAAATTAAGCAAATGTGTTCCGCTTTCAGCTGTCTCACGGGTGATGATGGCTCCACCTGCATTCCCATCACCTCCAACAATGTGGAGATTGTGGCGAGTGAAGACTCAAGCATCAGTAGCAAAGGACGTGGCAGCAGCAAGGTAGGAATGCATATCTGCAACTTTCAGAGATGACTGCTCTTCTTTAGAAGCTGTTGATCAACAGTGTCTGTATAAAACAATTTCTTGTCATTTAATTATGTTTTCAGAAAAAAAACATTTAAAACCCTTGGAGAATTTTGTTTTTTTTCATTCAGGTTAAGATTCAGCCTGTTGCTAAGTACGACTGGGAGCACAAATATTATTACGGCAGGCTAATAGCGGTGTCCAACTCCTTCCTGGCCTACGCCATCAAAGGTGAGTCAGGGAGGCTGTCCAAGCTGCTTAAAACATATACAGCTCCATGTTTCCTAACATTAATGATCTGATCGTATTTAGGGCTATTTAAAAAAACTCTTACTGTCATTCAGACATGATGGAGGAATCAAATCAGATCAAAATCTGAGTTTACTTTGCTTAGAAGGGAATGTGCATGTAAAAACCGTCATTGCTGAGGTTTAACTTGGAAAAAAATGATTTCCTCCGTAGGAACTAACAACCACGCTATGGTCCGGGTCCTGAGTCTGGACTTTAACGAGCGCTCCCTGCTGAAGGGGTTCACTGGAGCTGTCACGGATCTGGCATTCGCCCATCTCGACTCCTCACTGCTGGGCTGCGTTGATGAAGCAGGAAACCTGATGGTCTGGCAGCTCACCTTCACTGGAAACAAGATTCTGTATCCAGACATGAAGCAAGAGCACAACAAAGTTTGGGGTGTTGAGGTTCCAGTCAAACCTTCGCCTTCGCTGCTTTCTCTCTGATGTGTGAAAAAGAAATGTTCCTGGTGCTGTCCTTAACCAGACCTCCTTCAGAGATCAGATTGTGGTTCACATCCATCGGGCAGAGGACACTCCCCTCAACTCCCATCGTCGCCTCATCTGGTGCCCGTTCATTCAGGACGATAACGAAGAGAACCAGGATGACAGCAGCCAGACTTTGGCCCTCCTGCATGAAGACAGGGTACCAGAGCTTCACTCAGAAGCAGAAATGCCATCTCAGTAAAACTGTAGACCATTAAATTGGTGCAGACCTGTTTTATAGGAACAACAAAAGGTTATTCCTTCTAAACCTCTCTATTCTCCTCGTTTAGGCTGAGGTGTGGGACCTGGAGATCCTCAGAGCCAACATCAGCAGCTGGCCTGTTAATGCCGCAGAACTCAAAGAAGGTCTGATTACAGTCAAGGGTCACACTCAGGTACGACATGAAAGTCTGCAGAAGGTTTTATGTATTTTCTTTTTAGATTTCTGACTGATCCCAGATCCATATTATGTGCTTTAAACTTCACCTGATAAGCTTCTTGAAGAAATAAACAGCCAAAATGGATACTTGGATAATTTAAAGTGGTTAGAGAAGAAATCAAAGAAATAAAATACATTAAATGAACTCAAACTAATTGTTTTTGCAGAAACATGGCTGAATGCTCAAAGAGCTCATGTCCAGTCTTCTTCATAATCTGTTTCCTTAAAGAAACGCAAGAGCTAAATAACAGTAAACAAATTAAATGGTTGATTTTCTGTTAAATCTAAGCTGCTAAAATTGAAAAACCTGTGTTGTTTTCTGTCAGTTTTTTTTTTTTTTTTTACTCAAGAACAAACCATAATTTGTGGTGTGTGTTTTTCCAGCGAGTCAGTGAAGGGGCGCTGTCTCCTGATGGGACGGTGTTAGCCACAGCAAGCCATGATGGATACATCAAGTTCTGGCAGATTTACATTGAAGGAGGACAGGACAAGCCCAGGTTAGTTAGCAGGTTCTGCTGGACCGTTTCTGCTTGGTTCTGGGTTTTTTGTTTCCTTCACTCTGGCTTGGTTGTGTTTTGTCATCCAGGTGTCTTCACGAGCTGCAGCCCCATGGGGGGCGCCCCCTCTCCTGCCTTCTGTTCTGCGACAACCACAAGAGGCAGGACCCAGAGTGAGTCCAGCTGCTCCTTCATTGTTCACTCACACATCGCTCGTGCACATTAGTTTAGCTGACATTTCTTTTGCGTTTGCAGAGTTCCTTTCTGGCGGTTCCTTATCACCGGAGCAGACCAGAACCAGGAATTGAAAATGTGGTGCACTGTTTCCTGGACCTGCTTACAGACAGTCAGGTTTGACTTCTTTTTAATCTGGTCTCAATGAAACAGGTCACGTTTCACAGATGATTGAATTGCAGATGTTTTCTCCTCAGGTTTTGTCCAGACCCCTTCAACTCATCAGTTCTGCCAAACCTCAAAGCCAGTCTGGACCTTTCTGCTGAATATCTGATCCTCACTGATGTGCAGAGGAAGGTTCGAACGTTCTTTTAGAACATTCTTTTAGAACATTCTTTTAGCAGGATCTTTCCTTTTCACCTTTTCTGCATTTGTTTAGTCTCCTTCACCCACGTGTCTTCTGGGTTTATTAGGGGTGTAACAATTCATTTTAGCAACAATTCAATTCGATGTTTGTGGTTGCTGATTCGATTCAAATTTGATTTTGGTTCATTTGAACAATTCGATTTGATCTGATTCACTGACCTAAACCAATGCAGGACATCTGCTAATGATTCAACCAGTGTGACTCAGAAAATAACTGGTACTGAACCGTGTAGGTGAAGCTTTCCAGATTCCTTGTGTTTCTTGCAAGATAATCAAGTGTAAATAAAAATGTGTACAAACAGACAAGTGAACTAGAATTAATGTCAAATCCATTCAAACTTTAGCATCCTAAAGTTCAGCCTACAAACATAACATTTTGAGAGCATTTTCCCACACTGTATGGTCACCTCTTTGTAAAATTCTTACCCCTCCGTCTTTTCCCTACCTCTCCAATTGTAAGAGTATTTAAAGAGAGAGGGGTGTCCAAAATAGTTTTTCTTAAGGGTAGAGTGAAGGGACTTCAATTTCTGTATCACTCCGCCGGTAGGGTGAGCCGCATCGCGTTGTGCCACAGAACGAAAATGCATTTCTTCACGTGGTCATCTACTCTGAAGCACAGAAGTTTACATTTAAATGAAAGTAACGACTTGTTGTTTTAGCATGGCTTTTTAAAGTTATAAAACTGATGTTATGGGCTTTCCGAGTGCCGGCCGATACGCTAACGTAGATGACCGACAAATATTGATGACATTATCGAGGGGTAGTCCCATCCAAATTTGAAGACACTATTTTTCCAAATCTCTCTGTTAACTAAATGTAGGGGTAGGGAGAAGCGATAAGGAAAGAATTATAATTTTCCACACATTGGACTGGAATGATGGCTTGATCCTTTTTTGCTGCCATCATGTGTGTTGTCCACTGTGATGCACTTAGTCGTTTTTCCGTTTTAGTAAGATAAACCAAATGGTTTTTTTTTTTTTTTTTTTCAAAAATCGATTATAATTGATTTATCTCATTTTTAAATAATTTTTTTAATGGTATACTCTGATAGAACTCTCTCAGACAGATCGATCTGGTTGGATCGTAGGAATATAAAATTGATAATCGTTAAACCTCTAGTGTTTATCAAAAAAGATCCCTGCTTCCTGACATATTTGCACTGATGTTGTCCTGCTCTGAGGACTTTTTGTTGTTTCTGATCTTCTTCTCTTCACCTCCATGCTCTGCTGATCTCACTCTCCATCAGGTTCTGTATGTGATGGAGCTGCGGCAAGACCTGGAGAAGGGGAAGGCGAGCTTCAGCGCTGTTTCAGAGTTCCTGCTGACCCACCCCGTGCTCAGCTTTGGGGTTCGGGACGTGATGCTCACCAGGCTGCGACACACGGAGGTCCTCCCTGCAGAGGAGGAGACCGAGAGCATCTCCACAGGTGACTCACCTATGCTTTTTTTCTGCTTACAGTAGACTAACTCAGTGGACAATATTTTTTCCACGGACCAGCCTGTACGAGGCAAAAATGGACGTCAGATTTTTCTTTTTTTTTTTTTTCTTTCTTTAGCCTTCACTTTTGAGGGTAAAGTTTATCTTGATTCTCTGTAAAATATCTTAAACTTAATTTGTTGTCTAGATTTCGTTAAACTATTAAAATATGAAATAGATTTACCCTTAACTCATATCTGTCAGTGTGGAAGCTAAAAGATGAGACGCCAAATTCAACCTCGTCCACCTTTTGTGTGTGACAGATTAAAAAAAGAAGAGAGGTCACTAAAACTGGTATTTTCTTAATAAAATAATACATTTGGATTCACCCTTTGAGTAAGTTAACAAGCAGCTTCCTCGTAACATAGACAGTCAGTTGCTGAACATCATACATTACTCCGGTTTGTGGGAACAACTGTCACAAAAAATCCATATTTGGAGAAAAGACTCCTTTTTGTTTGCCAGATGCAGATCACCTTTTGTTTTTTCTCATGTACTTTTTGGTGAAAAGAAACTTTCCAAACATGTTTGTTTTTTATTTTTGCTAGCTTGGGGGTTTCAGTTTAGTGGTCGGTGCAGCTTTAAAAAAGTAGCGGCTGGATTTCTGACATGTGACTGAGCGACTTGATATGTGTCAAGAATGCTTCTGGTGTGGTTGTGAGAATGCAGAAGTTTTTCCAAAATCAAACTTCCTTCAGAATCAGGTTATAAATAAACATCAAAACGTAGTTTGTGTTTTTTCTTCCTCTGTGGCCCAGTACCATGGGACAACTGTCCCACGTTACCAGTCCTGGGGGTTAGGACCACAAGTGAGGAGAATCCAGCTGTTTTCCAAAATAAAACTTGCTTCAGATCCATATTTTAAATAAAACAGAAAAACATGTAGGTTGTGTTTTTTTTCCTCTGTGACCTGGTAACAGTCTGCGGCTCGGGGTTTGGGAACCACTGGACTTGTTAAAGGTTAGGTTTGAGGGTTTACCTTTTGGTTTTCTCCTCCAGAGGGCGCTCAAGGACCCGCAGAGTCCAAGTCTGGAATCCAGATTAAACTCTACTGCGTCCACACTAAGTGAGTATTTTTCTTTCACAAAACGTCTGGAGCTGCTCTCTGCAACAACAGGTTTCACTTTTACCGTCTGGTCAGCAAACACGACTGAAAAAAATTAGCTTAGTGCGAATCAAAGTTGATGAACAATGTGTATGTTCTGTCTGACCTGATGTCAGTGGATCCTAAAAGACTTCTCAGTTTGCAGATGATGTGAAGTTCTGATGGTTTCTATTGAACTGTGGGTACTGAGTACATTTTCCCATTTTCACTGCAATCCTAAAGAAATCTCAGAATCTTCCAATTTTACTTCAGGCAAAATGAATCCGTTTTTACAGCTAACTATAAATTCAAATCTCCATTAAAGTTCTTTAATTCATTTAGTGCTATAATTATTTTAGATGGATTGGATTTATTTGCGCTTTTCCAGATGCTCAAAGCGCTTACAATGTGTATCCATTATTCATTCACACCTCATTCATACTACTGATGTAGCCACAACTGCCCTGGCCTACAGCCCCTCTGACCATCACTAGGACATTCATACACATTCACGCACCAGTGGAGCCACACTGGAGGCAAGGAGGGTTAAGTGCCTTGCCCAAGGACACAATGGCAGTTGGCTGGAGGGACCAGGGATCGAACACCAATCCTTCGATCATTGGCCAACCTTCTCAACCACCTGAGTTGCTGCCGCCCGCGAGCAGCTGCTCAGATCTGCTCAGATCAGCAGTCATAGAAACTTTACATCTGAGGCTTAAATATTTTTTCTAATAAGGGTTTTTCACTGGAAGCTACAAAAAAATTTAATTTACAGACTTTGTATTTTTGCAAGACATGCTGTCTGACATGGCAAAACTGAAACCTGATGATTCTGATATGTGACAGTGACTGGGACCGTTTAATAAACCCAATATAAGTAACATTTCTAGTTATATGCCCTTTAACACATTTTTGCACATAAATATGTGCACATGATGATTAAAAATGAAGTAAATATTGATCTAATTTCAGCATTTTTTCTTTTTGGAAGAAATCTCTGAGGATCAGATCAGCATTAAGACTCTTTGGGAGGACATTCAGTTTGCAGAGAATGGATCCAGTGGATCCTTTTTGTTTTGATAAAAGGTCGAGATCTCTAGATGGAAATAGAAATATGTTAATGCAAAATATAAATGTCCCAAACCTACACGTGGATGTTGGTGCCGATCAATGCTTTATTTATTTAGTCAGGACTGTTGAAAATTTAGTGAAACATCAAACTTTGGTATGCATGCTTAAAGTTAAAAGTAGAGAGGAGCTAGAAAGGTTTAAAAAGTTATTGTTTTTACTTCAGAAGATGAAAATCAACATTTTTTTAAGTTTCAAGTTGCTCACACTGTTTTAAAGTCCCACTCCAACTAATTATTTTCTATTGTAAAGTTGTTCTCAGTGCTTTTTTTTAGCCCATAAAGGCCCAGATCCATTTCTCCTTAAAAATAAAATGATGCGCCATAGAACACATTTCTGATATTTTTCGGTTACAACGATGTTAACGCAGGTTTTTTTTTTATCAGTTAATTATGATTTTGCAGTTTTTGGCAAAAATCAAAAAGCCTGTGTTGTTTTCAAAGACGTATTCTTCAGAGCAGCAAGAGCTCAGTAAAAATTCAATTCTGGTCTGTGGGCAGGATTCTTGGCGCGGAAGGTAGCTGCGCTAATTTCTCAGCATTTCCGTGTTTACAGTCTCTCTCGCCAGCATATAGTATCTCACAAGCCAAATCTAACATTACCCTAGCAAAAAAAAAAAAAAAGGCGAGCAATGTTAGAGCTATCTAGCTGTACAGTTTGGAGCCAGCTGTCACCGCAGACAAAGAAAATGAAGATGTTGGTGAATCTATTTGTCTGCAAGTGGATGCTTCAGATTTTGTAGCGGAGGCTTGGCCCACCCATGGCAGTTGCTGTCACATTTCAGAGCTTTTTCAAACTGCAGGTTTTCATCTGCTCCTGATCCAACATGATTTGAATAAAGAAATAACCAGAAATGACGTTTTGATCTGAAATTATGTAATGCATGCCCTCCATTATGATTAACAGGTCACAAGAACACTTTAAACAACACCATTTTCATTTGCGTGGGTCTTTAAAGCGAACGTGTGTTTCTTTTTTTCTGGTAAAAGTTTGGAATTCCCAACGGAAAGTTCTGGAAAGTTTTTTTTTTTTTTTTTTTTAAACTTCTTCTCAAGAACATTTTTGTAAAAACTAAATTTGAGGAATATGTTCTATGGAGTTTGTGTTCCGTGTGGTGGCAGACAGTAAAGGTCATCCGGGACCATGTCTATTTTATTTGCTTTTAAGATTTGAAATAAAGGCAGAAATACAATTTGAATTTTATTCTTCTCACTTTTCCTTTCCTTTCATGAAGATGTGTGGACTTATATCAAGTATTGATTATGTTAATGGAATGTGGTACAACATTGTCTTTGTGTTTGCTTGCAGGAGTTTGCAGGATGTGGAAATCTGGTTTCAGCCAAACTCGTGTTCTGGCTCTGCAGGTTTTCTTCCACATTCCGATTCCCAGGATGGTTTTGGTGAGTTTAAAAAGTGAAACATAAGAAATGATACTGCCATACAGTATTTTCGGCTCAAAATAAAAGTGAATGTTTCAGGTTGTTTGTAAAAACATGATTAACTTGCTCTCTTTGTTTCAAGTTTTCAAGCTTCTTTTAGTCTAAGCTGAATCATGAAGAGCTGTTTACGTTGTGTGTTTCCAGCTGGGTTTTCGGACCACCTCACTGACCACAGCTCTGACAAAGAGTCTGGAAGCGGCTCGCAAAACGATCTGAGGAAGATCCCGTCGCTTCCGGCTCCATCCGACTTCCTTTCAAACTCAGGAGTTGTTGGCGGAGCCATGACAAAACTGATGACCCCCGACGCTTTCATGACACCAAGCGCTTCGGTACGAACTTTTTTTTTCTTTTGTCCTCGTAATGAGATGGAATTCGCCTCAGGGAATGAAACCTGTGTGCCATTGTTTGTTGCCTAGCAACACTTTTGAATTGGAAGATGTTTTTGTGCTTGTTTGTGGAGTGATTTTCTTAAGCAAATAAGGTCAGAGTTAAAAAAAATTTTGGGTTTTTTTCTGGATGAAATAGAGATGAATTTTTTGTTTAAGTGTGACTTTTTTTGCACAAAGGTAAAGTTTTTTGTTCTAGTACTTTTCTTCCAAACATCCTTTGCTTCCTTCCAGGTGCCAGCCTCTCCCGGCAGCAGTGCCAGCAGTCTGACCATCGTTACAGGAACCAGCAGCAACTCTGACTCCACCAACAGGTCAGACTCTGTGATTTCAGATCTGATTGCTCTGAGGTGAATATCTATCCGTCATTCATGTTCTTTAAAGTTCTTTATCAGACATTTTATTGTTGTAGCAACAGAAAGAGTTCAGTACAGTAGTGCACATTTTTTTAATGAAATGTTCATTAGAAATTCACTATTCGTATTTTCTACGTCACATTTTTCATCTGCTCCTGATTCATAACAATTTTATTAATTTAAAAAGTTCTCAGAAATTCAATTTTATTGTAATTTTTTAAATATATGTCTTCTATCATCAGAAAAATGCCTCAAGAACAAGTTAATAACACCAAAACACACAATTATCATTTGGGTGGGTCTTTAGGCTTTTCTGTTTTTTTCTGTTTAGAGTAACTTCTCTTGTAAAATCTGTATTCATTTTGATTTATTTATATTTTTTAAAGGGACAGTGTACATGAATCAACATCTATTCAGACAACGATCCCTAGACAGGATAACACAAGATCAAAATAAAAGCACATCACATGACATTACAATAGTAGAAGGTTAAAAATCGTTTTTTACAGGACTGGTTTCTCTCTGATCTCATGTCTGCAGGGCTGTGGAGGAAATCAGTCAAAGCCCCAGTAGGGGAGATGATGACGGCAGTGGTTTGGGTTTTTCTGCCCCCTCCAGCAGCCCCAGAGGAGCTTCTGCTGTTCTGCTGCCTGGGTTGGAGAACTTACAGGTGAACACGTGTTTAGACAGTTGAAAGAGGCTTGGTGCAAATCTTGTGAATCTTGCTCCAGGCTTTTGCTTTTACCACTCTATTCGGTTATTTTAAAGATTTGGTGTTGTATATTTTCGGCCGGCTTAACCACAGTTATTAATTTCTCCTCCATGATCAGTTTGCGATTTGTACTTCCGTTAATTAAATTGGACTCCACCCATTCGTCACTATCAAGGCCGAGTCCCTGATTGGTCAAAGTTCAACTCATTTAACTTGCAACATGAGCGTGTGTTTTGTACGTACACCTGAAAGCAATTGTAAAAACTTGCATAGCTATGTGTGAACGTGAGAATTTTGTACACAGAAACCTAAAACACACATTTAACACACATTTATGTAGCTTTTTCTTGTGAAATGGCCACTTGAACGCGCTCTGCAGAAAGCAGTGTGAATGTAGTTTGAGATGCAATCTCCTACCTTCTTAAATCATAACAACTCCTTTTGGCAAACTCTTGCTTCCCACATCCAGGCTTTGTCACCTCCCATTGGTCCTCTGGCTCTGGACAGCCCACAGCCCCTGGATTCTCCGCTGCTGCCACCTCTGACCTCCCCGACCAGAGCTCGCTCTCCCGACGTCATCTCCTCTGCCTCCACGGCCATGACGCAGGACATGCCGGAGATTGCACAGACCCTGCAGCTGCAGCGCGGGTTTGTGCCCAGCAAGGAGGCCTTACCTTTTCCCACACTGCAGACGGACAGCATGGCCTCTGCTGCTTCTGCTCTGCACCTGCTGACCTCCCCGCTCTCGGCAAATAACAGCAGCAGGTATGAGCCGAAGTCTTGCAGCTCAGAAGAAAATCAATGAACGAAAAGTCTGGAGTCAGCAGCCATGGCTTTTCTATTTTACTGCAGCCAACTCCCTGTTTTTACATCCTTAGTTTTACCCCTTGTATGTAACATAGAGTTACTTTGATATAATTTTCGGCTTCATTTCTTTGATTATGGTTGCCAAAATCAGCTACTAATTTGTCTAAATACTCAAATTAACTTTTTATTCTTTAATAAGTCTAAAATTCATTTCAGGAGTCATTCTGTTTTTATGCTGGTAATCTTTGTTTCCAGAACCTCCTGTTGCTTTCACTAAAACCTTTTAAACAGATGCATTTTCTCTCCTAGCTTGTTGCAGCTGGAACTGGGAGGTGGCGACGGGCAAAGTGGTGCTGCAGAGTCCGACTCCAGGCTCAGCAACACGCCATCTCTTCTAGAGAACGCGTTATCACACGAGAACTCCGGTGCCTCAGGGGGAACTTCAGATGGAAACGTCAGCCACACATCCTGGCCGGCGGCGCCAGACATCACCAGAGAGACCAGGAACAGCCTGAGGGACAACTGCCTTGGAGAGTGGTGAGTTACAGTTTACGAACCCGTCTGTGAAAGATGAGGCACATTTTAACCCCACAGATCGTGCTAATGATTAATAAAAAGTAAGGAGACCTTCTGTTTTAGGTTGATAAAGATCATTTCTGCAGCACAGTTTTTAACGTTTTACAGTTATACAGTGAGGTAAGAAAGTCAGCCACAGATTCTTGCAAGTTGTCCCACTTAACCCTTTGAAGGCCCGAAAATACGCTTTTCTTAAGAATTGCAGAGTAAACTATATCCATATATATGATCGTATTTCACCTTTTGCACACTAAAGAACAACTTATTTATGAAATAAATAATTTTTGTGAACTTTTTTCTTACCCGGAAGTAAGATAACTAAATTCTATGGCACCGCTTTTTGCCTGTAGTGGGTGCCGCCCATTTCATGACATCAACCTGGAGCCGGCCTCGGCAGCGTGTCTGCGTTTCTCCCACAAAAACAAACATGCACATTTTTGCAAAGATTGATGTACATATTGTGTGTCTGCCTTTAGTAGTAGTACTGTGATCGTTTCTCTCTTTGAGGCTTCATTAATCTCCGTATCAGAAATCCTTTTCGCTTCCATGCCGATCATTTTCGTGGAGACGCACCCACATTTCTGTCTTTGCTCAATAATCTATGTTGAAACCAGTTCTTTTAATTCGTTGCTCGCTTTCTTTACTTCTCCACCAGGAAATTGCTTGTTTCTGCAGCCGTCTTCTCCATATCATCTGCTTACACTATTCTTGGATACGTTTAGGATCCACCCTAAAATGTGGTGCAGATTCCTCACCAGAATGTTCTTTGGCGTATGCCAGCGAGCAAAATTAAAATGCTAAATCAATGAGCGTTTCTTGACCATCGCTACACAACACAAATACTACAGCCACCCACGTCTGCACAACCGTGCTCGACCCGGGGGGGTCTTAAAGGAGCCCGGCCACTATTGGAGAACGGCGTCAAAAACACAAACACCTCTCAGACCCGGCAGATATGGGAGACAGGACACAATCGGAAGAAATATGGCATTGTGCATTTAAAATGAAAGCACTTTGCCGATCACCACTAATTCCACTGAGAAAGTGTGTGTGTTAGCCTGAGGTCGGTGCTGGCAGTGCAGACTCTTCCTGGAAGCAGCTGTATTCACTTGTCCAGATTGGCTCGTGAGAACCCGCTCGTTTTTGTGGATTTGAAAGGGCTGGTGCTTAGAGTGCAGGTTTTTAGAGGGATGTTTGAACGGATCAGAATGCTACTTTGGGGTTGTTTATAGCGTGGAATGAACATTATAACTAGGGCTGTCAGCATAATGCGTTAATGCACACGATTAATTTAAAACAATTATCAAGTTATTTATTAATGGAGATTAATTATACTTTAGAAGCGACCATCTTCCGTTTTGCATCGGACAGGTCAGGGTTACACGGCGTGTGTTCATTTCTGAAAATGCACTCTTTGCCGGACTCTATTCCACTTATACCATGGTCACTTACTTACAAAATAAACAATTACGTCAATTTTTAGTACTGTATTCTTGTTATTTTTGAAGTTTAGATTGCTTTTTCACAATAAGCGGCCCGTTGTCATGGTAACACAACAATGCGTTGTTGGGCCAGCAGACCTCAACTGCAGTATTAAAGGAAAGGGATAAATATGAGGATCGTCACGAACGGTTCAATAAAGTTGTTCACCTCTTACCACTTGTTTTTGTCCAGAAGATCAAGCAAAAAGTTTGTTTCAAAGAAGCCTGTGGAGTGATATAGAGCGTTTCAGCTTTGTGACCAGAACTACTTTTTTAGATGCGGATCAACACCCATCAGCCTATCAGATTTGAGCATTCACCCGCACCATTTAAAGTGCAGAAACACAAAGTTTATTTCTTATGGCTGAATATCAGCATCTTTGTGTTCTTAACATAGACATAAAATTCTTTAGAGTTCTGCTTATCTCACTGTTGATATGTTTTTTGCACACAAATTACATTTCTGGGATATCTGAGTTAACATTTTACAAATTAAAGCATTTCAGACAATAAAAACGGAGGGAAAATGTTCCTTCTGGCCTTTTTTTGTTCAAAAGCCGCATATTATCGAATAAGATGCACCTAGTTAAACATTGTGATTAATTTTGATTAATTGTGATTAATCACAATTAATACATTTAAAAGCTCAAAAAGTTGATTTTGCATGGGTTGGGCCTTTTAACACCAGATCTGTCCCCGGCGACGCCTAAATGGCACATTCTCTTTTGACACCACGTAACTCTCCAACAGTTTATGTGATTACTTGATTCTGATGTGGAGAAAAGCGTCTTTTTTTTCTGCTTTTCTCCATGTCAGATTCTGCTGTTTTATGTTTATTACATAAGTACTTCACAGCTGTAGAGGGCTGCATATCAGCTGCCTTTTCTCCACTTCATAATCCACTAGAATTATGTTAATTACGTAAACAGTTGGAGTCAAAAGAATGTCAACACTGAAGCTAAAGTTCTGGAGTTAAAGTGTTAAAAAGCTGAGAGGTCTAGTGTTCATCATAGATACACTTCACTGTGAGAGAGAGAAAAAATGCAGGAGATCACACTTTATGATTTTTAAAGCATTCATTTTTGTAATTGTGCAGAAAATTAGTAATTGTAGTTCAAAATTTGCTGTTAAGTTCATGAATGTTAGAAACTTGTGATGACAGCAGAGAAAAGATTAGTCTCAGTCAAAGTTCATGTTACGTGAATCCTCGGCATCATAAAAGAAAAGGGAAACAGCATCACAATGAAGATGCAAATATGTTTAAGAGTTTATTTAAATGAAGGGACAATGCACAAAAGAACTTTGATCACTGGAAACACAAATAGAGGTTTTGTGCCATGCTATAGCAAATTTAGCTAATTTCCATCTATAGTCCCTACAAAAGTAAGAACGGGAAAAGATGAAGCAAAATAATTCAAATTGTTGAAATTCAACAGAGTGGGGTGATGTGATGTACATCATGATGTGTCTTTTTTTTAACAAGCATATTTACAGAAACAGCAAGGAGAGCACAAGAAGTTTAACTTATAAAATGTTACATTTTTGTTTGGATAGTTTGATCAAAGGGCTGCTCAAATTATCAGAATAAATCCTATCAAGGAATAGTTTGGATCTTGTCTGCACAGTGCTGAGAAATTGTCTGCATGCAGAGAAAATCATTTTTAAAGGGATCATACAGTCAGTGGGGGTCACTTTGGAGTTGGGTGTCAAGTTACTAAAAACAATAATGTCTCCAACTTGCTGATTCTTAATGCTAAACACCTCCCTTTGTGTTTTAGTTCAAGGGAGGAGTCAAAAGACAGACGCCTTAGCTCTCCTTACCATCGGCGTTCCTATCATCTGATGCAAACAGAAAGTCAGGATGCTGGTGCAGAGCAGAGGTAACAGAAGTCATGTTTTTCAATCATTTATCTAACTAGCTCACATACAGGTTTAACTTCCTGCTTCGCATCAGTGGGATTTGTTATTAAAATGTTTTGACTCAATTAACTCTTACTAATACTGAAGCATCATATGAATTTAATTGCATCTGACTTTAATAATAATAAAAAAAATATTTAAAAAAATTCAAATCTACAAAAATTAAGACTATTCTGTTGTAAAAACAGCAATAAAAAAATTCTCTATTTTGTAAAAAAGGTTTTCCATTAAAAACTTGAAAAAAATGATTTTCTTGGAGGGGAATGATAGATTTTCTTAAGAACATAAATAATTCAAAGAATAACATTAAATAAAATATGTTATTTTAAAATGTTAACATGTAAATAACCATAAAGATTGTAAATAATAATAAATAAGTGCTAAATGAGCTTAATGAAAATGAGAAAAGTTGGACTAAGATAATGTTGATGAGCAATTTTTAAACCAAAATAAAAAGATTAAATGGATTTAAAGCACAATAAATATTAAATAATGAAATATGCAACATAAGCTGCAAATGCTGCTGGCAATAATCCTGAAAAAACCGATCAAATCTAAAAAAAAAACAAAATCTATATTGATTTAAAGAAAGCAATAAAACAAAAAAAATGAAACATGTTTAAGAAACTTAATTATAATTCTTTGTATTCTTTAAAAAGCTATATTAAATCCTACATTCAACATTAGCCAAGAAAATGTCTTTGAATAAAAACTTTAAAAGAAAATAAGTAAAATACACCTGAAAGAAGTTAAATGAAGCGATCAGAAAAGGGCTACTCAATAGGTTCATAAACTGAAGGATAATATTAAATACATTTTTAAAATGAGAGGGAAAACTTTGTGCGACCCATATTTATTTATTTAATTTTAAATGGAACATAAACTTTCTTACAGTGTAATATTTCATCTTCGCTCCTCAGTGATCCTGATGAAGAAGTGGCGAGTCTGGCAGCATCTTCTGGAAACTGCAGCTCTCGCTCGTCACACAGAATATCTGTCAAGGACTGGAAGAGCTCTCCACGAGGATCACCAAAGCTGAAGAGGAAGATGAAGAAAGATGACGGGTATGTTGAGATAAAGCATTTTTTAAGTCTTAAAATGGCAGAAAATTGTTAATACATAATAACTATTGATCGTTTTTGGCTTTGCCTGGAACTCTGTTAAATTCTTGAACTCAGATCAAATTATATTAGTTATAGTTTTACATAAATGTAACCCACCCCCTGCTTTATTTGGACCAGAATTGTGCTCCTGTATTAAAAACAGCAGCTGAGATGCTGCACTGAATGTAAAATGTTTGCTTTTTGTCTTGACAGCGAATCCTCTCAGTCCAGACAGCTGGATTCTGTTCAGGTAAGAGATCTCTAAAACCATAGCTGTGGTTATTTTGAACCTTTAAAATATGTTTGCACCTAATATGGTTAAAAAAGTTATTTTTTTATGGAGGTTTTTTTAATTTTTATTGCTATAAGCTAATAGGAACAAACTGTGGAAATGTTAACGACTTGTTTAGAGTTTGATCACTTTAAATGTTCAGTTGTTTGAAGGATGATGGCAAATGCAGTATTTTTGTTGGCAGTACTTTTGTGAAACTTCCCCCAAATTTCAATCTGATTAGGATGTAAAGGATTTCTTTGCGAGTGAATGTTCCGACTTGCTGGAGCTTCTCAGATTATAGTTTTAATTTTACTTCAGCACTTTCTCGCTTGGATCCTATATCTGACTTCAGAATACTTTTAACTGATGAAACCGTGTCTAACTCGTCGAGTTTCTCAGGCTGTGACACAAGCCCATATCATTATGCCCCCACTGTTGTGCTTAATAGTTAGGTTAAGGTTTTTGTTCTAAGAGGACCTGGCTGAGGACAACAAGATGGCGTCCAGACATTAGCCGGAACTGGAAGTCCGGAACAGGAAGTTCATGTCCCCTCCCCTCTCCTCGCTATTTTGGTTGAAAAACACTCTTTTTATTTGGGGGGAAGTTGCAAAAAGCAAATTAAAACAGCGACTCTAACAGTCTAATCAGTTTGATTTTAAAAAGATCTATCCTTTTTTTGGCAAAAAAAAAATCTTCACGTTTTGCTGGAGGTTCTGTCTCAATTGAATGTCTGTCTTTAGTTTAACGCAGAGGCACAGAACGAGTTGTTGATGCTGCTGCGCACCCAGCAGAGGGAGTTAAGTGAACTGTGGGGAGTGATGGAGGCCATGCCAGGTAACATCATCGCCCAGGTGGAGCATGTCCTGATCAAACAGCAGGAACAGGAGCGTATCCTTGGGGGCTTTTGCTTTTTTTTTTTCTTCAAATTAACTCTGTGTGCTGCACCATTAGCGGCTAAACTCTCTGTCTCTGAGCTTTTGAGCCTTGACCTGACACGACCTCAGACCGCAGACTGGAACGGGTTCTGGCAGAGAGTCAGAATCATCAGCAGCAGCTTCACGAACAGCTCAGCCAGCAGCTGAGTAACGCCCTGAGCTCGGCGCTGTCCGTCCGAGTGGACAAAGTTCTGCGCGAAGAGCTGAAGAAAACCATTCCTCAGAGTAAGCCCACAAACACACAGATGATGGGGGTTTACAGATAAACAGGAATGAGCTGCAGAAAGGATTTCCACACAGAAAAATAGTGACAAATACTTAAGAACAGACCCACCAGACGGTGGCACCATTGTCATTCGGCTTTTAGCAAAGTGTTAGTTTATTTTTACTATAAATACACTTTATTGGGCTTCACTCTTCTACTTTAAAACAACTTCATGATCATTGGTTTAAGAGAATAAAAGGTTATTTTATTTATTTTTTTAAATGACTTTGCCTTCATATATTTGTATTTGTTGTATGGATAAGGAAAAAACAATTAATGCATTTTAAATATTTGCATCACAACCTCACATTTAATAGGAGTGTTTTGTTGGGAAACATCCTTTTGTTCAAATTCTGTTTACAAATCTCATCTAAATTTAGATTTCTTAAATAGTAGCTTTGGGTTTTCAAATCCTGTGTGCTGACATTGGCGAATTCTAAACATTTTTGTTGGTTGCTTAAAACAATCCCAAAAATGTTATAATGTGTCAAGTTTGTCAAATGTCCCTAGCCTTAAAAATTTTTTTTTTTTTCAAAGTAAAATGGCTCAAATTAGGATTATTCTGAGAGGTTGTTATTCTGAAAGGCAAATGTATAGATCTAAAAAAAAAAAAAAAAGGTCTTAAAAAACAGATGTTTGATGGATAAATAAATGCATTTAAAAAGTTCATTGCTTGTGACCTCTGACCTTTGTGGAAGAAGCCGTACGTTTCTAAAATGTGAAATCACGGTAAAGAAAAACACGTTCTGGTTTTGCCTTATTGATGAAATTTGACACAGTATTTAGTAAAACTTTAAAAGTCAAGACGTTAAATAACATGACCATGTTTACAGTGTGGGCGTGGCTTAGACAGACGATAGTCACCAACATAAATGCATTTACTTTTTTGGCCATTCAACGTAAAGTCCCTAAAATATGTATTTCTAATATCTATTTCTAGCAATTTCTAAAAGCCTGGATCTGGTGACGGGACAGCTGAACAACACAATTGCTGCTAAGTTAACAGCTGTGGACGCCACCTTGAGGGAGAACGTCAGCAAGATGGTCAAATCAAAGGTTGGTGTCTGAGATCCTTTGTTCCAGGCTGCATTGTGGCTGCCACTCAGATTTTCCTTTGCGTTATGTTTGTCAGAACACGACGGACGCGATTGGCCGAGCAGCAGCCGAGGCCATGCAGGGACCCATTCAAGCAGCCTACAAAGACGCCTTCCAGAGCATCGTGCTGCCTGTGTTTGAGCGAGGCTGCCAGTCCATGTTTCAGCAGATCAACGACAGCTTCAAACAAGGAACTCAGGAGTGTACGTTAGCTTAGCGCCAAAACAAACCTGTCCAAGATGAAGGTTCTCTTTGGTCCTTGTTTTTGGTTTTCGCAGTTTCCTGTAAATCGCTTCAAGTTCAAAACATTAAGATGGAAGTCTAATTCAATCATCTCTGGCCTCATGTAAAGATCTGTCTTTTCAAAATAGTGGACTGTTTCACTGCAGTTGGTTCAAGAGCTCCTTGGTACACTGAACTATCCAGCCTCTACATTTCTGTGCAAGGAAAGGAGTGCACGTTTAGCCTGCTTGCACACAAAGGGCTGGCTTTGTAATGGGTGCACAAATTAGTCACGGGACGTTCTGAAAGCAGAGGAGTCTGGGTTTTTTCGGTATAGAGATCAGTATGTATGCCAAAGAAAAAGTCCTCAAATGTCTGAGGAGAACGTTTCCTTGCTTCTGCAGTATCTGCTTAAAGACCCACTCTGATGAAAACAGTGTTTTTGCTATGTTCTTGTTGCATCTAACAGGAGCAGACAGAAAAAGGCCGCTGGCATCTGGTTCAAAACCGTACGGCTGGATTGCTCCAGTATTGCTCTACATTCTGTTGCATTAGTAATAGGTTGGGAGTGTGAGGGGCTGTAAGCTAGCAGAAGAGCGTGTAAACAGAGAGCTCTCAGTAACGGGGGAAGGGGGCGGGATTGCTCCGCCTTAACCATCCCACCCAGAACTCTGAAATGCTGATGATCTAGTGCTGCTCTGCAGAAACTGTCCTAGAAAATTCTACAGATTTTTTGATTTTAGCTAAAAGCAGCATAATCATAAATAGACCACTTGGAATGATTTTTAAATGGATCAAAATGTGATCAAAACGAGTCTTTAACTACATTTATTTTAAAAGTTTTTGAAATTTTTCCATAATTTGAGCCCTTTAGGTTAAAATTATGTAGTGGTTCTTTTTATTTTTTTTTCTAATTTCTTTAGAAGAAAGCAACAGATCAAAAAGATGCGTCAACATGATGTGATTTCACTTCAAAACCATCGGTTTTCCCTCTTTCCTGCCTGCAGACATGCAGCAGTTTGAGGCTCACACAAAGAGCAGAAAGCAGAGGGAGCAGGAGACCCGGGACCCCGTGGTCGCTCAGCTCCAGCAGATGATGGACAACTTCCAAAGGAACACTGATCAGCTGGCCAGCAGCATCACCACTACCGTTCGGGCTGAGGTTCAGCACCAGATGCAGATGATGGTGGGAAAGTATGTATGCGAGTCATCCCTCATTTAAACTGCCTTTAAAACTTTGTTTTTACTTAGTTTCCTCCGCTCTTCTGCATTTGTAGCATAGTCAATGCAGAAATAACTAAATCAAAGGCATGTTTGCGATGATGCAACGTTTATTTGGTGTTATTGACTGTTTGAGTGTCAGACAAATGTTTGTCTGTTCAGATGCTGTGTTGTGCACTGAAGAGGAAAAACAAGCAAAATGTAATCCTGTGGCCGATGTGGGAACATGTGAATTCGATCGGGGCTCTTGTTCCCTTTGCAATTAATTTCACAGCCTCAAGAGTTTATGGATTGTAGAGGGCGGAGCAGACGTGTTGTACGTGGCCAATTAAAACTTCAAAGTTTTACAAAGAAGTTTTATCTGAACTCCAGACCCCTCACTTCTCAATTCCAGAAGTAGAAATGAAAGTAATGTGACTCGTGTCCTCCCCAGTCTGCAGGAGTCTATTCTCAGTCACGTGCAGCGAATCGTCAAAGGCGAAGTGAGCCTGGCCATGAAGGAGCAGCAGGCGGTGGTCACCTCCAGCATCATGCAGGCCATGAGGTCGGCAGCCGGAACGCCCGTACCTACAGCGCACTTCGACTATCAGACGCAGCAGGCGAATATCCTGCAGCTCCTGCAGCAGGGCCAGCTCAACCAGGCCTTCCAGCAGGTAAAACTTGCAGCGCTTTCAGGCACAGCTTAAAGTGTGGCAAGATCCAGCAGAGCTAATCGGCTCAGTGTCAACGTGAGATCAGTTTGTTAGTTTGTGAGATCGTATTGTTCAGATTTACTTTCATTTTTTAACTAGTTTACAGTTCTGCTCACACAGGCTGCTTTGCCAAATGCCTGAAAGTGTTCATCTAAATTGAAGGGTAAAACCTTAAGTAGCTTTTTATGTCATTTTGTGCTTTAAATAACCAAACTGGTCATTGTTTTTGGATGGATTTAGACGTTCCTCTTCGGTTCATGTCTTTCTGGTTTTAGTGTTTGTCTAAACATGCCCTACTCCACAGCTGCCATTTGGAGTTCCTCAGGGTTTTGTGTTGGTCCCCTTTCTGCCCTAGTCTGACATTTCCTCACTATCTAATTTGTCAAAATCTTATCCGGCTTGTGCTAATGCTATTACAGGAGCAGTTTTACATTAGAACTGTATGATGAACCTGAAAATGTGACACCTTTCTTTGGTTTGCTTTTACACTGCACTTTTGAGATTGAGCCAAACACTAAAATGAACCAAAAACATGCTAACATCACACAGGTGCTTTATTTTGGGGTTGCATTTGCTGAAGCAAACTGTAGGAAGATAGCAGACTGATCCTATACATCGATCAGCACTTCAGTCTCAGAATACAAATTGATAAGTTCCTTTCTTCTTTTGGTTTTGAAAAACGTTTTTAAAGAACCTTATATTGTTAAAAATCTTACAGAATGACTGGATTCATATGACTGCAGTTTTAGTGTGTTGTTTTTCATTTCTATTGGGGTTTTTGGGCTTACTTATATCCAACTTTATTGCTGTCAAAAGGTGTATCAATTATTGATTATTCATTAAAATCTATTTCTTCTTTGGCTATAAATAGGAAAAAAATAATAAAAAATCCTTATTTAGAAACTTTTTCTTATAAAAGTTTATGGAAAAATTTTGCTTTTGTTTTTAAGAAAGTGACTATTCACATGTAACTTTCTCAATACGTGCAGTGAGTGTTTAACTTTTTCTTGGACACACAGATTCAGAGGAAGGGTTAGGCTTATGGTTAGGTTAATACGTGCAACCATTAACAACATTTAGCCTTGAACACACTTAAAATGTGTGACAACATGAATTTCCATCAGTTTTTGTGCTTGGTTGCACGTAAAAAAGTGTGAATAACAGCCTTTTTTAAAAAGCGTTTCTCGATGAGTCTCAAAAAAGGGTTGTGATTTGGTAACTTTTAGGAGTGTAACGATTAATCGATTAATTTATTTCTACTCCTACAATCAAACCAGATCGATCGTTTCAAACTTTCAAAAGATAATCGAATCGATATTGTAAAATACTATTTGGATTGAGTTACAATAGGCTCATTTTACTTTAAAAGAAAAATGACAACACGTAGGACAACACACACATGATTCAACAAAAAAGAATCATTCCATCATTCCAGTCCAATGTGTGGAAACACTTTTCAGTTTTTTGCACTTTGCAGTCATGTGACCATACAGCATGGTAGAATGTTTTAATAATGTTCCCTTTGGCTTATTTTGATGTGGAAAAACAACAGTGGGCTGAACATCATCAAACAAAATGTGATAGATTTGCCATTACTTCTTGTTTATTTGTTTGTTTGTACACGTATTTATTTACACTTGATTATTAAGAAATACAAGGAATCTGGAAAACTTCCCCTGCACTGTTCAGTACCAGGTATTTATGTCTGAGTCACACTGGTTGAAGTTTTGGCTAAAGATGTCCAGGATCGGTTTTGGGTCAGTGAATCAGATCAAATCTGATTGTTCAAAATCAACTAAATTAAAGTTAATCAAATCAGCAACCACAAATTTGAATGGAATTGTTGTTAAAATGAATCGTTACATCCCTAGTAACTTTTCTAACTTGTTGACACTTTGACAGGAAATTACTCTTTTTTTTTTTTTCTTTCCTTATTTTGTGAAGTTTTTTCAGTAAAATTTCTGATCTGTCACTGTTTTTTTTTTTATTGTGATTCACTTTTTTTTAAAATAGTGACTCAGCAAAGAAAACTTAATTTAAAAATAGTCTGTTCTGTAAATGTTTCTTCTTCCCTTGTTGGAACAAACTCTTCTTTTAAGGAAAATTTAGGAGTATTGATGAGAAAGCGCTATCTGCTCTGCTCCTCCTCCTCCAGGCTTTGTCTGCCACCGATCTGAACCTGGTTCTGTTCGTGTGTGAGACCATCGACTCCCAGCAGGTGTTTGGTCAGCACCCGTGTCCGCTCAGCCAGCCCGTCCTGCTTTCACTCATCCAGCAGCTTTCTTCCAACTTGGCCACCCGCACTGAGCTCAAAATCAGGTGAGTGCACTCGCACCGTGTCTACTGCAAGTTTTGATCTGATTTTCCAGCAAAAACTCTATTTATTAATTAACAATTGTTTGCACATAGATGAGGTAGAGCAGAACACATGCATGATTGCAGGTTAGAAGGAAAATAAAGTATAAAAACTCAAATGTTGGACAAAAAGAACACAGAAGAGTTCTTCATGTGTTTGCTCGACATTTCAGAGCCCCTGCCCCTTCTTTGGCTTTGTTTTTCTTCAGACTCCTCATCAGACTCGTTCCTTCCTTCACATTACAGGCGGATCATTACAGTCCAGGGCCTCCTTAAAAAAACAGGGGCGTGTCTGACAGCCGACGGTCAGCAATTTTATTTTCTGCCTGCAGAGCTTTGAATAATGACCAGGAGGGAACAATGGAGAGGAAAACCGCTCCTGTTATCCCAGAAAATTTACAGTAGATTTGTTGGGTTAGATTTTTGTCTCACCATCACGTGTTTTGTTCTCTGTTTTATGTCCGTTCATTTTTTTGTGCTGAGTGGGAAGCTGATCACAGCCGCACAGGGAGTGATCCGCCCGTTCTCTTGGTTTCTGTCCCTCCACAGCAGGAAGACTTTACTTTGACATCTTTTAGGACTCTCGGCATGAAGAATCTGAATTATGAGTGCCTCATTTTAATTACACAGGTGAAGTCATTGCTCACACAGGACGATAGAAATCAGGCAATAAGGCGCAGAGCACTCCATCAAAGCACTGATAACAAAAGATGAAGCCCTTTTTCCTGCACGTCTGATGTGGAGTTTGACACCACAGATCTGTGTGGGGGGCGTTGGACAGCAAAGCCCGGCGGTGCCTTCAGAAATCCACTTCATAATAATGTGCAGAGAGGGACCTCCGGCTGCTATTAAACCTGCTTTGAAGGACTTGAACTAAATGCAGATAATTTCCTGCTGTCCTGAACTCGCAGAAGAACGCTGCTGTCCTGAGCTGTTGCATTAAAAGCCTGTTTAACATCACTGCAGGGACTTTAACAGCCCGCTGATGTATGCTATGGTGGACTGGCAGGAAACCAGCATGTGACTGCAGCACCCCCCTCCCCCCATCCTCTGACCACCAGATGTCTGAGTGAAACTATTCATTTGGAGGTTTTTTATTTTTACAAGTGTAATGATGATTCACAGCCATGAAATATCACCAGCAGGGGGCGATGTACACTCAATGTTGTCCCACATAGAGAAGATGAAGATGGACAGTAAGCATGTTAGGCTGATCAGCCCCTCTCACACACACTCCATAAAATAATAAAATATATTATTAGATCAATAGAACACATATTTAAATGCGGGAAAAATGAGTTTTCCATTATCATAGACCTCCAACCTGTATTTTTACACCACTACGGGGATTTTTTTTCAGTATATAACAATTAGGGAAAAAAACAGAACAAAACATCAGGTCTAGAGTGCTCTAATTTTAACATAAAAACAGAAGGAGCACAAAGAACTACATAATCGCACATGGACGACATCACAGCAGCGACATGCTGCGTACGAGGCAGGACATCAAGACTTGCACTGAATGAGAGCAACGTAAGATGCATTTCCAGCTGTGTTCAAATATAGCATTCATGTAAGTAAACAGTTGGGCCCTTTTTTATATATCTGAGAACACAATAAAAGTTAGAGATTAAAAATGGGATTAATGCGATAAAAAAATAATGCGCTCATTTCTCTGTAATTAATTATTCATGATTAATGATTCATGCCATAATTTGACATCCCTAAAGAATGTACTGTTTTTTTCTTGGATGAGATACGGCTTTAAATGAGCTCTGACCTAGAGCCTACAGGTACTCTGGGAAATTTGTTAAAATTAACCTCAGCTTTTAAAATTTCAAATTAAAACTAATGTCTTTATCTAATCAAAACACCAGATTTACACTAAACGTCTTCTAACCTTTTTATTTTTGACATCTTCTCAAAGTCATGCTGGGTTTTTTGTACTCTTGAAGTCAGTCCCCTTTGGTCCCACAGTCCATTTGGATTTACAGTATACTGAATCACACCAGAGTTCACTTGCAAGTAAACCAAGTGAAAGTTCTGACACCAGTGTTGTGTTGGATAAAAGTGTGGCCCTGAAGACTGAAGACCAGATTTCTTACATGCTCAGTTTTAGTTAAGTTGGGAGACGGCGTAAACAGAGTTTGCCCAATTTAAAACAATAATGGTAATAAAATAACCTGCGACAGCTGAAATCCACAAAGTAAAACTCCTCACTACATACTTTATACACTATTCTCAGACAGACATGAACTTTATCAAACTGTTCTTGTTTAAACTCTTAAAGTTCAAATCTTCATAGAAATATAAGTCAAGTGTTAGCAAATAAAAAAACAATCTGATCACAATTGAAGTTTTATGTAAATTTGGCGAACTGAATGTATTTTGTTCAAGACACAGTTCAGATTGATTGACAAGGTCTACAGCCAATCAGGATGCAGAACACAGTGGGCTGTTAAAAAAAATAAAAGCATTAAAAATTTCACGAAAAAATCTGGGAAGCGATAAGACTGCGAAAGGTTATTGTGATATTGTGAGGGATCACTGTATTCCTTTTTCATTAAAGAGTAGAGTAAAATATTACAAATATGTTGTTAGTTGTAAAACTGCAGTTACTGCTAAACCAACTTGTTTTTACACCTGTAGTGTTCCAAATGCTGATTCCAAATGAAGTTAATATTTTTTGTTGTGCTAAACACACACTAAGCTACACTAGCTACGTGCTAGCTTGTGATATCCGCCATACTCGTCCACAGAGCAGCTCTTTCCGAAAAGACCACAGGAGTTCTTGTCTGAGTAGTTGCGAGGAATCTCCAGCAAACTGAAGTTTTTTACGTCACAGGATTTTTAATGAGAGTGTGAGCATATTTATGCCTTTTGCTCGCGAGTCCTGATGGATAGAACTACAAATGGCACGCTCATCAGTAAACGTCTGCTGTGAGGCTAAGAGTTGATGGATCAGGGAGGTAGACAGAAGATTTTGGAAGAACAGCAACAAGACTGAGCAGACACCACGGACTCCACAAGATTAGAAGTCAACTAATTTTCCTCCATCAAGACTGGTTCTGACAATAGATTATTTAAAACAGAAATGAAGGACTGCCATTTATTTAATCATATTCCATCAATTAAAAATGCACTCAACTGTAATGACGTCTTTGGGTCCTCATGTTGGATCACTGTGGAATAACAATTAGATTACACTTAAAAAAAGCTACAGATGTTCTTGCTTTTTGAGTCTGAAGAGTTTTAAAGCCATTAACAGGAATTTTTGAACTTCAGAAAAGAAGTATGTTGCTGATATAAACCTTTTAAGGTTGCCATGACAGCTTTTGCCTCAAATTTGGGGGAGACGAGGTTTACTTGAGGTGTAACAGAAAAGTTAAATTGCTTAAGCTGATTATTTTTGATGAGAAGTACAATCAGCTCTATTAATTCTAATTCCTCATATATGTGACACCATTTAAGAGAAAGATGAAGTGATGTTTATCTGTGGAAGAAAACTTCATGACTTTAAGGATAAAGTGGCCTTTAAACAGTTCAGTTCTGAATCTTTTTTTTTCTTCGCTTGTTCTGATCATTTTTCTTTTTGTTCCTCAGCTACCTGGAGGATGCAGTGATGAATCTGGACCACAGTGACCCCCTGACCCGTGACCACATGGCCTCCGTGCTGGCACAGATCCGACCCAAGCTAATCGCATTTCTGCAGCAAGACCCCCAGAACCCGCTCTCCAAGAGGGCGCGGCGCCTGGTCATGATGCTGCAGGGGCTGATCAGCCACTAGTCCCCCACCCTCAGAGGAGTTCACCTCGTTCTTCACGGTTTTCCAGGAGTGTTCCACAGCTCAGAAAATGTTCGTGTGAAAATAAAAGACTTGTGTTTCCTTTAAGTTTAAGGTCAGATTTAAAAACACTCCTCATGCAAACGTTCCTGCAGTTTTTGCTGCATCTTCTGACCCCTCCCCTCTTCTGTCCAGAGAAAAACAAGCCCCGCCTTCAAATCTTTAAAAGCAAACAGCAGGTTCGAACATTTCTTCTTCGCAGCAGACGCCACCCTCTTTTTTTTTTTTCCTGAAGTATGCGGGATTTTGCTGCTCTATATGGACTTTCCGAAATAATAACAGAAACCAAAAAGTAGGAACTCTGTGCCATTTTCTGTTCGCTTTTCACTCATTTTTTTTTCAAAGACTGAATGTGACTGTGCTGAAAAAATCAGTTTCTTTTTCTGGGCTTCTCTTAGACAAATCCAAGTTTCCAACAACAAAAGAGCAAACAAGTATTCATCAAAATGAGGATTCGGATTCCCACCTTGCAGCCGTCCACTACGTCTGTCTACTCTTCCCTGATTTTCTCATTTTTATATAAACATATATTCTTTGTAAGCCATGTATACTTGCTTTAAGTTGTCAAAGTAGCTTAATTAAAACATCAAAACACAATCACTTCACCTAATTTTGCCAGAATTTACAATAAGAAGTTTGTGAACTTAATGTGCAGTTACTTCTCCTACGCTCCAGAGGGCAGCACTCTTGCTCTTTTTCTGTTCTACCAGTTCATGGATAACCTCTGTTTGTCCTGGAAAGTGTAAGATAATTGGTTTACGGCTCTGTCGCATCCATCCTGGTTTCGTGGTAGAACAGACGTTTCCGTGATTGTAAAAATAAAAGTTCTGTTCATTTGAACTGTGTGTTTAGAAGCTGTGGGAGTAGAAAGTGCCTTACCGTGTTTTCACTGTTTTCACCGTTTCCACGCATTAGGCTCTGACTCAGCCGCAGAGGAGAAGCTGGACGTTCAGTTGACAAACGTTTTGGGCTGAGACGCAATTCACTGTTCCAGAAAAAGAAAAATACATCTTTGACTACTAGCAATTTGCAGACTCAAATGGGAGTTCATGAATGTTTTAGTTATTTTTCTCTCTTTATATCATGTTAGTTCCCCTCTGCTTGGGTTGTTCTGTGTTTTAAAGTTTATTTTACTCTCAACATTTTGGAATAAAACCAAAAAAAGTTTCCATTTGACTTCAACTTTTTACATATCTGTTATGTTTTTTTAATCTGTTTAAATGCATCCAGTTACTTTAAAAAAAAAAAAAATCTGTGGTCTGTGTGAAAAGAAGTGGGCTCCAACTTATCTTTGAGACAAAAAAGTTCTAATTAATCCCGCTTTAGAACTGGTCAGTAGATTTCTCATGGTGTTGAAACTTTACTTAAGTTCTCACAGTGGCCAGTAGGTGCCGCATACCAAAACTCAACATCTATAAACACACTTTTAGGTTTTATTAAATATTATTAAAAAGCATTTTAAAGAAGGTGAACAAAGGAAGTGTAAACAGAGCAAAATTACAAGTTTTTTTTTTTTGTTTTTTTGTTTTGGTTGTGTCTTTAAGATGGAGAAGCTAAAGAATTCAGATTAATGAAAGCAAATTATAACAAAACGTTTTCTAGGTTAGATTGTTTTAAAAGAATACGGGTCCAAACTTTATGGAATTATAAAGTGGGAATGGAAAACTTAGATACTAGATGCTGCTCTACATTGGATTTCGAAACAGAAACATAAGAATTGAAGCACATTGTGTTTAATCTTAGACATGAAAAAAATGCTTTTTTTATAGAAATAAAAGAATGCAGTATAAATCTTTATTTTGGGTTTTACGTCCAGGAACTAAAAGATGAACACATCTTTGAGCAGTTTGCTTCCCCAGTTTTCTAGAAAGGCTTTTATTTTTACAGTACCTGAGTAGCAGGCATACAGTCGCAAAGTCCAGTTTATTTAGATCAGAGGAGAGGTTTCCTCCATCTCAGTCCAAAAGAAGTATTTTTGATCCCACAGAAGACGTCTATTTTAGGAAAGCTTTAAGTAACAATGACACACACTGTTATACTGTTATTGTTGCACCATGTAACGTTCACAGGTTGTGCAAAAGACCACGGAGCTCAGCAGAGAGAAAAAGTCAAGACGGCAGAATAAAAACTCGCAGATTCTGGGGCTCTAACGGTGTTCATCATTTTTTTAATAATGACTATCAAGCTCATAAAGCCCGGTTGGACGACTACATCCATCCATCCATCCATCCATCTTCTTCCGCTTATCCGGGACCGGGTCGCGGGGGCAGCAGTCTAAGTA
>BSAI01000030.1:34790354-35099728 GCA_036245035.1 Adrianichthys oophorus
CACCACCCCTGTCTGCCAGTCCAGTGGTACTGTTCCTGACTGCCACGCGATGCTGCAGAGACGTGTTAAACCAAGACACTCCCACAGCATCCAGAGACTTGAGGTACTCAGGGCGGACCTCAGCCACTCCCGGTGCCTTGCCACCGAGGAGCTTGTTAACTACCTCTGTGACTTCAGCTTGGGTAATGGACAGCCCCACCCCAAGGCTCTCAGCCTCTGCTTCCTCAAGAGAAGGCGTGTCAGCAGGATTGAGGAGATCCTCAAAGTATTCCTTCCACCGCCCGACAATGTCCCCAGTCGAAGTCAGCAGCTCCCCACCTGCACTGAAAATGGTGCCTGCAGAAAGCTGCCTCTGGAGTCCCACAAGTCAGCCAGACCTGATAGGACTCCTTCTTCAGCTTGACGGCATCCCTTACTTCCGGTGTCCACCAACGGGTTCGGGGGTTGCCGCCACGACAGGCACCAGAGACCTTGCGACCACAGCTCCGAACAGCAGCAGAGACAATGGATGTGGAGAACATGGTCCATTCAGACTCAATGTTACCAGCCTCCCTCGGTACCTGTTTGAAGTTCTCCCGGATGTGGGAGTTAAAGACTTCCCTGACGGAGGGCTCAGCCAGAAGTTCCCAGCAGACCCTCACACTATGTTTGGGTCTGCCAAGTCTTTCCGGCCTCCTTCCCCGCCATCGAATCCAACTCACCACCAGGTAGTGATCAGTGGACAGCTCTGCCCCTCTCTTTACCCGAGTGTCCAAGACACACGGCCGAAGGTCTCCTGAAACGACTACAAAGTCGATCATTGATCTCCTGCCGAGGGTGTCCTGATGCCACGTGTATCGATGGACACCCTTGTGCTCAAACATGGTGTTTGTTATGGACAAACTATGACTAGCACAGAAGTCCAACAACAAAACACCGCTCGGGTTCAGATCAGGGAAGCCGTTCCTACCAATCACACCCCTCCAGGTGCTACTGTCGTTGCCCACGTGGGCATTGAAGTCACCCAGGAGGACAATGGAGTCCCCCGTTGGGGCACTTTCCAGTACCCCTCCGAGAGACACTAAGAAAGCTGGGTACTCTGAACTGCTGTTCGGCCCATAAGCTGAAACCACAGTCAGAGACCTGTCCCCCACCCGAAGGCGGAGGGACGCAACTCTCTCATCCACCGGGGTGAACTCCAACACTTGGCGGCTAAGCTGGGGGCTCACAAGTAAGCCCACCCCAGCCCGCCGCCTTCCACCATGTGCAACTCCAGAATGGTAGAGAGTCCAACCCCTCTCGAGAGACTGAGTTTCAGAGCCCAGACTGTGCGTAGAGGTGAGCCCAACTATATCTAGTCGGTACCTCTCAACACAAGCACAAGCACAAGCTCAGGCTCCTTCCCTCCCAAAGAGGTGACGTTCCATGTCCCAAAAGCCAAGTTCCATGACCGGGGTTTAGGCCGCCGAGGCACTCGCCTTCGACTGCCACCCAAACCACATTGCACCGGCCCCTTCTGAGCTCTCCTGCAGGTGGTGGGCCCACTGGGGAGTGATCCCACGTCAACCGTTCGGGTTTTACCCGACCGGGACCCGTGGGAGGAGCCCCGGCCACCAGGCGCTCGCCTGCGAGCCCCAACCCCAGGCCTGGCTCCAGGGTGAGGCCGCGGTAACGCCAATCCGGGCGACGCAACTGAATCTGTGATGTTTATTCTCATAAAAGGGTTTGTGAACCGCTCTTTGTCTGGCTCGTCACCCAGGACCTGTCTGCCATGGGAGACCCTACCAGGAGCCGAAGCCCCAGACAGCATAGCTCCTGGGATCACTCAAGCACTCAAACCCCTCCACCACGTTAAGGTGGCGGTTCACGGAGGGGGTAATGGCAGTTTGTCGGGAAATTTTTCATCTTAAAAAATCGAACTGCTCCATTCTTGTTCATCCATTGTAGATCCTGAATATTTCATCCATTGAATAACATTGAAAATTGACCTAAAATTTGCACATAACTTTAACTCTATTTGCATAAAAATCATAAGGTGTTTTATAAAGCTGAATACACTGAATTAACACTAAACTGCTCAATGTTTGCTCAGCGTTTTAAAGTTTGAATGGTGTCTCTAGCTGAATGTATGCAGAAATTCATACGTTTCTAAGTTTATGAAGGATTTGAAGAATTTCTTTCATTTCCTATGAGGCATATTTTTGCTCAATATTTCAAAAACTATAAAGTTTATGAATACAAGAAGTACAATCAGTAATGTCCTGAACAAGCTGACTGTTTTGATACCAAGATTGCTGATATCGCTGAAAGTATGAACAAGTTTTTTAAAATGTAAAGTGTGGAGGCTGCAAAGGCATTCAAGGCACCTCAAGAAACTGAGAATCTGTCTGCGTACTCACCAGTATTACACCAAAACTCCATATAACAATGTCAAAAACTCAGTCAGGAAAATAACAAGTAAAGAAACATCAAGTGTGCCAGAAGCTACCACTTCATTATAAGAGTTTAATTCACCCGAGGTTTTGTTCTCATTTGTGGTTTTGTGTCTTTTTTCACAGAAAGGATCACTGAAAAACTACAACTTAACAGCCTCTTTCTCCATCGCTGCCCATCCTCCTGCTTTCCACCCTCATCTGTTTTCTGCTTTGTTCCCTCTTCGACATGGCAACTCTGCTCCTCCTCCAGCCGTGCCGCTGAACCACCACCCTGGACCACCACCATGGAGAAAAAACGCAGAAAGAAATTATTCTAGCTGCTCTGGCTTTTCACAGTATGGACTGGTTTTTGGGGCTGTGGACCTGAAAATGCTCCTTCGTCTCGGCTGATCCTGAAAGTCTTAGTTAGAGCTCAAAATGCTCTTATTTTCCGTGTTGGTGTCCGTGGTTGTGGGGTGGCTGGCAGTCCTTCTGCCTGCAGTGGGGACAGAGCTTGAGCAGGGGGCCAAGCCCACCATCAGCTCCACTCTGGATCCCCTCCCCTCTCCGCATGGCTCCAACTGCTCCCACCTGACCCTTAAGCTGGAGTTCTCCTCTGAGGTGGTGGAACATGGTAAGAACAGTTCAAACTGGTAAAACATCTTCCTGAAACTTATAGTGGTCCTGATGTACAAATCAGTCAATGCAAAGACATATTAAGGATCGCAATGACAACCAAAAAAGCAAAACAAACAAAAAAAAAAACGTACATTTTAGGAAGAAGGCGATTATTCGCACATCATTTTCTAAATACATGCGGCCACACAGACCTGGAGGGAAGGTTAGCTGGTGCTATGATAAGTGTTAATACATGCAACAAATAATAACAAGATTTAGTTGTGGATTAGGGATTTTGGCTTCTTGGAGCCAGTGGGCATTTCTTATTTGGATCACACAGTCCATGTTTCATGTATGGTCAATAGTTTGAACAAAAGCTTTACAAAAAGAAGCTGCTTTCACTCAGCTGATCCCTTCAAAAGGCAGTATTTGTCTCTGAAGCCTCTTCTCTTTTCTTTTCCAGAGTACATCGTAGCATTTACGGGCTATTTCTCAGCCAAAGCTCGCAGTCTGTACATCAGCAGCGCCCTTCGGAGTTCCCGCGACAAACAGCTGGAGTGGCACATCGTTCCAAGAGAAAACCCCGCCTCTGACTTCCCCAGCGACTTTGAGCTGGTCCACATCCGTCAGGCGTCCCCCAGCAGCCTGCTGACCTTGGAGGACCACCCTTACATCAAGAGAGTGACGCCGCAACGCAAAGTGTTCCGCACCCTGAAATATGATCCCTGTAAGTCCGACGATGAGGTAACTTTTGGAGGGGGCGCTGTGCCTGCAGTGTTGACACCCTTGTGAGAGAGAATCTCAGAGCTGGTGGCTGCAGCTCACACAGCTGCTCTTTGTTTGCTGGGTCAGTGTTTGTGCTGCAGCAGAAGATTGTGTATCCTTATGTGAAGTGTGGGGCACTTTGTGAGCTTGTGGGTCTGTAAGCTTGAGGTGTGTGTGTGGGGGGGGTGGGGGGGGGGGGGGGGGGGGGGGTAGAGAAAAGGTTTGTATTTACTCATCTTGAGGTGGGCGTGTGGTGCTTCTAGCCTGAACTAAAAGGGTACGCCCAAAGTCTGGCAATGAAGGACATCATTTAGTGTGTCTGCTGCTTCCACAGAAACACCCAGAATGAGTTGGGGGGGGGGGGTTGTTCCTAATGCAATGACATATAAAAACTGTTTTCGTGTTTAAAAATGTGTTTGCAAAAACAGGGTGGAGACAAGTAGTATTCTAACCTTTCTGCTCAATTCAGTGCAATGTATTTTTTCTCTGAAATGCAGAATAATGCTGGATTTTAAGTTTGAAAGCAAAAAAAAAACCAAAAAGCCGAATGTGCAGCGCCATTGTCACCAGAAGTAAACAAATCTTCAAAATATTGTCGGTGAAGCTTCCTATTTTCAAAGTAAAACTATCGAGTGTTTTTTTTCTGAAAAAGAAAAGAGACAGGAGTACCACTTACTGACATAAGTTCTGAATTAACTAATTTGCTTTAACACCCGAGCTTTAGCTCAAGTGTTGCGTTCCTTTTATTTATGGTAACTCTTCAACAGTTGACACACTTAACGTAATTCCAGAGGAGTCTGATGCGGAGAAACAGCTTTCACAGTGCCCCTTGCTATATCACAGTTCACCTTTTGCAGATCATTTTCAGTAAAATTTTACATGCTTTTCTTTTTAACAGCGCATTGTGTTCTACATTTGAAATGCAAATGTTTGAACTTTGAGAGTTTAAACAAGAGAAAAAAAGTGTGAAAATGCTCGTGTCTGTCAGAAAAAAATGTATAAAATTTGTAGTGAGGGGGTTTACAGCCTTAAATCATCTATATTAACTGTAAAAAATAAAAATGATTACTTTGAGGGTTTGTTTTTATAATGTAACTCCCGCAATAAATAACAGACCAATGCAAAAATAAAGATAGTAACTTATGACATACTATGGTGTACATGCATGGAGTGAGGAAAGATGTACAGTGAGGAGAAATACCTCCCTGTTTCACAAGATAAAAGTTCTGATCTGTCACAGAACGGGTATATTTTAGTTTAAATGAGTCAAAACCTTTTTTGTTAAACTCACTTTTGTTTTTGTTTGTATTTGCACCCTCTCATCATGTATGTGTGAAAAGAGGGCAGAAAAAAAGTGTGTTTGTAGATATGAACATCCGTTTAAAATGTAACAGGCACAAAACACGGGGGAGTAGGGGGTGGGTGGGGGACCTATAAATATCTTGATTTGCCGTCACCACAATTTGTGAATTTTCTTTTTCTATCTTTTGGTTGAGTTGGTCCTAAATACTGATAATCTAGAATCAAAACTGATTCACATCTGTTTAACTCTCTCACCACATGGAGGGTTAAACAATTCATAGAATTAGATTAGATTATATTTAATTAGATTTAGAAAGATTTCAATTAGATTAAAATAGAAGCTCCTGTTTGGATATAAAACAGCTGAATTGCTACTGAACAAAGGTTTTAAAGGTTGGCTGTATTGTCGTCACTGCTGAAGACAGAAAATGGGAACTTATAAACTGAAGCCGTGCACGATCTATAGTGGAATTAGTTCAACCTTTGCTGTGAGGCACAAAGATTTCTCTGATTTTAATATCCACGTTTTTTTTTTTTTGCTTGTCTGTTTGGCTTCATAAATCAGCAGCCCCGAACAACAATAAAAGATTAAAAGAAGCCGTTTGCCCCCAGTCTGACTCATTCATTCATTCATTCATTCATTTTCCAATCCGCTTCATCCCCCTCGGGGCCACGGGGCCGCCGGAGCCCAACCCGGCTACTCATGGGCGAAGGCAGGGTACACGCCTGGACCGGTCGCCAGTCCGTCGCAGGGGCCACAACCACACACCCACACACACTCACATCCACATCCACACCTAGGGACAATTTACAGTAACCAATTAACCTATGAAGCATGTTTTTGGACGGTGGGAGGAAGCCGGAGTACCCGGAGAAAACCCACGCATGCACGGGGAGAACATGCAAACTCCACACAGAAAGGTCCACCAGCCAGGACTTGAACCGGGAACCTTCTTGCTGTGAGGCAGGAGCGCTAACCACTGCGCCACCGTGCAGCCCCCCCCAGTCTGACTCCTACTTGAAATTCAGTGAACTGCTGAGCCGGGCGCTGCTCTGACTTGCTAATGATGTGATGATAATTTGTTTCTTCTGATTCACAAAGTGAAGCCATTACTTTAGATCAGGGCGGCGTGTCTCACTTCTATTATTTATCTGAGATCAGACCAGTGATAACAGATTATCATGCAAAGCTTGATTGTCATCATCTGTGTTTTTGCAGCAGAGGGCTTTATTTTAACCAAAAGCATGAAATCTCCACAGCACCTGAACCAGCAGCGCCCTGCAACGCCAAACCCGTGACACAAAAGTGGCAGTCGTGGCAATCTTCACGGCCTTTCAGGAGAACCAGCCTGTCGCTCGGCTCGGGGTTCTGGCATGCGACAGGGCGCCACTCCAGCCGGCGCCTGCTGAGAGCAATCCCGCGACACGTGGCCCAGATCCTGCAGGCAGATGTGCTCTGGCAGATGGGACACACTGGTGAGACCTCTTTCCTGAAGTCTTGATCAAATTTAACACACTTTTGTTACAGTGAACCCACATTTAGAGGCTGCTAAAGCTCTAGGCTAACATAGAAGCTATTTATACATCGCTGAAAATTACACGGTTGACCCAGCAAAAACATGAACTTTTTTCTTTCTTTCATTCACATCTAGTTTGCAACTTTTAGCATTTTTTCTTAACTGCAGATGCATTCAGTAAAAAATGAAAAGATCAAGTTTTCTGCGTTCTTCCTTCAGCATTTGGTCTGATTGCCTGTTCAGGACAAAAACTAAAAAAAACTAAAGTTGCAATGTTTTAATTCAAATTTTTTTACACAACTCTCTTTCTGGCTATTCTATTCTTTAAAACCTGAGCTGTCGCTGGTGTTTCTTACGATCTGTTGTACTTTATGAGAGACAATCAGACAATTCTACCTAAAAGAATGAACACACAGTCTTGATGTCAGGTTGTAAACACAGCAGGGTAGAAAAGATTCACAGGGGAGTAGGACTTTTTCATGGGGGGGGTTTACTGGTTAAAATGTAGTTCATTGTCCACCAAGTAGTGTCGTGCGCAGGGGGAGAGTGTAAGAATTGTATGTGACTATCATACAATTCACAGAATGTGTGGAGCAGTGGTGACAGTGTGGAAAATGGGGGGAAAAAAAGAAATGATACAGATCTGCTGCGGAGTTATGGTGTGGTGTGAAAACAACTTACGAGTCTCAGAAGTTAAGTAGTGAACTAGCCTAAAAGTCCAAAGCTAAGTTGATGAGTGTAGCATTGCATTAATTGCATTAAGCATGCGATTAAATATAAATAAAAATATTTCCTCTCCCAGGACTGGAGTTTTTCGGGTTGTCGTTGATGTTTCTGTAGCTTATGTGGTTTTTACAAGTTGAGGGCGCTGACCTTGAAAACAACTTTCCACAAAATTTAGTTTTATTTTTTGGGAGTATTCCTTTTTCCAGATGGGACTGACTGCCAAGGCTATCAAGCTCCATCTGCCTGGGTTTTGAAATCAGAGATGTCCTTCTCCTAGGCTATGTTGGTCTGCGGCACCCTATTCTGTATTATTCAGAGCTCCCCCCATCCATCGTCCTTGTAGTGCCTCCACGCTATATAACCCCGGCACAAGGCACAGAAATGGTGTAGCATTTTTCCTGTGCAAATAAAAATAAAGCAATGACAGAACCATATCCTTCTTTTATTCTGAGATCTACTTCATGGCTGCTGAAAGTGAAAAACTCTGATGTGTGTCTAGGTTCTGGTGTGAAGGTGGCCGTGTTTGACACGGGCCTGAGTGAGAAACATCCACACTTTAAGAATGTAAAGGAGAGGACCAATTGGACGAACGAGAAGACACTGGATGATGGTGAGAAAGAAAACCACGAGCCTGTTGTTTTGTTTTTTATTGTTGAACATATTTGTTCTACTTAAAACAGCAAATGAATGTGATCCGGTCATGTATTTGGAGTTGAAGGACTCTTGGTGGATCACGATCAGTCAGATCCAAAATCCATGACACCATAAAAAATATGGTCATTAATATGGTTAGGATGACCAACATGAAACATACTTCAATGGAACACCATAGGCAGCAATGATTTAAAGAAACCTTTATTCTGAACTATAATCCAGGCCGAAACAAAAAAAAAAAAAAACAACACAATCCTGAGACAAGTGAGTCCTACTCATATAGCTTGTTAGCATACAGTGTTAGTTACCACATACTGGTTTCCATGCAAAACTGAAAATAGCAGTATTTTTCCTCTGTGTATTTATTTAAGAAACATTGTTGGTCTTTTTGTCATGATGACATGTTTTAGACTCTAGATTCTTGCTTTGTTTGATGGTGTGGAAACATCATCCAGATGTAGACAGGCATAGCGGTGACTTCTCTGTTCTTGGTTTTTGGATTTGATGTCTTTTATTCAAGCACATAAGAAAGGTCAAATAACCTTAAACAGATGCAGTTATAGCCAAAAAAGGTAAATATCCACAACAACATTATATAAAACTTACAACAGAATAATAAATTAATATTACATCCCACCCTGTATCCACAACATAAATATTACAATGCCTAACATGCCTGAAACGGAGTATAAAAGTTTAAAGGTATCAATTCCTAACCTCATTTTGCAGACTATGCTACAGTTACAGGTTAATAAAGAGCATTACTGATCTGCAGTGTGTTTTCCAGGGCTGGGTCATGGAACATTTGTCGCAGGAGTAATAGCCAGTATGAGGGAGTGTCAAGGCTTTGCCCCTGATTCAGAACTGCACATTTTCAGGGTGTTTACCAACAACCAGGTAAAGAGAATTTCTTCTACTTGTTTTGATGAGAAGTGTAATCTAAATGTGCTCCAGGAAGTTTTTCTTTTGTTTATTGTTTTTTTTTTCTTGCTCGAAGGTTTCATACACTTCTTGGTTCTTGGATGCTTTCAACTATGCCATCCTGAAGAAGATCGATGTTCTCAACCTCAGCATCGGAGGACCAGACTTCATGGACCATCCATTTGTTGACAAGGTGAGCATTGGGCATATTCTGGATACATGCAAAGATGTTTAAGATGGTCACATTATTTGTAAAAATCCAGATGATATTAGTCATTAGTTGTTTGCTAATAACTAGATTAGTTGTCCAACCACCCATTCTTCATTCTTCTAACACCTGTTTTTCAACGTATTCATAAGCTGTCTGCAGTAAACAGGTCATTCCAGATTCATAAACCTCTTTTTGTTCGCCTGCTATGCTCTTTTAAACTTGAAAACAGCATAGCTGGTAAAACGTTTGTAATGTGACATGTCTGCTTTATATTTATTTTGCTTTTAATTGTCTGACAGGTGTGGGAGCTGACAGCCAACAAAGTCATCATGGTTTCTGCGATTGGTAACGACGGGCCTCTGTATGGGTAAGTTGTTCTTTTGTTCCCACAGCTGAGAGTTTAAGTACCAATAAAAACAGTTGTGCCATTACCATGCATCTGGAAGTCCCGTGCTTTGTCCCGTGTTAAAAAAATAAACAAATTTTACATTTCACATTTTACAAGACATGTTACCATAGAAACACAAATTGCGCTTGCCTAAAAGCCAAAAATTTGCCTCACATTTGTAGTTACGGACCTATTTCAGGTTTGAAAGAACTGTTAAAAAATGGCTTAGTTTCCATATATCTTGTCTTATTAGTAAAACAGAAATGAAAGGATTCCCAAAAAAACCCAGCAGTTTGTCATTCACAGAGATAAGGTTCATAATGTGGGTGTAGCCACCGAAAACAGTGGTTGCTATGCCACATTTAGGAAACTACTCTGAGACCGAGGCATGAAAATTGGTGCACATAAAAACCAAGACATAAAAGATAAAAAAAGATGATTCCACTTTTTGTGTAGCAGGGATGCTAAACAGACCAGCTGGAGGCTTGGGCATTAGTTCTGGTCTACCTACACTCAGTTACTGTTGAGTTCAACATCTATTTCCTAAACTGGAATTATAAACACATACTGTATATTTTTTGTCATTTTATTTATTGTTGTTTTATGGTGTTTATTCTTGGATTTAACAATAAAATGCCTAACTTTCTTTTTTTTTATCATACTGTAAAACATTTATTACAGAAGTAGCCTTAAGTTTAATCTTTAAATCTTTAATCTTTCTTCTGTTTATTTTTAGATCAAATAACAGTACAGTTTACATTAATTGTACCTAAAAGTATTTTTCTCTTTATATTTTATTGTTAAATGACAACATTTTAGATTACATAAAGACAAAATTAGGATGCAGAGGACCACTAAAGATCTGAAATTTTATGCAAAATGCCTTTTTTTCTGAAAGAACCCTGAATAATCCAGCTGACCAGATGGACGTGATCGGGGTTGGAGGAATTGACTTTGAGGACAACATCGCTAGATTTTCCTCTCGAGGCATGACCACATGGGTGAGTTATTGCAACCACACAAAAACTCAGACTTAAACATACACAAGCTTGCACAATTATGGAGGATTACACCTGCCTGACTGCTTCACTTAATGTCTGCATTTTCTAGTCCCACTCCAACCATATTTTTTCTTTTGCAAAATTGTTCCCAGTAGTCTTTTAAATATGACTGTGCAGTTTTTAGCCAAAGTCAAAATGCCTTTGTCGTTTTTAAGACCTATTTTATGCCCAGTGGCAATAGCTCATTAGGTATACAATTCTGGTTTGTGGGCAGGACTGTTGGCTCTGAGGAATCGCGCCCCCTTCCCCTCCCTGTCGCTGGGAGCTCAGTCTGTGCGCTCACGCTTGGGCTTATAACCTTGAGCTAGCATTAGCAGCACAAAAATAATGGCGATATTGGATCAATCCAGCTGTTCAGTTTTGAGCCAGAGGTCAGCTCAGACGAGGAAAATGAATATGCGCAAAGGGGCGGATGAGCAGAGTGGTAAAAGAGACTTTGGCATGCTCAGTGAGTAGTTATGTCATCAGCCACAGCTTTTTCTACCATCCGGTTTTGGATCCAACCTCATTTGTATTAAGAAATACTCAGAAATGCAGTTTTAATAATAAATTATTTTATTTAGGTCCTCTGTTATGAGACAATGCTACAAGAACCTGTTAAAAACACAAAAAAACTATTTTCATTGAAGTGGGTCTTTAAATCTTATTTGTAAAGAGTAAAGAAAAAAAAGAGATATGCCTAGTATTCTTTTTAGATACAAATCTTTCAGCACAAAAAATGCTTACAAATTCTTTTTAATTAGTTTCTTTTTCTATTGACCTGAAAAATCAAGACAAGTTTAAAAGTTTCAAAACTTTCAGTGACCCCTTTTACTTGCCGTAAAATTAATACACAATTTTTTTCATTTTTACTAAATATACATTTTAAACTGAATTAATGCTTTCAATCAATTACAAAAATTCATCAGATTAATCCCATTTTGGGATTAATTGCGATTAATTCCAATGTTTTACTAGGTGCATTTTTTACGACAATATGCGGCCTTTGAACAAAGAAAAGGCCAGAGAGAACACTTTTCCTTCATTTTGATTGTCATATCAACATTATAATACCTGTTTCACTTATTTTAATGAGATCACAGAGCTAAAATGTGTATCTTATATTGAGCAAAACACTTCATAGACACCTTTATTGCTAGATTATTCTGACAAGTGTGCAACAAAAAACAGGCACAGTCCACAAAGCTACATAGTTCAATGCAACACTAATGAACATATTTGTTGCCAATTATTTGTTGTTCACATTATCAATTATCTTTATGAGTCACCTCAAAGTTATAAGTGTCTCATGTCTGTGTAGGAGCTGCCTGGGGGCTACGGCAGAGTAAAGCCTGACATCGTCACCTACGGCTCTGGAGTTCGGGGCTCAGGCCTGAAGGAAGGATGTCGCTCTCTGTCTGGCACCAGTGTGGCCTCTCCTGTGGTGGCGGGGGCTGTCACACTCCTGGCCAGGTCAGTTTCATAACCTCACTTTTTTATTTGTCAAAATAAAAACAGGGTTTTTCAGAAGAAGTGTGAGACATTACTAAAAGCATGGCTTTATCAAAATTGGATTTGAAGTTAGGTTTTTCTGCAGCTCTGTTTTGAGGACATGAAGCTAAGGGAATTCGCCACAGAAGTAATTTAAAAAGTACATTACCATCGGCAAATACCAAATAAAACATCTCAAATAAGAGCTTTTGCTGTTGGAAAAGCTGTGTTTCTGCTTTTGCTGTACATGAAAAAAAGAACAAAGTGTGCATGAAAGCACTTTAGGAAGTTTTGTGGGAGTCTTTCTGTTTTAGTTGAAGATGGATAAATGCTGAAGCACTATTTCTTTTTTTTTGTGTTTCTCTCTAGGTGATTTTTAAATTTTATTTTAGCAGTGCTTTTATTTGTTCTTTTTCTGTACTTTACAGTTATAAATGTATTTCTAAAATTTCTATTTTAATTTGAATTTTCTTACTTTATCATTTGTATGTAAATTCATGTTACTTTAGTCACCTGGGGGGATTTTTTTTATGTTCTGCAGAAGTGAAAATTGATACTCCACTACATTCATTCATTCATTCATTCATTTTCCAATCCGCTTTATCCCTTTCGGGGTCACCGGAGCCTAACCCGGCTACTCATGGGCGAAGGCAGGGTACACCCCTGGACTGGTCGCCAGTCTGTCGCAGGGGCCACAATCACACACCCATGCACACTCACATTCACATCTAGGGACAATTTTGAGTAACCAATTAACCTATGAAGCATGTTTTTGGACGGTGGGAGGAAGCCGGAGTCCCCGGAGAAAACCCACGCATGCACGGGGAGAACATGCAAACTCCACACAGAAAGGTCCACCAGCCAGGGCTTGAACCGGGAACCTTCTTGCTGTGAGGCAGGAGCGCTAACCACTGCGCCACCGTGCAGCCCTACTCCACTACATTTTTATTTAAAAAGGTCTGAATAGGTTTTCTGATGGTTTTGATGGACGTTACCTTGTTATACTAACCTGCCTCTCAGGGTTAAATTGTGAATCCAGGGTCTCTTTGGTTTCAGGCTTTGCTGCATGAATTTGTCTTGTAATGAGGAGCAAAAGAATATAAGGGAGCTCCGTCAATCTGCATGTCTTATATTCAAAGACAGGTCACAAGGTTTTCCTGAAGAGACTTGACCCTTTAATTTGATATTCCGGCTCACCTGCTGCAGCTGAAGGATCACACTCTGAGTGTGAGGGCTGTTACTGACCTGTGGAGGAGTTATATGTGTGTAACACTCAAGCCTGAGAATTTAATTACCTTATTCTGTAATCCTGCTTGAGCAGGAGGTGAAATGTGTCCAGGAGCAGGGAGGCGTGTCACTGATGAATGTCTCAGCTCCAGTGAAAGCCCTCTTGTTGCAGAGCTGTAACTGAGCTGGTTTGGCTGCTTATGTTCCTGCGTTAAACACCACCCCACCTTTGTTGGCAGCAGTCGCCCCCCTCCCTGCTCTGAGCTCAGTCACATGTGCACAAACATCAGCCCATTCCACTTCTGACCTACACAAGAAACCATGACAACCTCCACTCTCCTCTGCTCCGCAGCACCGTCCTGAACCGCGAGCTGGTGAACCCGGCCTCCATGAAGCAGGCTCTGATCGCCTCGGCCCGCAGGCTGCCGGGGATCAACATGTTTGAGCAGGGCCATGGGAAACTGGACCTGATCAGAGCCTATCAGATCCTGAACAGCTACAGACCTCAGGCCAGGTGAGGGCCCAACATGCACAAACACAACAACTTTGAAGCACAGCCCTGTGAAGTCACAGCGGGGCATTGAAGGATTTTGGATCATACAGGTTTACAACTGTTTTTGTCATCGGTATTTAAGAGCAAAGTCAGTTAAACCCATGAAGGCTTAAAAGGAAGGCAGAGTTCTTCTGAACTCTTTATACATGCTGCTCTAAACTTTTGTTGAATTTGAAACTCTACCGGCTACATCCCGTGAACAAAAATATTTTAAACTCTTAACCCCAATAAACCATCATCCTAAAACAAATCAATTTACTCCTCCTATACAACTAAGATTGTTTTCATTGTTGTTATGATAAAACATATTTAGGCCTTTAGCAAGAATATCAAATTTAACTATTACATATATTAAAAAGCCATTTAGATACTGATTGAAATATTTAGGAGCCAATATTGATCCTTGAGGGACCCCACAAACAAAATGCACAGTCAAATCTGATTTCTGCCAATTTGATGCTACACTCTGGGCATGTGTGGCACATTCAAGATTGTGGTAAATGTGGCTTTTTAAATGCGCTTTTAGCATACATTGTTCACATTGGACTGTTGCTACCTAATACTAGTGCATGTACCCACAGGAGCAGTGGGAGGAGGCTTTGTGTGAAATGTCAAAGTGGTGCAAATCTCACTCCAGTTTTTCTTTTGCTGCTCTATTCTGATTTATGAAAGACTTGGGGTCAAATATTTCAGGCTGGGAACAAACCGTGATTATTAATTTATCTTTGATGATCAATTTTCAACTGGTTGGTACTTCCGTGTTTTGAAAATGATGCTACCCATACATCACTACCAAATATGAGTCCCTGATTGGTCAAAGTTCAACTGCTTTAACTTTTCATCACATGTTTAATGGCTGCGAGGTTTATACGTAGAGCCCAAAAATAAACATTTTTACATAAAGTTGAAGTTCAAGCAACTTTAGTGGACACATTTTTTCATAAAAGCCTGGATTGTGGACCTGTCATTTATCTCCTTGGAAGCAGATTTCAGATTGCTCTAACGCGTGTTTTTCCTCACAGCCTTTCTCCTAGCTACATTGACCTGACTGAGTGTCCATACATGTGGCCTTACTGCTCTCAGCCCATCTACTATGGAGGGATGCCCACCATCGTTAACGTGACCATCCTCAACGGCATGGGAGTCACCGGCAGAATCATCGATAAGGTGAGCCACGAGTTCTTCTAATCTGCAGAAAACATGTTTGTGTTGCACTTTTGTGACTTCTTCAGAACTGCTTTTCTGTTCCTTCCAGCCCATCTGGCAGCCGTACCTCCCCCAGAACGGCGACCACATCGATGTGGCAATCTCATACTCCCCCGTGCTTTGGCCATGGGCCGGTTATCTGGCCGTGTCAATTTCTGTGGCCAAGAAGGCGGCGTCTTGGGAGGGGGTGGCTCAGGGCCATGTGATGGTCACGGTGGCTTCTCCTGCAGAGAACGACGTGAGTCACTGAGCAGTTTTTCATGCTAATTTTTTGAAATACTAGTCTACTTTCATTAACACTTTTTTGTGTCAATCAACAATGATGTTAACTCATTCTGTCATGTTGGCTTAATCAGATCTACTGCTTTTAGTCACATTATTAGAGATCTTTCACAATAAAAGCCTTGTTTGGATTATAAAATATTTTATCTAACTAAATTTAGTTTAATGTTGTCCAGATAATCCAGCCTGTGAAGAGTTAACACATTCACAACCTGGTTACAGATGGACCCTTTTCATCTGTGGCCACGATGGAACATTCAGTCTGTTTCCATATGCAACCAAATTAAACCAAATGCATATTTGGATCTACATGTGCAAAACATTTTAGTTTTTAATATTCAAGTATTTGATTAGAACTGATTTGTGTCTAGCTGATGCTCCTGTTAACCAACTCATATTCCTTTGGTATTCTTTTATTTCTTAACATCTACTATAGCAAATATGGCAAATTTAGATAAAAATCAAAACATGTCAGTTGTTGCAGTATGCATTTTAAAAAAGTAGATTTACATTTTCAACAAGTGTAGAATTAGAAAGTTTTCATTTGCAAAATTTAAAGAAAAAAATAGCACTATAACTTTTTTTTTTTTTTTTTTAGAAAAAGCATGTAAAAATTGTAAAAATATTTTCTGTTTTTCACAATTTGTTTTGGTCTTAAAAGAGCTTTTTATAAGCAGGAAAGTTTTAGTAGAAGTTAAATATTTTGCTTGGCAGCCTGGCTTCTTTTTCTCAAAGACTCAACTAAATTTCTAGAATTTAGGGAGAGTTTTTGACTGGAACTTTTTAACATTAATTCAAGTTTTACATTATCAGTCACTTTAATAAACCTAAACTGAGGCTGGGTGTTGCTTCTACATGTAATGCAACACAATACATGTCAAGCTGAAAGTTTCTAAATATGAAATAAATCGGCTCATTCATTTTTTAAAAATAAATCCTTTGATAAAGGTACACTTTTGATTTCTAAAAACACCCAAATAGTACACGATCATGTAAAAGTGCACGTTACAGTGCTGCAGTATCACTTTGTATCAACAGGGGGTGTAGTTTGATCAGTGAGTTATTAAACCAGGGAATCTTTTATGAGACCAAAATAATTTCAGTTTTTTTGTTCACAAGTCTGAGTTTTTGTAATATCTTGGGGGTTTGATGGTGTTAGACACCCACTACCCAAAATGAATATCCCAGATGTTATAAATAAACTGATGAAATATTTCAGTATTTCAAATTACTTGAAAAAATAAAGCAGAAACTGTTGGAGGTTTTAGGAGAAGGTGACATTTTTTTTAGCTTATTTTTTTTAACGCTGGAGCATGAAACTGTTAAAAAAATGTAGATTAAAGTGTCCTGTTCTGGCCTTCGTCCATCTTTGTTGTGATGTTTTGAGGTCAGATTTGATGTGAAACGAGGCTGGATCATTTGTAGTGATGGTCGTCTGTTCTGCTTCTTCATCGCAGTCAGATGTGGGAGAGCTGACCTCCACAGTTAAGCTGCCCGTCAAGGTAAAGATTGTCCCCACCCCGCCTCGCAGCAAGAGAGTGCTATGGGATCAGTACCACAACCTGCGCTACCCACCCGGGTACTTTCCCCGAGACAACCTACGCATGAAGAATGATCCGCTGGACTGGTAAGTCTCTGCTGTTTCTGGCTTCATCTCTGGGTTCTCAGGTTTCCTCTGAGAGCTTTATTCTGCATTCCTAGGAACGGTGACCACATCCACACCAACTTCAGGGACATGTACCAGCACTTGAGGAGCATGGGTTACTTTGTAGAGGTGCTGGGAGCCCCCATCACATGCTTTGATGCCAGCCAGTACGGTATGAACGCCAAGGACAAAACCACATAAAAAGTGTGATTGTTGCGCTTTGAAGTTTGTTTGATGGAGGACTGTTGGCTTTCCTGCAGGAACCCTGCTGATGGTTGACAGTGAGGAGGAGTATTTCCCCGAGGAGATCACCAAGCTGAGGAGGGACGTCGACAGTGGCCTGTCGCTCATCATCTTCAGTGACTGGTACAATACGTCTGTGATGAGAAAGGTCAAGTTCTACGACGAGAACACCAGGTAGGAACACCTGCTCAGAAGGCAAACAATGACTTACATCAAAGTTGTTGAAGCCTGTAGAAGAAGTTCAAGATCTGCTGTTTTACACTCAAAATGAAACAACGCTCAGGTTTTCCAGGAGCAGCACACGTGGGTTTAGGTTTGAGAAAACATCTAAATCAGTTAACATTTCAAGAGAAATGCCATTATTTTTTTAAAGCTGCTTTCAATAATCAGACGGTTGGATGAAGTGTGTCTATAAAGCTCTTGGTAAATGAATGTTTTTTTAACCTTTTTTGAGCTGAGGTCCACTTTTTTCCTTTGCATTGACTGTATATCCCATTTACAATACTTGCAAGACATGGATGATGTTGAGAGATTAGGTTTATTTACTTTGAAGAGCTCTATAATCACGTCTCCATGTCTGGGTTTGTGAGATCATTCGGAGATTCTCCCATCATGGTGAGGTTCCCCATCTACAGCAGGAGTTGCGTCTGAATGACGGCTGCTTTCAGCGGTACTTCCGTTTGATGACTTGCTGTCCTGTGCTGTTGATATTTCAACGTTTGACGCGCTGTTGACACTCCTGCACTGCGCTGCTTCCAGACTCCTGCACCGCGCCTGATGCTTAAAACGTACCGCAGGTCCTCTGATCGTGTCTGTACATTGATTTAACATTGAAACTGGCCACCCCTGACACACAAACCGCATTCAGCAGCTTCAAAAAGCTTCATTAAAATGTCTGTTTAACCAGCTAACTTAACTTCTATCATTTAACTTTTAATTCATTTTTACACAGATTTTTTCTCAGTTATTCTTTATTATGAAATAAATTACCTTTTAGCAAAGCAGTTGCACTTAAACCTGGTTTAAAGATTGTATTTTCCAAAATCTATAATTTTTCATCAAATTTTTTTTTTACTGATTTTACTTTAATTTTAGGTATTACGTTTATAATAAAGAGTTTAAACATTTATTATTTCATTTTTTTTCCTTTTAGTTTAAACTTTGTTTCAGCTTCTTTTTCTTTTTTTTAATTACCTTTTAACTCAACTTTCACTTTTAACCTAGACTTTATTTGCTTTATGTTTAAATGCAGAATATTGCACTATTATTTTAACATTTGTCATTTAGTTACTAACTAAACTATTCATTTTTTTTAGCTCATGTTTTTGCAGCTGTATTTCAGGTTAAAATGCAGCTGCAGCTTCATTGGGTCACAGGATTGATGGGTGTGCTGGTGACAGGCAGCACAGAGGGCTGCTCAGCTCTGCCATTGTCATTATTTATGTCCTTCTAAATAGCCTGAAATCACTTTTATGCAGACAGTGGAGCATTTTTTGTGGTAGCTAGGATTTGTTCATTCTATTCTGCTCCCCACTCTTGAATTAATGTGTCTGTTTTCTCACTCCAATCTGCAGGCAGTGGTGGATGCCAGACACAGGGGGCGCTAACGTACCAGCTCTGAATGACCTGATCTCAGTGTGGGGGATGGCTTTCAGCGATGGGCTGTATGAGGGAGACTTCAGCCTGGCAGAACATGACAGTAAGAATCTCCTCAAAACATCTGGTCGTTCTTTGATTTGGCTCTTTTAAAAAAAAAAAAAAAAAAATCCTTTTCTTTTTTAAGTGTACTACGCCTCTGGCTGCAGCATCGCCCGTTTCCCTGAAGATGGGATTGTGATTGCCAAGAACCTGAAGGACCAAGGTGCTGGCTGCTCTTTTCCAAGTGTTAAGTGTGGCTCAGGGAGGTAGACTTTTGCTAGCAGCCGTTTTAACATGAGGCTGTTCACAGGTTTGGAAGTGTTAAAGCAGGAGACGGCTGTGGTGGAGGGAGTTCCCATCCTAGGACTGTACCAGACGCCGTCTGAGGGCGGCGGCCGGATTGCTTTGTATGGAGACTCAAACTGTATTGATGATAGCCACAGACAGAAAGGTGAGACTGATTTCACATCTGATGCTAAGGTTCATCGAAGCTGAAGCTCCTCCAACACGTTTTTTTTTTTTTTTTTAATTAAACCTCTTCCTGTTTATGTTATAGACTGTTTCTGGCTCTTGGATGCGCTGCTGCAGTACACCTCCTACAGTATGACCCCTCCCAGCCTCAGCCACTCGCACAGCAGAGTATCACCTCCCAGTGGTTCAGAGCGTCCACTGCCACAGAGACTGGAAGGTGAGAAGGACCCTCACTGGATTTGTTTTGATTCTCTAAACACAACAGCAGTGCTGACACAAGTTTGAGCTGAGTCCAACTGAAGTGGTCATTTCAAGTTCAAATTCAACTTTATTATTATATGTTATGGAAGACTTCAAAGTGTTTTACATTGAATGAATGAATGTAATACTATTAATGATAGTAAAATTTACATTTAAATCTAGGAGATCCTTCTCTTAAAAAAAACTTAGTTTTCATTCTTTTATGAACATTTCTATACAAATACTACATCTAGAAAATCTTAAATCATTGAAAACTTTTTTAAGAGGGAGCTTTGCAGACATACTTTAATGGGAGGAGTTTATTACATGTTTGAACCCTCATACTCTTTTTTTTTTATAAGACATTCATTCATTTATAATTTTAGAAATTACAACATATATAGTGGATTTACAGCGACTAAACCAAACAAAACCTGACAACCAAAAGTCACAGTTAAAGTTTTTTTCAGCGTTTTAAATAGTTTTAGTACTTTAGGCATCATTTTGCATTTTCTGAATTTTTCTTTTGAGCTGCCTTGTTCAAGTTGTCTTAAGTTTAATTAGATTGATTTATTTCAAATTAGATTTCTATGCAATGTGTCTTAGGTGAAGAGGGATGGAGGTGGGGTCCTTCACTCATTGAAGCTTCAAAGGAGTTTGACCTTTGTTCTTGACCCATCTTTGATCCCTAATCACATCTAGGAAGCAGCAAGCCTGCACGCCCAAAATTCAGTGTGCACAAAATGGAGCAGTTGCAGGTTCAATTTCTTTGTTCAAAAGCCCTTCAGCAAATGTATTGAGTGACATTAACTCTATAATGAGACAGAAATGAAATAATCAGTTTGATTTCTTAGGATCAAAAGTGTGCATACTTCTTGTTTCTTTTTTTCTGTGTCCATCACGTTTTTTCACTATTCTGTTAGCTTTTAACTGAAACCCTCCTGTTACCAGGCAACCATCTCTACCGCTACTCCAAAGTTCTAGAGGCTCACCTGGGAGACCCGAAGCCCCGCCCCCTTCCAGCCTGTCCCCACCTGTCATGGGCAAAGCCACAGCCACTTAATGAGACGGCCCCCAGGTAAAATTTCAATCAGTCTGACAGTGACGTGTGCCAGTACTACATTTCCCAGAAGTCACCGGTGTAAGAATGCAGTAGTTCTGACACCTGTCTCTGTGCCTTCGCTCTCAGTAACCTGTGGAAACACCAGAAGCTCCTGTCTGTGGATCTGGACAAAGTGGCTCTCCCCAACGTGAAATCGTACCGGCCCCAGGTCCGACCCTTGTCCCCAGGGGAGAGCGGGGCCTGGGACATCCCCGGAGGTAACCCATGAACCAAAACTCCCTTTTTTCAGGAATGCATGAATCTCACCTCTAAGTCTGGAGTTCAATATAATATAATATAATAAAATCAAGACTTTGTGATCCTTTACTCAAGAAATAAATCTGTTGTGCCTTCAGTGAATATGTGTAGAAGGAAAAAGGCCATGGATGCAAAAACTGGGAGATTGTTAGATGAGAAAAACCAGGTGATGTTAGCACGAAATGCTTTCTTTGGTATTCAATCAAAAATGTGAACTTTATTTATAGAGAACTTTTTAAGTCTAAACGTTTTTAAAACGTGCATTATTTAGGAGTGTGTTTTAAAGTACAGTTACAAAGCCATGGAAAAATAATTAATCATAAAACAAACATAAAATTGAAATGAGAAAATCGATAACTAGAGTTAGAAATTTTCTGGAAAGTTTACAAAATAAAATCAAGCCTTTCAAATGAAAAGCAGCAAAATGATTAGGAACTTTGAAATCCTGTGAAAGGATCTCAAATTCCTCCCTTAAGCTGCAATAAATACATTGCAAATAATCAGCATAATCTGTTGGGTTTTTTAAAGGTTTGCATCGCCACAATGGCAGACAGATGAGCCTTGTTTCCACTGAGGGGTCCGGTCCAGTATTTTGAGCGTTTCCATTATAAAATGGACCATGGTTTCGTTTTTGCCATAGTAATACTGCTATGACACATAGCTACACAATCAGCCTACACTCCACATGCACCTTGATGGTCCAACTGCGAGTGAAAATGCTCACCTGAATTGCTTGGACCATTCTAAACCGTACCGTACCGCTCAGTGGGAACAAGGCTTAAAATTCTAACGGTCAGTTGTATTTGACTTGATTCAGTCAGTGACGTAGACTCCTTAACATCTGAAGGATGATCAAATGATGGATGGTCACCATTAGTTGAGGTTGAGACTCCTCCTTTGATGAATGCACAGAGCTCTCCTCTGCTTAATGTCACCTGCATCGCCTCATTTATTCTCTTACTGTACGGTCATTCTCAGCTCAGTCCATGAGTTTCTTCTGTCTTTAGACAGCATGACTGATGAGAGACGGTTTGAAGTGTGCAGTAAAACCAGGGTCTAAATCCACCACAGAATCCAAATATTCAAGTTAGAGAAAAAAAGAGAAAAGTCAGATGAACGAAAATACCTAATAGTGAACTTTGTCTTTGTGGATCTTCATTCACTGCATGTTTGTCCTGTTACGCAGTGAGAAATTCTTTATATGATCAAATTAAAAAATGTTTGAGGTCTTTGCTGATGCTGAAGGATACCAAAAAATGTTTAATAAAAGCAGCTTGGCTTCCTAACATCAACCTGTACTTTTCTGCTTAGGGATAATGCCGGGTCGCTACAACCAGGAAGTGGGTCAGACCATCCCCGTGTTTGCCTTCCTGGGAGCTATGGTTGTCCTGTCCTTCTTTGTGGTTCAGCTCACCAAGGCCAAGAGCAAACCCAAGCGCAGGAAGCCCCGCATCAAACGGCCCACCTACCTGCAGCAGCAGACGACCATGGGGAAAAACCCCACAGTGTGACTGAGTGTCTCAGCTGCTCCAGAACCGAGCTGTTAGCCTGGCTGTGGCTGGTGGAGTGGAACCGTCGAGGAGGATCACAGGTTTTTAAGCCGGAAAACTCATGGAAAAGGGTTTTTTTGTGCCTCCTGTGTTTTCACGGTTGGTGTTTGTGTGTTTGTGGACCAATGAACAGTATTTAACGAACTTGTCAGGTTAAACACACCTGGAAACACCAGCTCCGGCCTGGGCAGACAAGGAGACACTGCCCCCATAATTCCTGCCTCACCTCTGAGCAATCAACTGAACTTTCTTAATTTTTTTATTTATTGAATCTGTCAGAATAACAGAGAAGTTTCCGTTTTAAGAAAAAAGAAGCTGGCACACAGCTGCAGCTCTTTGCAGCACAGGGATGATCAGAGAGGTTTTCTAAGTCTTGTCCACATTTGTGCATTGTTTTTATATTTTATATATGAAACAAACTCTGGTCGGGCTTTCTGTTCAAGCATTACTCATGATCTCATTGTTGACAAAAGGGGTGTCGACACAGACTTGTTTATGTATAATCCATCAAATAAAAAGCATTGTCAAAATTATTTACATTTTTTTCCTTGTTTTTGTGTATTTGAAACTAATTAGACGACAAAAAAACAGTCAGAATATTTTGGATTAATCCAGAGGCTCTAATCTCATTTTATAGATCAATTTTGTTTATAGTCCCGCTCTGATTTCCTTTGGATTTATTTTAAAAGCCTTCCTAGTGTTTTTTTTTTTTTTTAATTACGATTATGACATTTTTTTTGCCAGAAATCTAAAAACCTGTTGTTATCTAGAACAAAGTTTCTGCAGAGCGGTCCAGTTTCCAGTGGTATCAAGCAGTTTTAAATCATACGAAGAAAATGAAGACATACATGGATCCATTTGTTTACAAGTGGATGCATCAGAGTGGAGCGGAGCGGAGCAGGGAGCTTGTGGCCCGCCCAACGTATTTTCTATGTCACAAAAACGCCCTTTTTCAATTTTCCGCCTGCTCCTGATTCTACGGTGGCCCTTAAGTGCAAATCACATCAACAGATCACTCAACGTAAAGAAAATTTAAAGATAACAACAGCAAAAAACACAACATATATTTAAAAAAAAAAACAGTATTACATTTTAGAAAACAAAATTCCAGAAACCAAAATGTTGAAATAATAAAAATAAAATAATTTTAGAAAACAACATTTATTTATTTTTTTTACAGAAACTGGAAAAGGTTGTTATTAAGGGACATCGATGATCGGATAACAAATAGATGGATGATCGGAGGGGAGCGGGTTTACTCCACGTTAACAGTCCCGCCTCCAAGTTCTGATGAACTCCTGTCACTCTCCAGAAACTATGTCCTAGAAAACAACACAGATTTTTTTAAATTTAACTAAAAATGGCATAATCATAAACAAGAGACCACTAAAACACTTAACACAGATCAAAAGATGATTGGAGTGGGACTTTAAGCTTACTTTTCTTAATATGTGTCTTCCATCATTAGAAAATTGTCACAAGAAAGCAAACATGTTCATGTTCCTTTCGAATCTTGGTGTTTTTGGAGACTGATGTAGTTACAATCAAACCTAAAGTCAGGACTCGACAAATTCTAAAGCAATAACATCAAAGATAGAAAGCTGAATGGGACCCATTTGACCTTATTCTAAACTTACAGTCATACAGGAATAATCTTCTACAACCTGCTGATTTTTGAGATTTTATGTTGCCCTCTTGACTTTTTTATGTTTCTTAAAAAGAAATGGTAAAAGGGGCTGCACGGTGGCGCAGTGGTTAGCGCTCCTGCCTCACAGCAAGAAGGTTCCCGGTTGAAGTCCTGGCTGGGGGAGCTTTCTGTGTGGAGTTTGCATGTTCTCCCCGTGCATGCGTGGGTTTTCTCCGGGTACTCCGGCTTCCTCCCACCGTCCAAAAACATGCTTCATAGGTTAATTGGTTACTCTAAATTGTCCCTAGGTTGAATGTGAGTGTGCATGGGTGTGTGATTGTGGCCCCTGCGACAGACTGGCGACCAGTCCAGGGGTGTACCCTGCCTTCGCCCATGAGTAGCCGGGTTAAGCTCCGGCAACCCCGTGACCCCGAAAGGGATAAAGCGGTTTGGAAAATGAATGAATGATGACTGAATGAAACGGTAAAAGTTGAGAACTATTGATAGTAAGGCCACGTACAATACCGTGCCTTTTATTCTGTAGTAGATTTGATCAATAAAATCTGCATCCACTCAAGAGGTGTTGAAAGAACTGAGGAGAAGCGACACACTCAAGGAACAAATTCCATTCAGCTTTTGGGTTTAGTGTTGAATTCAGTGATGGGCCTTGATTCTCTTTATGTGAGCGTAATCGCTCAGATCAGCCTGTGAATCTGTCACCCGCCCGGTTGGATGTTGGCTAATCCTCCTCAGAACCTTGGGAAACTGGGAAACGACCCCAGCACCAGCTATCTGCTCTAACGAGATTTGGGAAAGCCGGTGGTGAGCTGAGGTCACATGCCCTTCTTCACTCCCAGGTTCCCAGATGGAAGGATTTCCTGTTTGGGCAAACAGGTCACCTGGAATAAACCTGGCGGCAGTTCTGAGCTGATTTTTTTGTCCTGGAACAACTGAACCAGCGCCCAGATGTGTCGCCTTTTGATTTAGGCTTGGAAACCCGAACTGAATGTGTGAAGAAATTAATAAGGGGTTCACATGACCCTGAAGTCCTGAAACTGACCAAAGTGAGCTTGAGAAAATCAAAATGTGGAAATGATTTTACCCTCAAGTGACGTGGCTTCATCTGGATAAAGCCACACATTTTAAAAGAAGTTCAGAGAAATGATATTTTCTGGGAAGCAAATGAAGCTGAAATTCACTCAAAGACCTTTTAGGGCCAGATTTCTGCTACATCTTCATTATAATTTTTGAATCTATTTTTCAAGAGAGACAAACATATTTGGTAGAGGGTTATTTGGCTTTTCTGTCACTAAATCTTGTCTTTGTGTGAACTTTGCAGTCCAGTGGTGCTCCGGCTGAACTCGTTCAGATGAATCTGACTTTGGTTTCAATGTATCTACTTTTTTCAGGTATGTGCAGTAAACATTGCTTTTGGCATGACTGACAGAAACAAGAAAATCCTATTTGGTCACAGCCTTCTTCAGCATTGCCTCCAGTCACCTTTCTGCAATCCAAGACACTGAACCTACAGAGTTTAACCTTTTTTATAATTGTACTGAGAACAAATGGGTACGATGTGACATTTTGATTTAAAAAAGCAGCCTCCATGGCAACAATATTACTTTTTTTCATGTCTTTTCAATTTTGCAGCCAGGGTTTCTGTTGCCCTCTGTTTACTTGCAGCATTTGATGGATAAAATTGCTGTAGATTCGATTTTAAAAAAAATGTGATTTTCCTGATTTTGTACTCATTAAAGTCCAACTCCATTTTTTGATCTATTGTAAAAGCATTTCCAGTGGTTTTGAAATTGTGAATATGCGTTTTTTAGCCAAAATCAATAGAGCTTTGATCGTTATTTTAGGACACAGTTTCTGCAGAGCGGCAATAGCTCATCAGAAATTTGCCACTGAGTTGTGGGTGGGACTGTTGGTGTGGAGTAAGCCCACTCCCTTCCCATCATGCATCTGTTTATGTGCTCCCCCGCTAGCTCACTGCCTCTCACAACTGAAACTTAACATTGCTGGTGCAATGGCAAGTAATATCGGAGTGATCCAACCATACGGTTTGGATCCAGGTGCCAGCTTGGACGAAGAAAACGAAGACGTCCATGGAACAACCATGACTGTATAAGAAAACTGGACAGAGTGGATGGGACACCACCCATAGAAAATGCATTACTTCTTGCTCCAATTCAGCTAACTCAGTTGCCATATTGGAGCCAATCATTGATTGGTCTGAGTCGGTCAACGTTTCTATGGCAACTACTGTTGACATTCAGATTAAGTGTGTTTGAAGTCCACACTCCTTCCACTGAAAGTGGCTCAGGAGAATCTGTCAATCAAACTTTTGAGGTGGGGGGCCAGCGGGTACCACATGCTCTTTTGAAGGCATCTGATTGGTCAGTTTATAACTTGAATTAATTAAGATTAAAAAATGTCCTAAAAAGATAGGATTAGCAAAGAGATGTATCAGAGCAAGAATGTAAAAGAGTAGAAGCCGTTTATTTTCCTCTACAGAAGTCTATGGAATTTTGGCTTCTTGGTGCCAGCAGGTACTTCCTGTTTGGAATGCAATGGGGGGTCACTCAGTCCAGTTCTCATATACATTCAATGGTAACAATTTAAATAAAAAAAAATGCTCAAAAACACAGTTTTAATCGTAGTTTTCTTTATATATGTCCTCCAGCATCAGAAAAATGCTTTAAGAATGAACATTTTTCATTGGAGTGGGCCTTTAAAAATGTTCGATGCTGAACTGATATCACTTATAGGATGTCACAGCAATTGTCGGTAGGGCGGAGTCACGGATTTATTGACATGTGGTCTTATCTTGCTTTTTCATTGATGCAACTTTATTGGGGTTATTCTTTTCAATTGAGAAGAAAAAAAAATATTTGCTTGGGAAAAAAAAGTTTTACAATGCCAGGGGTAAATACTGAACAGTTTCCGAGCAGCACCTGAACGCCTCAGAAGCAATCTCTCCTCCGTCGGTCACACCCACCCAGCATCCCAGCTCGCGGCTGCTGCCTCGTGCATCTGAGTTTTCAGAGAGCAGGCATGGAGGCACTGGCCAGAGAGAGCATCGGTCTGCTGACTTCGTCTACAGCCAAGACGCCGCTGGACTCCGGGCCGCGGCTCGGTTCTACGGGGGCCGTGTGCATCATGCTGAAATCCGCTCTGGGCGCGGGGCTCCTGAACTTTCCCTGGGCCTTCGAGAGGGCAGGAGGGGTCCGCAATGCCGTCACCGTGGAGCTGGTGAGTAACTTGGGTGTTTCAGGTTTTGGAATTTTGCATTAAAAGTTCACGAAACTTTATTGATGGCGTCAGTTTTTCATTTGCAAAGCGAGTCCGACAGAGGAAGCTCATTAAGGTGACGAGTTCCACCTGAGCTCACCTGTCCGCCGCTTTCTTTATGGGAATAAAAGGGGAAAATGCAGCTGGAATTATTTAGATTTGTTTAAAAAGTATGGAGTTTGGTCACGTTTTCTAGCCTCTAAAGGATCTGCTGCTCTGTGGTTTTCTGATGCTTGAAACTTCCTTTCATGATGAACAGGGGTCTGCAATCTTTGATCCAGTTTCTTTCTGACCAAAACCCAGCAAAAACCTCAAAGTCCCACTTTATTGTTTAAAAATACTCTTTACTTATATTGTCGTGACCGTTAAGCCATTTATTTAGAAAATGGAGAGTTTAATTATTTTCATTACATTTCTACATACAGTAGAACAAGTTTACTTTTGATACAAGTTCCTTTCAAAATAAAAGACACCATTTTGTTACAGGAGATTTACATTGAAAAAAACTGCGAAAAGAAAGAAAGAAAAAGCTAAGTCAAACACGGTATTTTCTATTATGACTTTGGTGCACCTTTTTCTTCTTTTTCTATTGAACATTATGACTACACTAGTGTAGAATTTCCCTTTTATTTGTACATGTAAATGCAATTATATACTTTAAGGGCCTACACAATGGTTTTTCTTCAGTCTTTTATAGTAATCAATGCCCATGAATATGCTCATATTACACTTGGCACAATGAAGAACAAATAATTTATCAAATATGAGTTATTTTTTGTGGACTCTTTTCATACCCAGAAGTAAAACGACTCGATCTCCGAGGCACCGCCTTTCACTCCTTGTCGGTGACACCCAAATATCACGTCAAAAACAAAGATTTTCCCCATCTCACTGGTTTATTTTCACCTGTTAAAGTGAGAATAACAAACAAACTTTAAAAAAAAATACAAATAAACCTTTCTGAAATGCAAAAAGGAAAACTTTAATGACCAATGTAGCCACCTTTCTTTTCAATGACAGACACACGAGCCTTCCATCCATGGAGTCAATCAGTTTCTTGATCTGCTTGGGATCAACTTTTTGTGCAGCTGCGACTACGGTCTCTCAGAGACTGTTCAGAGAGGTGTACCGCTCGCCTTCACTGTCAATCTCCTGCTAAAGAAGGGCTCAAAAGTTCTCCATAGTGTTTAGGTCAGATGAAGAAGAAAGCCATGTCATAAGTTGTTCCATCTTAAGGCCTTTTCCAGCTAGTCATGCTGTAGAATACTTTGATGCATGTGATGAAGCGTTATCTTGCATAAAAAATGAATTGACAGTAGGTCTGAGAGTTGACCTTGGGTCTTTTCTCAACTTGAAAAGGTTCAACTACTGTATTTACAAAGATAGCTGCCCACACCAGGACCCCACCTCCACCTTCCTGGCATCTAAGTCGAAGTAGAGCTCTGTGTCCATTACTGATCCAACCACAGGCCGATCCATCTGGTCCATCAACCGTCACTCACATCTCATCAATCCACAAAACCTTTGAAAAGTCTGTCTTGAGATATTTCTTCACCCATTCTTGACGTTTCAACTTGTCCATTTTGTTGAGAGGTAGTCAGGTTTCAGCTTTTCTTACTTTGGCCATGTCTCTGAGAACTGAACATCTTCTTGATACTCCAGGTGGATTGCAGTTGTGGAAAATGGCAGCACTGGTGGACAAAGGGTTCCTGGTAGCTTCTAGCTTGATTCTTCTCAAATCTTTGGCAGTTCATTTGCGTCTTTTCTTGTCCACGTTTCTTACGTCCTTGTTGACAATTTGAAACAAAAACGTAATAGTTCTGTGATCACGCTCCAGTATCTTTGATATTTCAAGAGGGCTGCATCCCTCTGAAAGACTGTTCACAATTTTTGACCTGTCAGTAAGTTAAATCTGTCTTCCGGCCCATTTTACCTGAGGAGAAGAATCTGCCTAATAATTATGCACACCTTTATAAAGGGTTTGGACCTTCTTGGGCCACGCCCTCTCTTGTTACACAAAAACCTATCACCTGATGTGCATTGAATCCAATATGCATTCAAGTTTACATGGCTTGATGTTGGCAGGTGTGCATACAATTATTATATGGTCAGAATGTTATCTTGCCCAATAATTATGCACACTGTGTATATCCAGCGTGGTGTCTCGGGAAGGACAAAAGCATTTTGTAAACACTGATGTTTTTCTTTCTCGTTGTAGTTCTCGCTCCTCTTCCTCACCAGCAGCCTCATTATCCTCGGTTACTCCTCGTCCATCAGCGGTCAGTGCACATACCAGGCCGTGGTCAAAGAGTTGTGCGGACCAGCCATCGGACAGCTTTGTGAGATCTGTTTCATCTTCAATCTCTTCATGATATCCGTTGCCTTTTTGGTCATCATGAACGACCAGCTGGAAAAGTGTCAGTATTTGATCACACGTTTCCGTGTTTGCATCTTCAAGTTCCTGTTTTTAAAACGGATATGTAGGTTTTTATGAGTATGTCACAGTGGCACATTCAGAAGTTTTTGTTCTTGTTCTGTCATCAGTGTGCAACTCATTGTACGAGGTGGTGACTGGTTTGCCAAGGTCAGAGATGCTCTACCACTTCTACACAGATCATCGCTTTGCTCTGCTGCTGCTCTGCATCTTCATCATTCTGCCACTGTCCATCCCTAAAGAGATTACCCTTCAGAAATACACAAGGTTACCCACCTTCTATCAATAGATCCAAGCCTTGGTGATAAAATTTTTCTAAAGGAGTTTGATAGAATTACATTTTCTTTAAGGTAATTTCATAAGTGGTTTTGTTTCTAAAGAGTTGCAAGAAATGCTTCTTTTTGTAGAAAAATATTTAACTTTCTTCGATGGCAAAGACTGCATTTGTGGACAGCTCTGTGAACTGATTTATGGGCGTGTTCCTAAACCCTTTTAACAAGTTCCATTAAGGAGCCATGTATGTGTTAAAAGTCCCACTGCAGTCAACTTTTGATCTACTTTTACAACCATTCCCAGTAGTGTTTTGATTATGTTTATGCTGTTTTACAATTGGATGCGACGAGATGCGAGAGGTCCCAGGTTCAAAACCCGGAAGAGCCCCCAATTTGCTACAAATGGCTATGGACCATAACAATTAAGAGGGGAGACGGAACTGGTTATTGGCACTCAAAGTACTTTTAATATGTTTAAACAACCAACATTACAAAAGGATGAAGATGTGGTATGGCATGTGTGTTTGAATTCCAGGATTCAAGCATCTTTTGTTGTCATTTCACCACAGGGATGAAACGAATTTTGTGTCTGTTTTTGTGTTTTGTGTTTTTTGTGCAAGTATGGCAGAAAAGACCACAAAAGACAAATCAATGTGACACACAAACATAACTTGAACCTATTACAATTCCTATGGAGTATTTCACAGTTCTGAGTATTGCACATATTTAAAACAAAAAGAGAATGAAGTGTGTTTGTAAAATGGAGAAAAGAAACAGAACCAAAGAAATAAGTGCCTGCACGGAATTAGGTGAGGATCCCAGAGCTGCAGTGGATCTGGCGTGGCAGGAAAACCAGTGGAGGAGTTCTCCCTGAAGCACCTCTACGGCGGATCTTTTATCCCTGTCCTCTGATTGTAAAACAGCTGAACCTGTGTAGGAGAAGGGGAACAGGGGCAGGCAGCAGGAACAGACTCATATGGCTCAGGGCCATGACAGCCGTTTTTAGCCAATATGAGAAAAAACTTGTCGTTTTCTAGGACATAGTTTCTGCAGAGTGACAGTAGTGGAATATCTCCTATGAATTGTGGGCGGGACCATTGGCGCCGGGCAATCCCGTCCCAACTTCCCCTCTTTGTTGTGATGTGTGGCCCACCCAAAGTATTTTCTATGCCACAAATATGATCCTATTCAAACGTCATTTTTGTCTGCTTCTGATTCACATCAATTTCAATGAAGAAAAATGCTCAGACATGCAATTTGTATCTTCATTTTCTTTATGTATGTCCTCCATCATCAGAAAAAGGCCACAAGAACATGTTAAAAACACAATTTTCAGCGGAGTGGGTTGTTAAACACAGGTCTTCCAAAAATCACAAGCATCTAGAATGGATTTTTAGCTTTTTTCCAGGATTTTTCCAGCTTTGTAGACATATTTTTTAAAAAATATCCTGTGAAAGAGGAGATCTGCTGTTTTCTATATTTTTATAGTGTTGTTAAAAATTGTATTTTCTCTTGGTCAGTGGAAATTATTACATTAAAAAAGTAAACACAACATCTAGTTTTTGAATCAGAATTTTATTTATAAAGAGAAAATAAATTAGTTTTCTGGTTTGAATGACTAATAAAGTTTATTGGATGATGATTTTAATCCAGACTTTGACTAGACCACTTCAGCATCTTCTTGTAGTTTATCTTTAAACCATTCAGAGATTATCTTCCAGCAGTTTTTCAATCATTATTCCACTGCAGAAATGATGGAGGAGACTCTATTAGGAGTTTTAGTAGAGAAATAAATTATGGTTCAACCAGTCAGTTATTTGTTTCCTAAAGATGCAAATCCCTTCCATACTATCACACTACCACCACCGTGATTGAATGATGGCCAAAGGGTTTTTAAAATGTTTTTTATGAAATCCCATTAGTTCTAAACCAGATTTACCAAGAGGAACACCTTCTATAAAGTTTATCTTTTGTCTCATCTGAAAATGTGTCCAAAAGTTTTGTGGAGAATCCAGATGTTTTTATCAAATATGTTCTTTTAGTTCACCAAATTTCCTAACACTCTTCTACAGATCCATCTTTTACCAGTCTCTTTCTTATTGCTGACCCGTGAACCCTGACCTTAACTGAGTCAAGTGAGACCTGCAGTTCTTTTCATTACTGCTATGATGGATGAGTCCATGTTTTTGAACTCATTTCGGTCAGTTGGTCTGGGAGGTTCAAGGTTTTCTGCATGTGTGGATTACTCATTAATGTAACTCTGTAAATTGCTTTCAGACATCTAACTTTTTAGATTAATATTATTACTACTTTTTTAAAAATAGAAAAATAACAATAAACTGCTTTGTGTTCCTGCAGCTTTCTTGGTACTCTTGCTGCCACCTACCTCACCGTGGCCATCATCATCAAGTATCACACTTTACCGACTGTTCGAGTTCACATCCCGATCCATTCCACTGGGTATGCTTTTCTACAATCATCATCTGTTCTCCTATAAGCTGTGAAGTCTTTGACCCAAATCATTTTACCTGAGCATCTTATTTAGAGCTGATGTATATTGGTTATCAGTAATTTTTAAAAGGAATACAGTATGTATGTATGTATCCCTGCCATTCAGTGGTTAAAATAGGTACTGCAATCATTTCATTTTTACAGAACAGGAATAAGAAATGAAAGCTTTAAATCTAAAAAATGATTTACATGGAAAAAATATATTTAGCATTTTGCTTAATTTTTGTAGCTTGTTTTTGTTTTATGTATTTACTTTCTGCAGGCAAAAATAGCAAGGCTTCCAAATAAATCCCACAATTTAAACTGTTAAAGAGCAGAAAACAATGACGTTCCTTTTTCAATACCCTATTTCTGTAGTGGAAGTAAATATATGAATAGCTTTTTTTTTTTTTGTTTTCTTATTTTTAAACTTTAGCAGAACCATAAAAAAACATAAATTAGGATTAAAAGACACTTTTCATGTAATTAATCAAATTTAAGGTTTTAATACAGAACTTGTATGCCTAATGTCTTTATTTTAAATTGAGTCTGAAAGCTGCACACAAGGACCTTTTTAGAATAATAAATGTCACATTTGTTTGTGTGTGTAGGAAGAACTCCTGGGCCTCCATGTTCAGTATGATTCCAACCATCTGCTTTGGTTTCCAAGTGAGTGCATCCACTTAAAATGTTTTTGTCAGACCATCAGAGTTTGTTAGTGTGGTCCTGATGCTGCAGAGCTGACGGCCACTGACTGCAGCCATGTGGAGGAGGCAGAAACCTTTGTTTAGAGATGACGATCCGAAAAATCACGAGAAAGCCATCAGTGTTTGAGCAAAAGCAGTTTAGCCAATGTAGGTATTTTTGTCACTCTATTTTGCAGAGCATTTTGAGTATTTTTGAAAGTTTGAGACACAGTTAAATGAAAATCCTGTCTTTAGGATTATCTGTTTGAATAACATAATAAAATAATAAAATATACAATATAATACATGCTAAAAAACATTTATATTTTGAGCTCCCTGAAAGAGAATAAATTACTATATCTGAACTATTTAACAGTTTTTTTAAATTTACAATATTCTTCTATTCTTTCACAAAATCTCAAATCCTACACAAATACCCCACCTAAATATTTCTATGAAAAAGAATATTTTACTCTTTTTCTTTTCAAAACCACTTACAAAACCAAACACTGAGTAAATAAAAAGCACTAGAAACCTGTGTAGGGTTATTCTTCTAAAGGAAAAGTGAGGGTGTAGTTCAGCTCGACACGTTTCAACCGCTGGCCTGCATTCTTCATTACAGGGTTTCATTTTTGTCGAGATGTATCACAATCAGCTGTTTGTTCCAACTCTTCCCTTTGACAGTCACGTCACCCATAGAAAATGGTTTACTTCTAGCTCCAATGAAATTAAGTCAAATCAGTCGACATTTTTTTTTCTCGCAATACTGATGTTGCCTTGTTGTAGCCAGACGCTGTCAGGAAGCAGTAACCGGTCCAATTCGGTGTGAGTCAGTGTTTCTATGGCAACGTCAATCAGGAGTGAGCTTGTTGGAAGGCCACACCCCTACCATTTGAAAGCAGGCTAAGATTATAGACCACAATGAATTGCATTTAAACATTTTTTGCAAAAAAAAAATGCAATTAAATGCTTTTTTTTAAATATAAAACATCAACATTTTCATCATCGGAACAAAGTGGATTCATAAATATTCGTTGTTAAATGCTTGTATTGATTAGGTTTTTACTTTGTGAAATTGATGATGCCATATTCACCGTACTGAGTACGGTGTCTGAATTGCTTTTAAAATCCAGGGCACTACATAATCCTGTACTATATAGTTTTTTATTAGTCAGGGAGTAGAGACGAAATGCAGACATAGCCTCTGTCAAACGTTTTGAACTTTCGTCCTGGGGACCAGGCACCACCTCTTATTGAGGCATCTGATTGGCCAGTTAAAACTTAAGTTACTTGTACTAAAGAAAAATATAATAGATATAAAAATTAGGATTAGCAAATGCATGTTAAATATGGTATCAAAGCAAAAATAAAAACTGAGTTATAGCTGTTTATTACTCCATAGAAGTTTATGGGATTTCAGCTTTTTGGAGCCAGCAGGTACTTCCTGTTTGAAACACGAGGAGGGAGGGGTCACTCTGTCCAGTTCTCATATACAGTCAATGTATCTTCCATTAAGAAGCTGCTCAGCACAGGTGATTAAGGATTCCCTTCCACCTCCCCAACTCCCCTTTTTTGTCTGTAGATGACAATTTAGTCGAAACAATGAATTTGCAATGATAGAAGGAAGGTTGTACTATGCACTGTAAGGTTTGTGAGTTTTTTAAATCATGGACGGCAACAGAACCAGATGTTTCAACTACAGAGCTGATCTCTGACCTACAGGGACAGTCAAAAAGTGAAACATCAGTTCCCAAAGAGCCTACAAAAACCAGATTTGTCACACATAATCTAAAGAAGACTTGTAAAAGGTCACTCATATTTGATCCTGGTCTTTTTTAAAAGGATGCCATTTTGCTTTGAAATTAACATGGCAAAGAGGCCTTAGAGCACTAAATTCTTTTTTTTCTTCTTATTCAAGAGCATTAGGGCATTGGAGCATACGCTTTTCCCTTCAACTTCATTTTGACTCATGTCACTTTAAAGGTTATTATAATTGAAGCCAATGCTAAGAAGCGTTTCTGTGGTCCCCTTGTCATGATGGCATCAAGAAGAAAAATTGTTTTAATTTGCACGTTTCACTTGAGCAAAGTGAAATCCAACAAGCTAAAAGCATAGTCTAGACCAAATTCTGTAACATGATGTGACCTTGATATTTATGTGGGCGTGGTTTGTGAAAAATCTAGTTTTCAAAGAGATTCAGAACATTTATTTCCTTCTAATGATATAAATGTTATGTTAAAAATTATGCACATGTTGACTGGGTCCAAATACTACTATTCAAATCCAATGACTACTATTTTGACTAAAAATGTGTTTTCCTGCCATTTTACTGTGGAAACGTCTGACGGTAAGGCATCAATGGTGTGTGGCGTTCAGGGAAACAGATGCTCGTTTAACAACTGAAATGGTTCCATAATGGCAGCCTGAAGCTATGTTCACACTGGGCATTTGAGACATGCTCAAGAACAGGGAGGGGATTTTTCTTCCAGTCACAAACCAAAATTATTTATTTCTCCTCCACGATCAGTTTTAAAACAGTTGGCACTTCTGTGAATTAAAAAGAGACGCCATCCATATGTCACTACCAAATGTGAGTCCCTGATAAGATGCTTTATTGTGTCTAATTGCAGCATAAATGTTCCCTGAATGTGTCTTATTGTTAAAATGAGGAAAGAGACTTTTTTTTTTAGACTTTTTGGCTCTAAAGTTACAAGAGTATATCGCTATGGTAACCCTTTCAGGTATCAGGCTGCAAAGTGTAATAATGGAAACGGTAAAGAGAGCAGAATGCTGTTTTTCTCACACACAAACACACGCAGGGTCTCTGTGTGGGAAATTTATAGAGCAGAGGGGTAAAAAGAGAGCAAATGAAGATGATCAGTCTATAATCTTTCATGAGTTGAAAGGAACTCTTTGTTAGAGCTTAGATCATCTGCAGCTCTTCATTCTACCAACAGACGAGAGAAATCCAAATCCTGCCAAAACAATGGTTGTTTCTTATTAGTTTTTGGGAACACTTCCTGCCTCTTTGATTTTTGTTAATGGGAACCGCAGATAAGTTTCTGCGCTTTTCTTTCAGTGCCATGAGGCCTCCATCGCCATCTACAGCAGCATGGAGGACCAGCAGCTCTCTCACTGGGTCGCAGTCTCTGTGGTGGCCATGGTCATCTGCCTCATCATTTACTCCCTCACAGGTCAGATGCTTCAGGCCTCGTGCTCCTCTGACACGAGCCTGACCTAAATGTATGGATAACTCTGCTCTCAAACTCTGCCGTCTTTGGTTTGGTGCTCAAGTAAACACGGAGGCCAAAGTGTTTCAGTTGCTTGACCGATAAAGCTGTTACTGACTTTTGACTTCCTGTTAGGAAGTGGAAGTAATGGTTATCTATGCAGAGACATGCAAGCATTCAAACAGATTAAGCTTAAATTAAACTTTCAGATTTGAAGTTGAATTGTAGGTGAAACTATACCCTTTTTATGAACTCTGCAAGCATGTTTACATACAATATGTGTGTGATTTATCAGATATTTATATGGAAAACTGTACAACAAAATGCCAAAATTATTGTACAAAATGTTTGTGTGCAATAAGAAACATGATTGTTCAAGATGCAGTTAAACACACAGTGTAGTGTAACGAAGCGACTGCATATCACTTTGGTTTCACTGCTCTCTGTTGCAGGGGTTTATGGGTACCTGACATTTGGAAGGGAGGTGAAGGCCGACATTTTAATGTCATATGCCAGCAGTGATATTGTGATGCTCGGTGCCAGGCTGGTGTTTGGAGTCTCCATCATCACCATCTATCCCATCCTCGTACTGCTGGGAAGGTGAGAAGGTGAACAAAAACCAAAGAAAAGCAACTAAAAATAAACTTTGAGCTGCATAAGTTACAAGTTAAAATGATACGAGGTATTGATAATTAATGCTAGACTTATCCTCACAAATCGTAACAGAGAAAATGTTAATTTTTTTTTTTAGCAGTAATTTTTACTCGATTACCCTGTTAATGTGCTGGTCCCAAGGTCTGGATTTTAAATCCAGATGTTATGACTTTATTTAAGATGTTAAGACATTTTTCATTAATTTTGTGACCAAAGTGGTCTGCAGTGATCATTTAATATGCTTTTAAAAAGACATTATTTTAAAAATTAAGCTCAGACTAAGTGATCTGTTTATAGTTTCCAGCAAAGCTTTACAATTCAGCTCAACATCATAGTCGCATGTTTTAGTGATATTTGATTCAAATTCTTACTTTTCAGCCCTTAATGTTTTGTCAGTTGTGATCTTACCCCACTTTTACCTCAACAGGTCGGTCATTCAGGACTCTCTGCGGAGCTGGCAGCGGCAGCGTGGAGGTGTGGCCTCAGAAAAGCTGGAGAGGCGGAGCCGCTACCTGCTGACGGCGCTTTGGGTCACAATTACACTGCTGATCGCTGTGTTTGTACCAGACATCAGCAAGGTCATTGGTGTCATCGGAGGAATCAGTGTCTTCTTCATCTTCATCTTTCCAGGTGGATTGTGGTTTGAGCTCGCTCAGTCGGGAGTTTGCACGACCTGCTAAAGGCTGCTCTGTGTTTCCACAGGACTCTGTCTGATGTTCTGCATGCAGACTGAACCCGTGTCCTGCAGAACCAGGTGAGGAGAAAGTATATGAACCACAGTCATAGCAGTTATGTGATGTTTGGGCCTGTGGGGTTTTAAGTAGAAATGTCAGAGACACCGTTTTGATGGCTGCTTTTGTTAGCTGAAAAATCACATGACCACTGCGTGACCTCGCTGCACAACATCCATCGAGTTTACAGTTGGGGCTACTTCAGGATTTTTTCAGTGCTTTAAAATGGCTTGGATTCCATTTTTGGTCACCTTTATATGTCACCATCATCCTCTGAAGAAATTCAGTGCTTACCTTTACTAACTGACGTAAAGCTTTAGAGGAGCCAAGTTAAATTGGTAAATGTTGTAAATCTTTACTTACATAGTGCTGTTCTACCTTAATTAAGGCCCAAAGTGCTTTACCGTCACCCTGACCAAGATAAATATCTGTTTCTGTAAAGCTTTTAAATATACGAGGAAGAGGTGGAGATTGAGCTATAGATTTGTCAATCTAGATTGAAGTCCTCAAGGGCCGGCCTCCTGTGACCTGCATCCCTGGACGTACTTTCAGCCCACAGTGTTCATGCTAGAAAAGCAGAAGGAGGGGCTTCTTCTTGTTCTATTGCTTACTAGCGCCACCTACAGTTGGAAGAAGCTTGGTGTTAAATATCACAGCGGTGCAAATTTGAGGTGGTTTAAATTTCAACGTGCGTTTTGTATGTAGAGCCCTGAAACTGTCTTAAAAATGTGTGTTGCTACGCACGAACATGACAGTTTTGAACGTGCAAACCTGCAATGCGCTTTTACACACGTTTGCATAGACTTCAAACTAGAAATGGCGTTTGAACGCGCGCCGCAGAGGGCGGTGTGAACGGAGCGTCAGACACTCTTTGATTTGAGTGACTTCAGGAGGACTTTATGCTTTATTGTTAAAGCATCAGAGGACAATTTCCTTTTTCAGCAGCTTCGATGATGCTCCAACCTTCATCCATCTGTGTCTCCTCTCCAGAGTTCTCCTCACTGGTTGGGGAGGGGTGACCCTAATCTGCGGCGCTTTCATCTTTGGCCAGAGTACCACCGTCGCTGTGATGCAGCTCCTCGGAAAGATGTGACACCGCTCTGCAATCCAGGTGTTTCTTACACAAACGGTGTGAACTGTAACCCTGGTTTTGTTGAAACCTTTTAAAGGAACATCAAATCATGAACTTTTACTGAAGTCAGTGACACCCCCCCCCAAACTTCTAAGAAATGTTATTTTACTTAATTGTGACTACTTGAATAGATCAACAACAAAGAGCCCCCAGTGATGTGTGACTGAAATCCTCAGGTTTTCTGCAGTTTTTTTAAACTGAGTGTATTGAGCTCTAATAGTCAGAAGTCTTATTTTTCTTTTTAAAATTTTTACTTTACTGTTAAATGTCTGCGAATAGATGTTGAACTCCAGCGCTATATGACCACTGTACTGCTGGTTCAAAGCTAACCTACCCTTGCAGCACCTGATTCATGTAATCATCAGAAATGAAGTCCATAACTGCTAAAAAAATAAAGAAAAAAAAGAAATAATCTGACTTTTCTGCATCAAATTATTTTATGCAGAAAAGTCAGTTTTTTAACCAAACATCTAAATGTTTAATTAGTCTACACATAACATACTTTAACTGTAAAGATCAGTGACTAAATCGGAAATGAACCAGTCAAGAAAAACAATATCCATTTAATGGGTAGTGAATGTTTGTAGAAAGAAACCAAAATCTTCTTAATGCTACGGTCACAAATACAACAGTCACCGCGCGATGAGGCGGCATCTGCAGAATCTTCAAGATTTCATGCTGCCGCCCGATTATTTTTTGAAAATCGCTGGCCTGGTCATGAACGTAGACGGTGGCAGTCAGGCGTGCAGAATGCTCCGCTTTTTATATATCTCTGGGCAGCCGGTAAGACTTTGATCTGGGCAGCCGCTGTCCAGAGAGATTTACACATTGTCCAGTCAGTGCTGTTGCCCAATTTTGTAAAGACGTCATCACCGCGTATCACTGAGCTGCCATCGCTGGACCTCGAAATGTGCCGGGCTGCCACTGCCCAATGCCAACTTTTAGAGGAAAAACGTACAGTTGGCGTAAAAATTTCTTCTATTTCTTTTCAAAAAAGTCTGACGTAGAAAAATCTTTGTCTAAATATATTACACTTTCACGTGAATGAATCATTTTATTTAATGATCAGAGAATTAAGTACTGTAACTGTATCCCATTTACAAGTTTATTTTACCCAAGCAAGTTCATGGTACATTTTCTTTAATGGTCAATTAAGAAATATTTTTTCCGACACAACGATTTTCACAAAATATTTTTCAGTATAGGAAAAAAACTAACAGAATAAATGGGCCTTAACCATTAAAATTCTTATAGGTATGGCTGAGAAAATAAAATTGTGTTTTTCCAACATTGCTGAATGTAACCGGCACATTTAAAAACGGTTCAAGTGTTTCAAAGATATAAAAAAAAACAAAACTTGCAGATTCTTTCCATTAACCTTTAAGTGTGAGGATGACGCCGTTTCCATACCCTTTCCCAAGTTAAAACTATGTTGAAAATGCCTCATTGAGCTTTGTTGCAACCATAAAACTGCGAGCCTGAATGAACCTCTCACTAGCTTGTTCTGGCGAGATCTTGTTGTTTTGGTGCCGTGTAGAGCTTCTGAAAGAGGCTTGGTGTGCTGTCAACTAGCAGTCGGAAGGGTAAAACAAAAGTAAGATGCTGAACTACACGTTTGCTTATTAGTAATTAAATATCATCTTAGCAGCAATTTGAATCGATAGAAGTAACGCCAAATGAAGTATCGCGATATTTCACTGTATGAACTTTTTCTTACAGCCACAGTTAAAATGCGACTGACGTCTCCCACGCTGCGTGGCCACCTGCCAAATTTGCTGAAAATTGTGCTTTTAGGTTGCAGCGCGGTGGCATTTTGGGATATGTGACCGTAGTCTAAGCCACAATTTTGTAAACGCCAAGTTACCACAAGATTATATAAAAGATGTGGGGGAAAAAAAACTAATTTTGTACACCTGAATGTTTTAGAAAAGAAGACAGGTCGGCAAAAACCCTTGATGTAGAAAAAAAATTCCATTGAAAGCCCACATGCTCAGAAAAATATTCTTTCCTAAGAAGAAAAAAGTAGATAAAACCCTGAAAATGTATACCAGAATATTAAACTGGTCAAAAATGCAGAATAAACACAAACCTCAAGTTTTACAGTTTTATTGAGTCGCATCACTCTACATTGTCTAAAATTTCATCAACAAGAAGATATCCTTTACAGACCAAATATACTTGCATCCCTGCGATAAGTCTCTATACTTGAAGAGAAAGCAGTTTTACTGAAACATACATTAAGAATTATTTCATTAAACATCGCCATAAAAGTGAATCTTCATTCATTTTTCTAGTCATATATATATTTATATATTTATATATATGTCTTATAGAATAGATTTGTCTTTCATAGGAATACTAGAAAAGAAAGAAGGTAAGAAATGCACAAAACGCATTAAAGAGTAGCATGGCCTAAAACTACAGCAAAGTTGTTTAGTGGACATTCATTTGACATGCACTCAGTCAAAGGATAAAAAATAACACAGCCACAGGAAGAGTGGAGGGTGTGTGTGGGGGGGGGTGCTAATGGTATTAAATGGGAGTCAGTTTGGCAAATTCCTGACTGGCTTTTGGACAGCTTCCCCCTCAACAGGGGGCGCCATCATGTGTCCTGCAGCTGCTGCTGCTTCAGGAAACATGCAGCATCACTAACAGCTTTGTGTGAGTGGGGGCAGAAAAGAACACAGTTTGAGGAATGTATCAGCAGGTAACAGTATTGGTATTTCTAACAGTTTAGTCGCGCTGTCATTTACATAAGATGGCCACTCGGGGCGCTGTTTACATGAGGATGGGCTGCACTTGGCTGGACTCTGACGAGCTATGGCTTTCAGAAAATAGGAAATAAGCAGATCCATGCAGTATGGCTTGGGTTTATTAAGAATACAGCAACAGGTCCTTTAAAAAATGTCTTGTATTTAAAAAAAAAAAGTAAGTTTAAGGAGACCATGTGGAGATTTTTGCAGTGAACCGTTAGGAAGGCCAAGCCATATTGTCACACTATGAAAGCAAGGGAGCTTTGAAGCTTCTATTTGTAGTTTTTGCTTCTTTTGTTTTGAGGTGTTTGTAAAGTTAGGGGAAAAAAAGTTTTTCTTTCTTGCAATTCCAATGCTATTCAGTGCTATCATCATAAAGGTAAATATCTGGCCTTTTTAGAATGATTTGAAGTGAAATTAATATCAGCTTATGGAACACATTCCGTTTTTTTATTGTTTGATGCTTTTCTTGCATTGTATTAATCTCCTTGTTAATGTTTTTTTTAATTAAACTGCCTAACTCGCAGATGCCTATTGATGCAAATATACATCAAACCAATTTGGCTCCAAAATCACTTTAAATTAGAATCTACTTGAAAGCAAAAAAAAAAAAATAGATGATTTTTTTTTTTCATAGTTTGAAATAGATTTAGGCATCTGGAGGTTTTACTAATAAATATTTGTAAACCCGAGATGCTTATCAAAACATTTGTGTTTCTGAGGCAAACGTTTGTCCATACATGAACTTAATGGAAATACAGATTGGCATAAATTGGATAAAAGTCTGCTGCTTGTGTCTAACAATAAGTGGAAGGGAAAAATTGAGGGAAAAATAATGGAAAATTCGACCCAATTGGTGTCTATTCTTTTTGCAGAGTGGAAACTCAGCACAGGTGGTCAAATGAAAAACCTCCACATGACATCTTTAACACAAACTCGGCTTATTTTCAAGTCTTCCAAACCTATTGTAATACGTGTTTGGAGCTTCACTTGTCGCAGACCAGCCCAGTGCAGCCCAGTCCTCCTGACCATGTCAATGGACATCAGAACCACTGTAGCTGGATCCACCTTCTACCACCACAATCACACACACATAGGAAAATAGACCCAACGTTGAAGAGAGCTGAAAGTAAAGCACTATTGATTCGAACGGACATCCCATTAATCTCCAAATCATTTTCAAAGACACAATTCTCACCTTTTTTACATTGTGCTCTTGTTGTAATCAAATTGGTTCTTTGTGAGGTGAAGTAGCATCTCTTATTTTATGGTTTTGGCCCTTAAAATGTCAACAAGTAGCTACGCTAATGAATTTCAGATAATGCTCTGCGAGTGATGACAGCTTTAAAGGTCAGGCACTAACTTTTAAATGTCTTTGCAATCAAACTAAACAGGGTTGAGTGTTTTTCCGAAACCCGTTTCCACATATGTGTGTTAATGCACAAGTCAACTTTTAAGGGATGGCAGCCCCTCCTGGCTTTTGAGGGGGAGCAGTGAGATCATGCTCCTTTTTAACCAGCCCCCCTCCCTTGGAGCCTCCGATTGCTTGGATCAGGAAAATCTAAACTTCAACCAGGCTGGAGATCTTTTCCTGCAACTTCAGTCCCATTAAAAAAGAAGTCGTTTATATCCACTGTCGCCTCGTGCATTCTCAGCACAAAGAAATTCAAATAAAATGTTTATCAGTGCTGGTTTTATATTAGCCATAACTAATTGGGACCTAACTTACTCCCCATCTAAATACACAGAATTAAATAAACTTTAGCTGTATATTTTGTTAAAATTAATCCAAAAAAGTGGAAACTCTTACAAATTTAGCAGCATGCAGTACTTTAGCGATGTTGAGGCGTTTGCATTTCCTAAACAAAAGACAGATGTGGAGACTTCAGTGTTTTCACTTTGAAAACGTTCAATTTTTATACTAAAAATTGAAACTTAATGCTACCTAACCTCATCTCATCCTCTTTTCCTTCAACTTTTTAGATGATTAAGGCATTATTTGTACTTCTGGTGAATTAATCAGCTTCTAATTGTATTTATATGATTTCAAGAGAAGCCCCAGCACCTCTACAGCTACTTGGACTGAGGAAAAAACATCTCAACATTTCACTAAAACATGTCCATAAATACAAATATGACCAATGGTAAATCGACATTTTCATTGTATGTACAGCCTTTACTCATCTTACATGGCCAACATAAGCTAACCATCGACAGATAAACAGATGATTAAAGTGTAGCTGCATGGACAGCATTGAGGATCTCCGTAAACCTTCGCTCAGAGATTTGATTCTCATGCCTCAAGTTTGATAACATTTTTTAAGTGTTGCCATCTTAACTATTGCACACATTACTCCCACATCAGGTATTGTAAATTAACATAATGCAAAATGTACTACCAACACTTGACAGCTGGACAAAAAGCTTGAAAACTTTTTAAAAACTCAATCGCTGCAGGTGAAGGACCATACTTTGTTTACCTGAGGGCTTCTCCACCTTTGCTGGCCCTCCCTAACCTGCTCGTTGCTCATTACCTGGATAAGATGGGTTCACTCAATCCGGCCAATGAGCAGTGAGTGGGAAGGGCCTGTCAGCAAACAAGGTCAGGCTACACTTCTAACTGTAAATCTCTGAAAATGACAAAGAACATTTAATAAATAGAAGATAACTGTTCAACCCTTAATGGTTGCTATGTTTGATGGAATTTTTTTGATCACAACTTGCCTTTCTTGTCTGAGTTGAAGATTTTTTTGTTTTTGCTCTTTGTTAAAATTCAAGGCTATTGTTTGCGCCGATAAGAACCACTAAGACTTGTTTGTAAAAACTTGAGCATCAATCCTCCTCTATTGCATTATTCCTTATCACGTTTTCCTAAACTGCAATAGAAAATGCAGAACTGTTCTTCAGAGTTTATATAACCTCAAGTGACTGCTTCCGATTTCTGATCAAAATGTAATGAAGATGTTTATGCTTTATTTGTCTAGTTTTCATCTTTTTCCACAGCTCCATGGTAACAATCAGTCATCTAAACCTGTGCAGAGGCATCATTAAAGGAAGATTCATGAAGGACTCCTCCCTCTGGCACATGACACTCAGAAACGTTTGCATTACTTCTCACAATACAGCAGCCTTTCTGTGGCAGAAAACACCATCATTTTATGAAGTGCCTTGACCATCTGCTGAACTTGGAGGCATCTAAATACTTTATTAAATCAACTAAGGGAAAAATAAGTTGCTTAATTTAGGACTGATGTGACAGTAATGTGGTCAACTGTGTGACTTCCTCCTAATAGTGACAGCTACATTAGCACCTCCTCCTCAGGGTCCCTGCTACATGACAAACTCCTCCTTCAAGGTGACTCAAAGCTACTTGAAACATGAAATCCTACACTAGCAAACTTTTTTTTTTTTTTTTTGCAAATGCACCATATTCTTCCGTTTTTCACTGCAGTTAACACCATTCATTTTTGCACTATGTAAACATGTACTTACAAAAAGAGTCAAGGGGTGTGAGGGATAAAGGGGGTGGGACTGTTTTGGGTGTGTCTGAAGGGGAGTTGAGATTGAATGAGGAGTGTCCAGGAGTCTTGGCGTGTAGTTGAGTCTTCATGCTTCAGTCTCTGTTCACGCTGCACCAGGCGGCTGCAAAAACACACGACAGGAAGATTTAAAGAAACCGCAGCATTGAGAGCGAACAGATTGATGATGGATTAGAGGAAAGTTGGCAAAAATGGACTAGAGGGACGAACGCATTAAAAACGATTGTTGGAAAAGAAGAGCTTTCAAATAAGCATCAGCACAATGAAGTGCGCGTGGTTTTAAATTGTTTGCTTTCAACGCCAGGTAGCTTTAGAAATTGCCGTCTTTTCAGAACTTTGACGCAGTCATCAGTTTTGTGATTATGCAAAGCTGCAGTTCTTCTAAAATGTTTTGTTGGGTTTCTGCAGCTTTTATCACACTGATGTTCAATAATCAAACTCATTTTAAAAATAAGATGAAAAACGAATTGTCCTCAAGTTCACCAGAGTTCACTTGACACTCCCAACTGTAAAATGAATGTCTGACACGGTGAACCTGCAACAAGAAGCTGCTTAAAGAAACACATTGTTCTGCCATCTGACGAACGAAAACATCATGCGAGAAACAGTCACAGAAATCTTTAGATCTATTTTAACAGCGCTCTCACCGGTCGTTTTATTATGATTATGCCGTTTTTAGCTAAAATAAAAGAACTTGTTTTCTAGGACATAGTTCTTGCACAGCGGCAGGAGTTACTCAGAAATTTCTTTCAGTGGAGTGGATCAAACTGCCTGGAAATGTCACCGTTATAGTTCAAATTAAGTTGTCAAAGTGGAATTCCTGTCGTGGACCAAACAGGACAACGTGAAACCGTCTTTTGACAATTGTACTAGAAAGAACACTGTTCATCCTCCTCATGGGATCTGTTGCATTTTCTGAATATTCCCCTAAAAAACAAAGGTTCTTGCAGAATGTACCAGTCAAATTTGAATCCTTGCTCTATGTTGGTTTAGGTAAGTGACTTTCTCTCTTCTAGAATATGTTGAAAGACGAGCTTAAAAAGTTGTAAGAAGGTCTGCTAATCTGGTCAGATCAGCTCAGAGAAAGCAAGTTAAAATTCCTGTTCAGATAAATGATCTTTATGTGCTGGAAAACAGGATTCCTTTTTGTACTCACCTGGCACGGCTACAGAGGACATGGCCTCTGGCTGGCACAGCGTGTCCACCTTCACGTGCTGAAAGGCTTTGTTGGGAGCCGACTGAAGATGTCTGAAATCACACATTCGTTTCAGGAGTCACCTAAAAGCCCGCAAGTCTTCAAAAAAGACAAACGCTAAACACAACCTGCGGCTTGACTGTAAGACTGAAATATTAATGGCAGCGCGAGCATTGGAGCAGAAACTACATCAGCAACTCCTCGTGCCCACCATCACTAAATAATGACGACCTGCTGCTGGAGAGAATACTAATTAAATGTGGATGGAGAAATTTTTCCCATCAGCCACATGACAGTAATGGATGAAAACAGAAGGCATTTTTATTTGGCAATCACCAATCAATAAAAGCAGAAGGGAACAGCAGGCTCAGCTTCACAAACCTTTCAGCATCAGCAAAATGCTGACGCTGACATTTTAATACAATAATTCTGTAATGAAGTTTCATACTTTTACAGAGGATCAGCATTGCAGATGGGTGGTTCTGCCTGTTGTTGGTTTTTCAATGGACTTGTTCATTAGCAATAGCTCCTAGTTCTGAGGAGAGAACTGGTCTGGCCACAGGTTACAAACAATAACATTTTAATATCAAATACAATGATGAGGTTCTTAAAAATGATGTCAAATGTTCATTTTAACCAAAGAGGCAGAAACCGAGAATGTTTTTCTTTAAATCGAATGGGAGGGAGAACATTAAGGACTGCTTTACTGATTGCTTTTCTACAAACTCCAGACTTGCATCTTCTGCAACTGATCCTAATTTTCTTTTTTCTCACATAAATCAGAAATACGTTTCTACCACAAAATACAGTCAATTTCTAATTTGAAGAATAGGAAAAAAATCAAGATAAATCTAAATCCTGTGAACGGGAAAATAAGCCAAATGGTTATCTTATTCATTAGTACAAACCATTATGATTTTGATCAGAGAAAATAATAAATCTGTTCTTTTCATTTGGCCTCTTAAGACTTTTAAGGTTAAGTTGCCACCGGTTGTTGTCACACGTTTACAACAGCTCATAACATAATTTAGCCAATTGCAATTTAAAAATGGTAGACAGTTCTTAGAAATTAATAATATTGATTTTATGACAGGGGCTTGTGGGCCAGTGGAAATTTGAATACGCTTGACTTTGGATATGCTTGGTTTATATAGAAACTGACTTACATGTGTTAAAACCGGCTTACTTGGCAAACTGACCAAATTCAAATGACTTGTCTGTCTGCCGTGGCAACGCCATGTGCTACCCAACTTACGCCACTCCACCAGAATGTCACCACAAAGGCACTGAAATGGTTCATTAGGATGGACTAATGTAAATGGAACAAAGGGTTTTTAACACAGGGGTCTGCAACCTCAGTCTCATGCAGATTTTTCATCTTTCCACATTGTGGTTCTTTGCCTTCCAAGAAAAGAAATGAGCAAATAATGGGTTTGTAGTTTTGATTTAGCTTATTACGTTTTCCATTAAGCTTAAAACACATCCTGATCTTCTGCTACAGTCTAGTTGCTGTTCAGAGAAAAAAAGTTATCAAAATGTGTAATTGCATCTATACGTATAGATAATAAAAAAAAAAGGATTATTCACCAATCACCAAAAATCTGCTTTACCAGGAGGATCCTTTTATACACAGGGTGTATTTTATTTGGGAAGGAACTTGTATGTGCTGCAGTCAAAAGTAAAAGAAAATACAAGACTGTTATAACTAAATTAATGTGAATATTTGAAAGCTTCATTTTATAAATAAATGGTATAATAGCCACAGAGATGTAGATAAAATGCGTTTTGTGAAAAGGTGAAGTGGGAAATTGATGCTCTGATTGGGTTTTGGCCAGAAAGAAACTGGCACACATGACTTTTAGCATTAAAGGTTGCAGAGCCCTGGTTTAACAGTTTTCCAAGATAATTAGCAGCATGGAATTTAATGATGATTGAAGAACAAAAGAAGATTCTCTGACTTCATCTTAAAAACGGGAAAGGATTGCATTGGAAATGTGGGACAAACTGTGGAAGCAGCGTTGAACATGAACATCATATCCTTAATTCAATGACCTACAACCTTTAAGAAAACTGGAAGGTGTTTTTGAGGTAAGGCCTTCCCAAACTTTCATTCATGGGGTTTCTTCCACACTCACCTCTTCCACTCCTCCTCTCCATCCCAGAATTCGTAAACGACGAAGGACAAACCATCCGGCAGGCGCACTGCAGTCACACTGGAGTTAATCAAAGAAAAAGTGATCAGAAAAGAGAGGAAAAGTATAGGAGGGCTTTACAAAGGGCATAGATGAAGCATGAAGGACGGGAATGAAGAAAGAAATTTAGTTTTACGTTCCGGTATCATTGCCATGTCATTTAAGAATAAAACGCGCAATATTTTTTACCGCAAAACTTCTAGAATAATAGAAAACACATTGAAACGCTTTAGCTTTTTAGCAGCAAATGGTGTGTTTAAAGATTACAGATATAATCGAGGACACTTCCTGCAAACACCTCAAAACAGAATATATTTCTTTCACTTAAAGGAATCTTTTTGCCTTAAAAATTTGCATTCTGATGTTGAAAACATGCTCAACATTAAAGGATTTTTTGATTAAAATAAAATCAGATTCTCAAAAATAACTCCCATAACTAAATGTCTTTAGTGTTTAGTCCTGTTGAATCAGGCAGTTCTGCTCTGATCCTGCAGAAGGTGGTGAGAGTTCGGTTTAATGTCTCGTGGGGTTTGAAAGTGAATAAACGAGTTCTGTGAGCTCTGCTGGAGGACATAATGGCGTATTTGTGGGTGCAGTCACATGTGCAACCCCCGAAGATAATGAGAAGAAGCTAACTTTCCTCCTGACAGTCAGCTTGTGGAAGTTTAAAAGAAAATTATAAATGTCTGCTGCTGTACATGCGAGCAGACAGCTGTGCAGAAGTAATGAGCACACTTCCTGCATCAACAAACCAACTTAACCTAATGCATTATTTAGTTCAACGACAGCGTACAAACAGATATGCCAGAAATGAGATGCTAAACCTGCTCAAACAGCCAGCGTAGTTTCACCTGCAGGCTGTTTACTGACCACAGGTTAGTATCCTGCTGTGCTCCAGGAGAGAAGTTGAGATTTATTCAGAATTTTTATTTCAGAATTAAACTTAATTTTATTTTTTTCATTTGAAGCATTTTTCTCTTAAATTAATGTAGATGTTGCATATCTATTAACTAATATTCAGGTTTTTATCGGCATCATAAATCTTCATTTGTTTTTAAATTTACCAGCGAGTTATTTTGCGATTTGCTTTTGCCAGTGGGGTGAAGAGAGGGCTGAGTCGTCTACTTATACCAGCTTGGTGCTAAGTTAGATCAGATGGCAGAATGTGGTAAGAAGAATCTGCTGGGAACGTCTGCCAAAAGAACCTGGCAGACAGACGAAACTCCCACCTCCAGAGGAGCTAAACCGTACCGTGTTTAACGGCTGGGCCTCGTTCTGTGCCTCCACTGTCAAGGCAGTTGGCCACAGTTTTATTTTCTGCAAAGAACTTTAAATTCCACTTTACAAATAAGCCTGTCTCGCCTTGCCAGAGCTTTGATTACCAGGTTTTTGGTGCCTGCTACAGCAGTGGCCTTTTAGTTGGCGGTGGAGTGGCCGTCAGGCTGTTATACCAAGCTTTGGTTGTTCTGTAAACTCTGAAAGCAGAGAACAGGCAACCTGGGAAGTCACTGAGGGTAAAACTCGATTAGGGAAGTCAATTGGCTCAACGTCGATTCAGGCAAACTGTAAGGAGGGACGGGACCTGGCTGCTGGCAAGATGGTGCCTGACATCACTGCCGACAGCGAAAATTATACAACTTAGTTTAACCATAACCCCAACCAGAATTGTAAAAAAAAAAAAAAACCTTTTTGTTCAAATTTAAAATGGGAAAAAGTGTAACTGTTTGTCGCTGGTTAAAATAACAATTTTTAAACTGATATGGGGGGACTTCCAGCTCTGGTCAGGTAATTCTGGTTCTGGTCGTCGCCGTCTGCGGCTGGGTCCTCTTGAAACTGTCAGGAACCCCAGACAAGGAAAGCCTCTGTAAAGTGCTGGTGGTTAGCATTATTCCAGTAGCCGTCTCTAGTGATGTTCACAACGCCCTTCAAGCAGCCACTTCCAATGAAAAGTCTGTGTAAATACCAGTAAATATGCGCTTCGGGCATCCATGCTCAAAACTTTCAGCCAATGAGCACCTGAGAAAGTTAAACTTTGACCAAACAGGTCAAACTTTGACAAGGAGAGGCTTGGATTTGGTAGTAAAGTATGGATGGCATTGCTCTTAATTTAAGAATTGATTAATTAATTTTTGATGAAGTGCCAACCGTTTAAAAATTGATCATGGAGGAAAATTAATAATTGATGTTTGTTCCCGGCTGGAATTATATGACACTGAGTCTTTCATATATGGGAGTAGAGCTGTGAAAGAAAAAGCCTGAAGCAAGATTTGATCGATTTGCAATGCTTTGACATTTCGCGCCAAGTCTCTTCCAACTGTAGGTGGCGATCATGCGTTAGTAAACTGTTGAAAAAATAAAAGAAGAAGCCCCTCCATGCTCGTCCAGGTCCTAACCTCTGTTCTTGAACGGGTGTCACATGCCCAGTGTGTCCGTATCTTTAGAGACCCACAGTAAACTCAGCAGTTATGATCACATTACACTTTTTTTAAATCACTGTCTTTCAGTTTTCTCTTAAATAAATTGTTTAAATGCCATCTTTAGTTCAATAATTAGCTTCTTTGTAGCATAAATTGCCCTTAAAGTCAGTTTTGTATCTGTTTGCTCTTGTCTTTCATTTACCAGCTTTTAACAAAAAGTTTGTTGAAACGATGCTCACAAGCAAGATTTAATCTTGAATATTTAATTATGTTTTTTTGTAAAAAGATTTCTTACAGTCATAAAATGTTAAAAAGGTTGTACCTGTTTTTTGTCTGTTTTTAAAAATTTTGAATTATGAAAATTCTGTTACAGGTTTGTATTGATTTTTGGAGTAAACTTCAGACCTATGATTTGTGTGTGCTTGTGGCTTCCCAAACGCTTTTGTGGTTCAGATTTATGCCTCCATCTCTGTTCTGCAGACCCGTTACCTTCAAAACTTCCATAACTGGCAGTACAATAATGTAAAAAGTTGTGCAACAGAGCTAGAACCTTTTAGTTTTGCCAAGGGCAAAGACTGAATATGACAACACTTGCAGTATATTAAATCTGGGAGTTGGAGAAATCTCTCTGGATATTACAGTTTCCGAGGTTCTGAGTGGGAGGTGCAGTTTTGTAAGGGCTGCTGAATGTGTATATTAGGGTGTAAAACAAGCATTAGAATGTACTCAGCGGGTATGCAGGCCTGCATTAGTGTTTTACTGATTGAGGCCACCTGGTATTTAGTGATTATTCAGGTATAATGACATAGTTCCTACCAAGATCAGGTTTTTGAACTAAAGCTCACAGCGTCCAGAACCGGAGGAGGCTGAGGGAGCTGGTGCCAAAGTCACAACCAAGTCCTGACAATGACAGAGGAACACGCGTGCTGTAAAAAATGTGAACCAGACTTACTGGAAGCAGTCTCTCTGAGCAGAAACGTTCTTCAGGTACTGCTTCAGGGCCTCACAGAACTCACTAAGCTTCTTCTGGGACACCACCATCTCCTGACGAATCAGCAGCAGAGACTGCAGACGAACAGAGATGGTCACTTTGGTGATGACCTGCGAGCTGCTGAAAGCTTTTTCATGGATTTCTGGTATATTTTAATTAAATGAGAAATTCACAGAAGTGCTCTCATATTTTTTAGCTTACTGAACACCAAAATGCAAAAAATCTAAATACTTAGAATTAAAATATGGTGTAAATGGTTTTTGCAGTTTAAATTCACATTAAAACTGTATATTTTGTGTTACAATGTTTTGCAGCTAACTCCATAAATACATCAACAAATACTAACACATTTTTGATGGACCCTTTTTCTATCTTCTGACATTTTTGTGCAGAAAATACCATCAGAACTCCCACAGATCTGTGGGCCGTGCTTAAACTTCAGGAACACAAACTACATTTAAGCTTTTCTTAAAACGCGGCAGAAACAAACATGACTCTTTCACACCATGGCTCTGTCAGGTAGATGGACAGGCTTGTTCTGAAAAACACGCAACACTTAAAAGAGGAACGATAAATGATAAAAACAAACCAAGAAAATTATTCTGAGAAGTTAAACAATGAAAGATAGATACAGCCAGTTGTTTCCTTTAGAAAAAGAAAGTGTGTTTAATCTAGTATAAACTCAAAACTGGGTTCCCTTTAACCTTTATCTGCTTGTTTTTTAGTCTGCCGGGGTTGATAAAAAATAAAATAAAACAGGCGGCCACTTTAAAGATCTGCTCTCCTCACTGACTGGAGAAGATGACTTCTGCTGCAAGTGAAGGACAGGAACTTAAAAACTATCAAATGTTATTTACTCTACATCTGCAGTAATCTTAACTGCATTTAAATAACTATTATGATGTGTAACATATCTTTAAAAAATTCCGATCCATAACTGACTGATGTCCTGCTGTATTTAATCTCTTCATTCAGTCCATGTGTCCTTAGGAAAGACACTAAAATCTCAAATTGACATCTTGATCCTGACTCCTGAGTGGGAGTTGGAGAAATGTGCTCATGTTCAGATAAGTGCTGACTGTGGAAGGCTGATGCTTGTAATGTGAAGTGCAGTCAGTGAGTTATCAGCAACAAAGGAAAAGCAGCAGCTTTACGTTCAGTCTGAAGAGGATTATCTGTGTGCACGCTGCTCACACAGTTCAGAATGATCACTCTATGTCCCAGTTAACGTCAGCAGTTTTAAAGAAAGTATCCACAGGCACACAATCAATGTTTGCTATTATCCCATCTTCCACTTTTTAACCTTTGAGTTAGAATTTTTGTGTCAGTTGTGATTGTTCTGGGTCCACATTAACATTTTTTGTTAGAATGATCATTGTTTATTCTCCATTTAAAACATCCCTGTCCACAAAATCAGAATCAAACCCTAAACTGAAAATTCAAGGATACTCCAGTCCAGAGAACAGCATTATTCTTGTTTTCTGTTTCTGTCAACTTCACCAAAGGACACAAGTGGACCTTGGAGGACCAATCAGGAATCAAACGTGAACGACTCTGGTGGAAGTATGTCAGTTTTCAATCATTTATGTCCTTTTAAAGCAGAATTGTCCAAATCAGATATAAAGTAACGAACAAAATGAAAATGACAGCAGACGCACAGGTGCACATTTCACTGACAGAGACTATTATGAGTCAAGAAGACTTGGCAGCACATTGTTGTTCATGAAAATCTAAATAAAAGAACAACACAATCTTTTTAGCAACAACTCTGTTGTAACAGGGAAGATGGATGTTTGCTTATGAAAGCTTTTATTTTGGAAGAACTAAAAGAAAAAAAAAGTTTTAGGTTTAAACAGTGTTTTGGTATAAATGGTATAAAACCAAAAGCTTTGCATTTCTGGCTTAAATCAACCAATACAAATGTTTTTACCACCTTCCAATTTTGGAGATCAGTCTAGTTAAAGACCCACTACAATGAAAATGGTGTGTTTTGGTGTTTTCATAATGGAGGACATATATAAAATAATTTCAGATTTAAAATAATTTTTGGAGTAATTATTTTTTCAAATCTTGATTGATCAGGAGCAGATAAAAACCTGCAGTTTGACAGAAAAAAAAGTGACGCAGCAACTGCCATAGGCGTGCCAAAGTCTCTCTGCTCCACTCCAATTCTAATTCTAAATGCAGAGAATCAGATCCATTAACGTCTTTATTTTCCTCGCCTGCTCCCATCTGGCTCAAAACTGTACGGCTGCATAGCTCTGATATTGCTTCCCGTTATTTTTGTTTTTGCTATGCTAATGTTAGCTTGGGGTTGTGAGGTGCTGTAAGCTAACGGGGGAGAGAGTAAACAAAAGAATGATGGGATATCAACGTAGGGTTACTTCCGCGCCAACAGTCCGGCCCACAGCCCAGAGGCGAAAATATGAGTTAAAAAAACCACACAGGCTTTTTGATTTTGGCTAAAAACAGCACAATCATAATTAAAAGACCACTGAGAACAATTTTACAATAGAAAAAAATATATATATTTGAGTGAGATTTTAAATAATCTGGATGTTGGATTTTGTCTTTAGATGGAAACCTGCATATATAAACCTTTTTTTTTGCCACAAGTATTTGGTTGAGCTAAATTACCTTTTCCAATCTGTCGGCTTAAGGTTTTTAAAACATTTATTCTTTCCATCTTTAAATGTTTTACAGTTCTTACACTTCATCTAATTTGGAGTAAAGCAGTTGACTTAACATTCAGCTACATCATCTTGATTTAATTAAATATCTCAATCTTTGAATCTTTAAACAGAGAAAGAAGAAATCTTCCAGCTTCAGGAAACTAAACGTTTCTGGAGAATCATAATCTGCGTGTTTCTAGGCTGTTCTGTTTTCATTTACATTTCTTTACATTGTACAATCAGCCTCTCAGAGTCTTTTAATAAGAGCTTTCATTGTTATCCGGCTGTTCAACATCACATTATTTAACTGTTGCTTGGAAATGCGTCCGTTAACATGCCTCACTTTGATTGTCTGTTTTACGGGCATGTAATAATAACTGTTCATCATTTGCCTCTGTCATTAACTTAAACTGCTGTCATGAAGCAGTGGTGGGAAGAAGAGCACGTCTCTTCCTCAGCGCCGACCGCCACCAAGCGCGTTTGTAGTTTATGAGGCAATGACTGCACGGACACGTAAGCATGGAGCACCATAAAGGTGATAAAACCTGGCAGCATTATAACCCGCTCTTTGACTGCAGCACCTGAAGACACGAACACACACACACAGTCAAGCCACCAACTCAATTAGAAACACTACATTGCCTGGCAGTCTCTATTAATCTAATCACTACCACTCCATTAACCATGCTGTCTCCCAGACCAAATCACTGCGATTACATCTGCTCCCCTCTGACTCTGCAGCCCTGCAGAGGTGATAAATCTGGAGCATCTCCTGCTCCACTTCCTCCTCTGTGATAACAGTGAACACCAAAGCCACACAGGTAACAGCCAGGTGGATCTTAAACACCTGAGCATACATCCAAGCCACTAACTAATGGGAAGGAACCCAAAAATAACTGCTACCGCTCGCCTTTTCTACTGTTTGCATGAGCTAAAATTACAGTAATGGAATATTAGAGTGGTTTCATGCAGTTAAATAAACACTTAGAGAAATTACAATTGCCATCTCCCTCGAGGAGGGTTTGCTCAAAACAGGAATTAAACAGATGGCCATGCAGGTTTTACCCCTGGAACCAGAGCTTCAACAACCAAACAGCAAAAGCTGATTATGCTAAGAAAACCAGCTGGTTTTTAAATCTTTTTTTAAGAGGTTTCTCATTTAGACAAAACCAAACTTCTTAGAAATGCATGACTTTGAGCATTTGTAAAAACAAGCTAGAAAGAATGCATTAGTTTTAATGTCTGAAACGACCGCAGTGATTATAAGGTTATAGCACCACATGCCTATGTTTATTTCATGACAAACCTGAAACCTGCAAACAAATCCTGTCTCTTAGTTAAAAACAAATGCTAATATATGCACTCACCAGGCACCTTAGTAGGTACACACTGCTAGTACCAGGTTGGACCCCCAGTTGCCTTCATTTGGCAGACGGCAGATTCTACAAGGTTCTGAAAACATTCCTCAGAGCGTTTGGTCCACATTGACATGATAGCATCACGCAGTTGCTCCAGATTTGTTGGCTGCACATCCATGATGCCGATCTCCAGTACATCTACCACTACATCTCAAAGGTGCTCTATCGGTTTGAGATCTGGTTACTGTGGAGGCCATTTGAGTCCAGAGAACTCATTGCCATGTTCAAGAAACCAGTCTGAGATGATTTCAGCTTTATGACATCCTGCTGGGAGTAGCCATCAGAAGATGGGTACACTGTGGTCATAAAGGAGTGGACATGGTCAGCAACAATAGTCAGGTAGGCTGTGGCACTATAACCATGCTCAATTGGTATTAAGGGGCCCAAAGTATGCCAAGAAAATACCCCCCACATTACACCACCACCAGCCTGAACCACTGGTACAAGGCAGGATGATCCAAGCTTTCATGTTGTTGACGCCAAAATCTGACCTAGATGACCAGTTTCTGAAATACTCAGACCAGCCTGTCTGGCACCACAAACCTAGCCACATATATGCCCACAAATATTTCCACACTCCACATTGCACACGACTTGGAGATTGTTTTTCCAATACTTTCCTCTTAAGTAAATGCAATGCAAGGATACAATGAGGCACACTTTCACCACACAAAATCACTAAATCACACACAGAACTATGTACAAACTGTTGTTTAAAGCTGACTTTTGGCCAATTTGCAAACTTTCAGATTTTAGGAAGAGCTTTAAGGCAAATCCTTTTCTGATTTTTGTTCTGTGAACAATTCTCTTTTTTTCTGAAAAACAAACTGCATCCACTGCTTTTGGTGTAAAATTATTTACAAAAGAAAAACGATGTCATCCTTCTCCACCATAAAATGTCATATTCAATAAAATATTGCGGATCTTGACTAATGTGAAAAGTTGTGCTGTTATTTCTTAGCAAAAACACAAATGACTGTATGAATGCTTCCCGGCTGTACCATTACAAGGCTCTAAGATTAACTGCCATAAGGGCTTTCAAACAAATAAGACCAAACTAGGAAACTGACGCAGACATGCCTAAATACATGAATTCTCAGCTGCTGACCCACCAGCACACGCTCCTTACAAATGATGAATTAAGATATGACAGCTACGGCATTCTAATAGTGTAAGATCTATGTAAACAAATAGGATCAGAAAGCTTTTGACTTCTGTATTTTCTTGTCTAAAAACCCTCAAAGCTATCCGGTACATTGTTTTTGTAATTTTTTTTTTTTATCCTTTGAACACTAACTACACACAAAATTATTTTCTGATTATGCACAAAACATGCAAGATTGATGTCAATTTATCAGAAAAAAAAACCTGACTCAGATTTTAAAAAAACAAGATGACACTACGGAAAATGTCATGTTTGTTAAACATGAAAAGTCTAATCTCAAGTTTTTTTTTCATAAAGATTTATTGCAAATTGTATCTAAAGTTCATGCTCAATTCCAGGAGCTTCCCTTTACTTTAGTGTTTTTTTTTTCTAAATGACTGACTACTTCCATTTAGAAGATTTGTAATTTAGCCTGTGAGGAAAATCTGCAGATTTAATGGGAAAAAAACAGACATCTTCCTATAGGATTTTGTTATTTAAGCTCTAACTTGATGTGACCAAAGTAAACATTTGAGTCCTTTAGAAATGTCTTTTAAACAAGTTTCCTTTTTGTTAAACTAAAAGCTAAAAGATTAAAAAGAATTATTTTCTTTCATTTTAATGTTTTTTTGTGAAAAGAAAATATGAATAAATGTACTAATAAAGTACAAGATTTGGACGGATATACAATTTTTTATTTTTGCTGATCTTCTGAACATGAATCACATATTTTGCAATAAAAGTGAGTAAGAATTTATCAACAGAGTTTTGATTCATGATTTGAACAGCTCCAGAACTGTTTGTAAAGCTTATTGAAACATGTCGGTGTTACTTGACTCTTTTGACTTCTTAAATGAATTTGGTTCAATCAAGTTTAGAAAAGATCATTTTGAAATTCCAGTCATTTTTCTTCCCCTCACTCTGATGAAGTGCCCTTTGGCATGCTGCTGGGGTCCTGAAGAAGTGATGCAGTGATGAGGTGACAAAAGATAAGAGTCAGAGTGCAGAGTTGTGCTCAGGCAGGTTGATCTGCAGCATCCTTCTCTGCTGAGCCGTTCCAAGTGTGATGGAGTAAAACCATCAGTGTATCTGTTTATCAGACACACTTTGTGCACACTCCTCCACCTTTGTGTTTAGAGCGGAAGGGTGGGTCGTTATCCCTGTGGTCTGAAAATGAGAGCACTCTGCAGATGAGTGTGATGCTGCTAGGGGAAGGTGGAGAATCTTCGTTACCATGGGAACAGAGTTAAAACTGGTATCCACATACAGGTTTTTACTCACTGTTCTTCTTGGCCCTTCGGCTCCTGAAACTTCTCACTCTGCCTTTCCAGCTTGTGCCAGTAACACAGCTTTTTTTCCTTAAACTCATTCTTATTTTTCTTCATCATCCCCATCTTGCTTCATTCATCAACTCAGCATTCAAGTGGTCCTCATTTATTTACTTATAGCCGTCAACTTTACTGTATTTTTGAAATGTTGACTCAAACACATTATTCTTGTGTTAAAAACAACTGCTTTTACAAAAGAAAAAACAGTTAGAGCTAAAAGCTAACAAAGCTTATAAATACCTTCATTAAATTAATATTTTATACAGTAAACAATGTAATTTGTCTGTTCATGCATCTGCATGCATGCCTGCATAATAACATAATCTTAATAAATTTTTTAATTAAACATTTTTTTCCTCAAAACAAGCTCAGGTTCAAGTCTCCACACACAGATCTGGTCACCTCCAGCTCTGCTCGACTTTACTCCATTCTTGGCATAATCCAGACTGATTAGGAGCTTTAAAAGTGTTCAATCATCTCAAAGAAAACCAAAAAAGTGTCTGCAGCATTGAGCAAATACAAACCATAAATAAACAAGTTGTTTAATAGTATGTTGTCAAAATGGTCAAAGTTCTGGCTTGTGGTTTGTTGTTTTAAAGCATCTTCATTTTGTAAATATGACATAACTTTGTTTATTTTACTAACATTCAGTTGTTTAACATTTTATGCTTTTCACCTTTTTTAAATTCAGATTTCTGCTGGTTTACAAAATTAATTATGCTTTGTGTTAGGCACGATGTTTTCTACCCTAGTGTCTTAGTATGCAAATAAGAAATTAAGAAATGGCCTTTTCCCATTACAATATGCAATAAATTTGCAATTAATCATGAGGTACCATTGTGTGATTAATCTGGATTAAAAATTTGAATCGATTGACAGCTTCAGTTAAAATAAAAGATGGAGTATAGCAACATTAGCCCAGGCTGCCCTGCTGACGGCAGCATTTTAACACGACAAATGCCCTGAAGCGACGTGCTTTCCTCTTCCAAACCAGACTGCCCTGAAGCTTGAGGCTTTTGGATTTTCTTTGTGGAAGCACAGCCTTTAAAAGACTGAAAGAACAAAACGTCCTCGAAGAAGTTCATACAAGAAAAAAATACTAAAATAATCAGGAAAAAAGGGGCAAATCAAACATTTTTGCTCCTCAAAAATACGGTCAAAATATGGTCAACTTGTAACTAAAACACTGTTTAAAAAATCCTAAATCCTTGAGTTTGACTCTGCTAGTTTAAAAATGCATTAAAGCACATAACTGTGATTTCATGCAAAAATAAACATACAAAGTTGCACACTCAGCATTAAGAAAACTGCAGTTTCTGATCTAAACCTCAGTAGTTCAAGCTTAGCTGAAAGAAGTAAGTTTTTAATTCACTCGAACAATCACTGGAAGTCTTTGTTTTGGATTACCTTTTTCTGTAAATGTAAAGCTCAGAATTAGCCGAGCCGGTTCAAATGATGCTTCTTCGTGGTTCACATGATAATCTGTAAACTTGCTAGTAAAAACAATAGAATCAAAAAGATTTATAGTTGAAAATTTAATGTAATGTAAAAGTTAAATGAAAACGTGTCCTTTCTTTGAGTGCAGAGTTATAAGAGACCAAAGATTTTCCTCATAGATACTGACAGTTTTCCTGCAAAAAAATAAAAACAAAAAACAAATATAACATTTCAAAGCAGTAACAAAGATGCTTTTACTTATGCATAAACAGATGAAAATTGGATGAAAAACCTCAAGAACAGACAATATTCATCCACATCTGTTGAGCTGGGGCAATAATATGCGCTGCATATGAGTTGGAGGGGTGGTGGGGGGGCATGGGGTGATTAGGGGCTTTCATAGAGGCGCAGGCTATTCAACACTGCATGCAGCTTTAATTGAGCAGAGATTTCCAATATTAGATGCATATTTAACATCAGTACAGTAAACTGCTCCATGCAGGATTCTCTTTTTTATTTAATTGTTATATTTGTTTTTAATTAGAAAACCAAATATTTATCTGGAGCTCAGTCATTTGTGCTGTGATTGAAATATTGGCTCTCAGGACATCCTATCAACATTTAATAATGTGCATAATCAAAATATAATTACTTCTAAATTATTATCTTTTTTTTTTGGTTTGCTTAATTGTTTGAAGTCATAAGGAAGTCAATGTCTTGAAACGGTTTCTTTCCTTTTCTAGGATAACAGAGGAATTTTCCGTGAGAGTAACTGTGCTTATCCACGTGGGAAGGAAACATTTGGTTTGAGGGAGACGAAAAAAACAGTTTGCCTTTCAATCATTTCCACTTTCTGAATCATTTGGTTTGCAATCAGCTTTTAAACAAGACCACTTTGATGCACATATGGAAATGAAGACTATGCATTATTAACAGAAGCTGAGCGGAAAAAAACTGCAAAACCTGCAGAAGGGAGACATGTAGCAGGAAACTTCTTTTACTGAACAAAAACAACTTTTGAACCAAGATATGACCTGCATTGATGCATCTGCGAAGGATCAATACAGGTAAATTAAATCAGTCTTGTTGTGTTCCTGAACTTCCAAATCTGTGCAGCAACTATCTGCACCATGCTGAGGCTCCTCTCTGAGGAATTGTTTTATTTTGATGGCTTAATTCTTTTTTTTCTATGTGCATCCTGAGTCGCAGTTCAGCTGCAAACTGAGGTATACTTTGATGATTGTTAATTAAAAATGGATTAAAAATTGCGTTATTGTTGCAGAGGGGGAGGAAAACAGGAACATAACAGCCCTTTCAAGGTTTTTTCAGACAGTTAAGCAGGGACTTTTTTGTTAAAAAGCCTGCAACAAAGCAGTCAATGAAGGCAGTCAAAGAGAGAAGAGAAGCAATAAAGGCCTCGTCAGAATTTAAAGAGGTGAAAGATGGACAAGGCTGCACAGACACGTGCAGAGTAACAGATACAGTGAGCAAGCTGTCAGCTTTGCAGGCTGAGTGGACTAAATTGTGTTGCGGCGCAGACAGGAGGAGGGGGGAGGGAGGCCTGCAGTCTGGGTTGAGATTGATTAATGCATGTGGGTTATTGAATTTACTGAGAAAATCTCCAGTGCCAGGACTCCAAACAGCCACCAGGGGATTGAAACCATTCAAAGAACAAGTGGCACCATTTATAAAGCGAGACTGGAGAAGGTTCCAGAGTCAAACTCTAGAATTCATCAGAGCCAGATTGGGTCAGGAGATTAGATGGTCTTCTGTGATCCTCAGAGGTGTAAGGCTGCGTTCGCACAGAATGCAATTTGCGTTGGCCGCCCCTCTTTTACCGTACAGGGAATTCTATGCTCGCTGCATGTCCAAACATGTGTCCTTAAGGTTGACACTTGTGGGAGGAGTTACCAGTTATGTTTTCTGCTTGATCGCTACATGGAGAAGTGTCTGTGTTTATTCCATTTACAATGCACGGGAGACACGGATGATATTGAGAGATCAGGTTTGTTTATTTTAAAGAGTTCTACAAAAACATTGGTAATGATTATGTCTCCATGTTTGGGTTCATGAGATTGTTCAGAGATTCTCCTGGTACAGAGGAACTCACTCCTACAGCGAGAGCAGTGTCTGGGGTAGAGGATGATTTCCACTCCTGTCCCGTCCCGCTCCCACAGATAGCAATCCTCTAGGCTGCCTAGGTCGTTTCGCCTAGGTCCTCTAGGCTGCCTTAAGCAGGGAGACCGTGGGAGCTCTGCAGGATTTGAATCCATGACAATGTTGTGTGTGGGATAACTTAGACCGAGTTACTGTTAAATACTGTTTTGCCCCACAGCAAAAACAGTGTATTCTTTCAAGTCAGCATTTCTTACTTAATGACTTCCTTTTTAAAAAAAAGTTTGAGGTCTTAAAAATTGAGTTGCACCAATCTACTGAAAAGCACTACTTATGTATACCTGAACCCTTTTTTTAAATAAAGAAATTGTTAGTCTGCAGAGTCAGATTTAGCCTGTCAGAACTGAAGGGGAATATTACTTGTTCATGTCGCAACATCCACATTTATAACTCCTCAATCTATTTTTCATAAAGGTGTCCTGAATGCACCTCTATAGACTGAATTTTCTCTCTAGTCCAGTGTTTGATTCATTTATTCACATCTTACCAGACATGCATTATGTATTTAGGTCATTTGTTCATTTATTAATCACACCGTGACTCAGCTTTCCGTGCGGATCCTAATTTATGACCTTTAAACTTCTTTTATTCCATTTTCTGCCTGTTCCTCTGGAAAAGCTGTTTTTTTCCACACATTCCTGTCAGGTATATATTTATTTTTTTAGCTTTTTCACAGAAAAGGTGGCAAAACGATTTACCAGATACAGTAAATTATGATGGTTAGATCAGATAAAACACTGTTAAAAACAAATCAGCAGTTAAATTATTCTGTGATATTCAGACTGTGAAGCAAAAATAATTCAACTGAAAAAGAGAAGCAAAAAATATCACAAATATCTCATGTGGACATACTTGAATCCAATGCTTCTTATCTGGATTAAATTTTAAATAAAATAATATTTTAAATATTTTTTTCATAACATTTACTCACTAGTTTTATTAGCAAGGCACATTTGAAATGAGAAAACCAAGGTGAAGTTTTCTCAACGTAACCGCAGAAATTCATAATGGAAATGTGATGAGGAAGTACTTTTCATTACAAGCAAAGGTAGACCTTAAAAGTAGAAGTAAAAAAAAAAAAAAAAAAAAATCTATGAGAGCTTGTTCTTTATTTTTTTCAGAAGATTTTATAGACTTACATGTGCACGTAGAAAAACCAAAAACAAATTTGTCATCCCCGACTGGAAGAATAAATAATCCTTAAAGTCCCACACCGATCATCTTTTGATCTATTTTAAAAGCATTTCCAGTGGTCTTTTAATTACAATTATACCGTTTTGTTGAGCAAAAATAACCAAACTTTTTTTGAGGACAGTTTTCACAGAGCAACAATGATTCTTAAAAAACAAAGGCCTCTGGGTTTTGAGTGGGACTGTTGGTGTGGAGCAACACCACTCACACTTCCCTTCCGTTGTGGAGCACAATTTTCCAAAATGCTGAATTATTGAATTTTGCTCAATCTCCAACCCTCCCATATTTACTCGGCTTATGGAACTTTAAGTATCTGATCTCTTGACCTGCAGCAGCCCTACAGGTCAGTTCCATCTGAGACCATCTGATTCTCTTCAGTTCATTTATAGACTCTGGGTCAGCAATCGCCCCATGATAAATGCTTCTCCTGTCTCTGGGAGATTTTCTACATCCTTCAGGCAAGTTTACCTCCTCCAACCTCCTACAGCCTTGCTTAAACTGAGTTGCTCGTATTCCTAGTCACAGCCCAGAAGCAGAGGCCTGCCTCTGACAGGAAACTACAGTGCACTGATGTCTGCTTTCAGACCTGGTTGCACCTTCTTGTAACTTAAATTTAGTGCTGTCAATCAATTAAAACAATTAATCAGATTAATCACACTTTTGGATTGTGATGAATCATAATTGATCACAATTATTCTTGATTAATCACAATGTTTTATTAGGTGCATTTTAAATGACAATCTGTGGCTTTTGAACAAAAACAGCCCAGAGAGAACATTTTTCCTTCATTTTTACTGTCTGAATTTTTTTAATTTATAAAGTGTTACCTCAGATATCCTAGAAGCGTAATTTGTGTGCATAAAACACATCAACAGTAAGATAAGCAGAACTCTAAAGAACTGTGAAGACTTTTATGTCTGCAGTATTACTTCAAGACAACAAAGATGCTGACATACAGCATAAGAAACAAACATTGTGTTTCTGCACTTTAAATGGTCTGGGTGAATACTCAAATCTGATTGGCTGCTGGGTGTTGATGTGCATCTAAAAAGTAGTTCTGGTCACATAGCCCAAACGTTCTATATCACTACGCAGGCTTCTTTTAAAAAAAACTATTTGGTTCATCTTCGGGACAAAAAACAAGCGGTACGTAGTTGATGGGTTCTCAGTGATTTTTAGCCAGACTCAATGTTTCCATCTGGACTTCAAGACTGATGAACAATTGTCTTTTAAGCGTGTTTTATATCAAAAACACATGGAAAATAAAAGAGAAAAAAAGAAAAGTTAAATGAGCCAAAACCCTTTTCAGGGGGATGGATAGTTCTGGAAGTAACCATAATTCACAATTTCAATTGTCTATGCTCTCATACTCTGGTCCTTCTGTACTGCCAGGTTTGTCTGTGTACTCTCCAACTTGTAAATCTATGAGTTTATGTGAACTTTTACCACTGAATCGAAACTCTAGTTTGTAATTTAAGGATTTTAGAAAAAGCGAAAAATCTATGAAATTTAAACAGCCCCTTTATTCAAATACATGAGGCAACAATGATAAAAAAAAAATATCTAGTTTTCAGTGGTAGCTGTTGCAGCTCTATTACTAATGTTCTTCAATATCAGCTGTGTTTTATATATTTATGTATATGTCAAGCGTTTATATAAATATTAAAAATTAAAATATCCTGAATCAAGTTCCAGCCCATCATTTATAAAATGTAGCTTTAATTTGAATTTTGTCCGCATAAATGCTCGAAAATCCATGTACTGAAGGAACAGTACAGACTTTCCTCAGGTTATAGTAAAAACCATCTGGTCTATAAAACACAACCATGCTTGGGGTGTTTTTTTTTCCCAATTCATCTATTTTATAGATGAAAATTTTGCCACTCATTCATTCATCATCCCTCTTTTTTCCATCTTTCAAGTTTCCATTGAACCCTTTCCTAGCTCCTTCCTTAGAGATTGGCAGACGTGTTGGAGAGTATTTAATGACTTTTCATCATCAGCTGCTCACAAGTATCCATCACTAATGCTTGTGCAGTTCCACCTCCTCCTCCAGAGCGTAAAGGGATTGCTGCATCCTGCATGCAGTGTATGATCTTGTCATGATCCCATGTGGTGAAACGATTCACAGATGCTGCTTGGTGCAGAGGGGAGGGATGATTGCCTTCATTGTAGAGCAAAAAGGCAGACGAGATGATGGGCAATGACATTTGAGACCATCTTCAGGCGGAAGTGGAAGGTCAGGAGGACACACTGCCATTAGAGGGAGGATGAAATTACGTTAAGGTGAAGCAGAGCATGAACTTGTTGGAAAAAATCTGTGTTTAGGAGCAAAGCTGAGGTGTTAGCAAGAAGGCAAAGGTGCAAAAAGTGATGGATTGATTTACTCAGCCAGAAGCTACGAGAAGGCATGGGTCAGAAATTGAGAAATGAAGGGATTTTTCTTATTGAGGAGCGATGAATGTTAAAACTTTAGGTTGTCTTATTTTGCTTTGTTTTTTTTTTTTGTCAGAAATGCACGAGCCTGCAGGCACAGTTTGTGTTTAATCAGAGAAGCTTTCAGGATTGAATGCAAATTACAGGCAAGAACACAAAGAGTCTGTTTGATGAGGCGTTTTTCTGTAATCAGTGCTGAGCAGGTCATTCTGAGGGCCAGTTTTAATGATCATGTTCACGGCATTCAAATCTGAGGCAGACTTTAAATTTAGTCAAGACGTTTGAGCGGTGAGTCTGTCTGAGAGGGCGAGAATTAGACAACATTTATTAAAATGTCAGTTTTTGATAAAAAAAACCCAAAACAAATTAGATGAAACTCACAAGCAATTCTGATCTGACTGTTTAACCCAGAACTGAAGCCAAATCTAAATGTTATATACTCTATACATGCTGTGAAATACTTAAAAGACATTAATAGCCAAAAAGAGGAAGATGAATAAAGATAAAAAATATAAACAACTGAGTAACTGGATGCTAGAAAAGAACTGTCATTTTGTCAAATGACACCAAAAAGAAATGATCAGGAACTATAGATAGAACTATAATAAATGTTTGAAAACACAATGTTTGCCAGACATTATTCAAAACAACTTCCAAAGTTTGTCTTCTTAAGAATTGTCACCGTTTTTTAAAAACATGTTTTCTGTTCTGTTTTTCCATCATTCTGTCACTTCTAGTTTTATCAACTAAAAAAAAGAGTAAGTGAGTTCAAAAGTGAAAGGACTCGTTTCATACATTATACATGCATTTTTTTTCTCAGACAATCGATCCAGAGCTCACACAGAAATGCATTTTTGATTTCTTAAATATTTGCAATGACTGGAAAATCTTTCTTGGGAACAGCTCAGAAGTATTTGTTAGGTTTATTATACCTTTTAACTATTTTTGTTTCATGAATAATAAAAAATCTGAATTTTCATGGCACATGACGATTTAAGCTTTTCCTTCCTGAAAGGCTGAAACATCAGACTGAGTCCCTGCTATGATTCCTGGTGAGTTGAATCTTTGCTGCATGTTATTTTGCTCCGTCTTTGCCTTCATTTTACTCTCCACTATCCAATAATAGAGAACATGCCAATCAATACAAACCCGTTTCGTATCTGCAGCCATGACAACAGGACAAATTATTGTGCCTCTCCTGCTTTCCAGCAGCTGATGGAGTACAGAAATGGCTCAGCTGCTGTGGGCAAAAGTCCAATATATGTTTATTACATGGGCCTCTCACCCACAGAACATCTTCAGCTTTGGCCTAAACTAAAGAATATTCAGACATTTAATGGATTGTTATTAGGGTCTTGGAGAGAATTTGCTATAAATCCATAGCAAGCCTTTTCAGCATGTATTAGTGACATTCAATAAGCCCTGCAATATCTACAGGATGCAAACATTGAATTTAATACAGGTGCTCCCTGGATTGTGGCATTAATAACAGGGCTGTGGTTCCGTTCTAGACCCAGAAGCACAGAAACTGATCTATTTGGACCTAAACCTGTTGCAAACGCAGAAAGCCTGATGATGTGATTCCATTTGAAATAGAACAGCTTTCAGTGTTTCGGGTGTTTGTTTAGTATTAGAAGAAGCACACAGATCAGTGCATGGGAATTAAACCGACACACGTGACATGACTCAGCCAAGCAGGTCTTTGCATTAAACATTTCAACAATGCAGTGCAGTTAGAGCAGGGATGGGCAACTCCAGGCCTCGAGGGCCGCAGTGTCTGCATGATTTCTAGATATCCAAGCCCTACTCATGACTGATTACCTGGTTCAGGTGTGTCCAGCCAATTAGAGCATGTCAGAGCATGGTATGTTGGAAAACATGCAGGAATGTGGCCCTCAAGGCCTGGAGTTGCCCATCCCTGAGTTACAGGCATGATACACAGACGGAGACAATAGAAATACCAAGACAGGACTACATATTTACGAGAAAAGGACAGAAAAACAAATGAGCCAAAAGTAGTGAATGATCAAATGAGCTATTTGGAAAGAGGAAAAGATAAAGATGGTTGTCATAGAGGAGATGCTTAGGTTGATATTTTAGGGTGTATTTAGACCGGAGAAGTCTGTTGGCCAGGACCGAGTACACTCAATTTGGTCTGGATTGACTCCTAAACCGTGTGCTTGGTCTGGATTCAGACTGTCGTTCAACTGGAGATTTCTGTTTCAAATAACTTTTTAGTCATTGGCCAGGAATTACGAGGGCGGGGCAAAGCAGCAAGAGAAAGGATTATGGAAGTCCTATACTTTGCAATCCTTGTCCATTTCACTAGCCACTTTGGCTGGTGAGACATTCATCATCTCTGACAGGGGACTCAAACTCACAACCATGACTTTTAGGTGTCTGCTTTCCTTTAACTTTCAATTTTGACTTTATTGCGCAGATTTAATCCTCACATTTGCCGCAGCAGCTGGTGCATTCAAGGACTGCTTGGAATATCCGCACTAATGTGCTTTCATTAAGAGCTCACTGTTGCTGCATTCAGGTGCGCTGGTAATTTCTAGCATTTGTTCACACTGATCTCAGCCAACTAAAAACACACACTAACTTGTTGCTCCATGTCACTGTTACTCTTTGAAATAATTAAGACTCACAGCTACAACACACTGAACGTTGCACAGATTTCAAGACGTCGTTTCTATGCATGACATTTAAAAAAACTTTAAAGTAATTATTTTATTGTTTATTACTGGTTTTATTCTTTATGGAAGCACATTGCACTTAATTTAAAAAAAGGATGGTCTTCTTTTTTTAATTGAATGCAATACGCTGCCATTCATTCATTCATTTTCCAATCCGCTATATCCCTTTCGGGGTCACGGGGTCGCCGGAGCCTAACCCGGCTACTCATGGGCGAAGGCAGGGTACACCCCTGGACTGGTCGCCAGTCTGTCGCAGGGGCCACAATCACACATCCATGCACACTCACATTCACACCTAGGGACAATTTAGAGTAACCAATTAACCTATGAAGCATGTTTTTGGACGGTGGGAGGAAGCCGGAGTCCCCGGAAAAAACCCACGCATGCACGGGGAGAACATGCAAACTCCACACAGAAAGCTCCCCCAGCCAGGACTTGAACCGGGAACCTTCTTGCTGTGAGGCAGGAGTGCTAACCACTACGCCACCGTCCAGCCAATACGCTTCCATAAAAAACTAAATAAAAAAAATAAAAAAAATCTTAACAAAACAGACTAAGAGACAAAGTGGACCACACCCACAGTGCGAGTGCTCAGCAGGTCACCCATTGACTTTACTGCTTTCTGCCCAATATTGTCGTCAGGATTGACTCACAAAAACAAAAAGAAAAAACAGTTCATATTGGTCAATATTTGATACTTCCCCAATGTTTTGATGTGTAATGTTTGTAGATCAAGCCAATGCTTTCAAGAAAGGTTTGTGTTCATAAAAAAGTTCAGATCAGAAGTGTCTTTTATTTGAAGTAAAATAATAAAACCTGACATAAGACTACACTTTGAACTATTATTAGTATTTTGTTTACAAGAGAATATTTATAAACTGAAACTTTATAAAGGGAATAACACAAAATACTTTTCCTGAGAAATGTTTGGCTAGCAGAGACCACATTTGGCTGGTAGACTTTAGATGTTACCGGCCACCCCAGCTTGTAACCAAAAAAGTAAATTTTGAGGCCTGCATATATATATATATATATATATATATATATATATATATATATATATTATCGTTGTCAGAGTCGGTCTCATTGCCAGGTGGTTGTTCAGCAATGAAACAGTGAAAGCAGAGACCTCCGCCCCAGAATCCACATCCATTCACATATGGTGGCGTAACTCGCCCGGAGGTGCCTTAGTAAAAGTGATACACACAAAAGCAGCACCGGATTATTAGGCACACAGCCAATTTTTGAAAAAAGTTTTGGTTTTTGGGTGCGCCTTATAGTGCAGGAAATATGGTATGTATAGACTCTGTATATATGACTAGATATTTAGACAGTTTTGATCTCCTGCATCTTTACTTAGGTGGCCGTCTTCCAGTTTTCACTGAACGCCTCTGCTAAAGGGCATCAGATTCTTGAGGGGTTTGGTCTCCTTTTCTGTCCGTTTCACAGTTCCTGTATTTTCCTATTCTGGTGCTGCAGGTAATTGGCCCCATGTGAATAAAAAATGGAAGACAACCCAGCAGACTGCCTTATGTGTTCTTCCTCGCCTTTTTGATAAAGTTTAGTGTCTTTTCAAAGATTATGTTAATGTGCTTTACAAACTTTGGATGCAGGTTGTCAAAAAGACTGAATTTAAACTCATCATGTACTGAGTTAACCCTATTTATTAAGCTTTATATGAATTTATTTCAGTTTTACCATTGGAGATTTGATCTCTACCAATAAAAACGGTCAAATATTGATTAAAATATTTTTAAATAAGGTTAATCTTTTTGTCATGCCAATCGGCAGCTTAAACGATGATGTGCACTGCAGACAAGTGGAAGCTTTTATCATTTTTAAAAATCTTTTTTAGGAAATATTCTGGTAAAGTTAAATACGTTCCTTTTTCAGGTGTAAATAAATGAAGTTTTGCTTCAGTAAATGTTGATTATTTCCCAGATTTAATTCACTATGATGACATGCGACTCGTACATTTATGCACAGGAAAGGAGCAGATGCTGCTTGTAATGACAGCTACCATGGCAACACTGGGGAACTAATTAAACAATATTTACAATTCCAGACAATGCTTGTCATTACAATTTTATTTGTAAGACTGCATGTGCAAGTTGTCTAAAATACATACATAATTTCCTAGTAATATTTTAGTTTTCCTTTTCTAGAAACGTTCTTATTCATATTGTATGGATAAATAAATACAATTAAACAACATAGAATTAAAAATAAATATTATATAATCCATAACTATTGCAAAGCAATCAATCACGTTTTATATAATCAAAGATTAATGATAGATAATGGTGATTTACAATAAAAACTAAAACTGTCACATTAGTTATAAAACTGCAATGATTCTGTTGAATCAAATGTGAAATAAAAATTTTCTTTTAAAATGTTTGTACTTAGAGAAATAGGATAATTTGACATTTTAGAGCTGATTTAGTCAAAGCTTTTTTAAATATATTTTTATTGTCATTTTTTATTTCTTAAAACGTTATTAGACTGAATTTTATTTAGAAATTTAAAATTGGGCCCAAACAAGTTTTTTGTTGTTGTTGTTTTGTTTGTATAAATGTATAAATGACTTTTAATAACTATAACTGTGTGTGTCAGTACAATCACAAAAAAATACATGTCAGACTTGTCTGAGTAAATTTAAAAATATATAATAAACTCAATCGCCATCTCTAAAGAAAAAAACTTTAAGAATATCATTACTTTTAAAATTAGCTTGAAGAAATTGTATATCATATCCCAATGGAAAAAGAATGCCACCTTTTGGATTTTGTTTTTTTTTTGTAAAATAGCTTGTGAGAAAGCACCCCTGCAGCCAACAGATGTCTTGCTCTTTATAATAGGGACAGACTCTGATATTCATTTTATTTATATATATATGTATATATATATATATACATTTTTTTTTAAACCTTGTTTTCAGATATTCAATATGTTTTAGCAGGTTTTTAAGATGATTTAACTTAATTTGCTCTACACCTTTCCAAGATTTTCTCAAATATAGCAATTCAGCAAATTCAGTCGAGAATTTTTATTTATAAATAAAAATAGGCACAACAACAACGTGCTGCAATAATTTTGAACTTTTCGATATGATAGCTATTAACTATATAGGTGTCAGACAATGTATTGATTGTGGACTTAAAGATGTTATTCTAGAAAGGACTTCAGTGAAGACAAATAAAAGTATTGTTTTTGTACACATGTTTAAATCTGTATAATTGGACAGAATATTATTTGTTGCGGTGCAGTTCGTCCACAGGTCAGCCTGTGTTAACTGCATTACGAAAGCTTTAATGCTTCAGTGAAGCAGGTTTTTTCTCTGTAATGCTTAGTGTACTTACAGCGCTGGCGGTGCCATCTGTATCTGTTAGCCTCTGGTGAAGATCAAGCCAGACCGTCTGCAAACGGAAGCACAACAACAACAAGAGCAGCAACGTGTCAATCAACAAGAGCAATGACAGCAACTACTACAACACAGCCTGAAGCGCACGTTCTCCACTCACAACAAGGAGTTAGTGGACACACTCAGAACACAGAAGCAGGAGAGTACAACAAAAATGTGGATCTTTATGAGAAAATGTATACAAATGTTTGTGTATACGATGTGAAACACTATTCTAGTGCCTGGTCCTTTGCTTCAGGAAGGTTATGGTGTTTATATTCCAAGGTTTTTTTTGTATCTAATCCACAATCCAGGCTAATAAACCAGGTGATTTGATTCCTTAAGCACCTGTAAACTCACCCAGTGACTGAGCCCCTCCTATTTTATCACTATAGAAACCAGCCAAAGAGAAAGAGCTTCTAAAACCGAAATGAATGGATGTATAGAGTGATTAAAACTGCTGCACTTGTCATATAAAATTAGATCCAATGTGATTATTTGAATTAAAGAAACAAATCATGATAAGATGCAGTAAACATTTGCATAAAAGGGGTTACATGAGATTAGATTCTCAATCATCTTCATCTGGAGACACTCAAGCTTTACCAATTTTCTAACAGTCCCCTTACTGAGACGCCAATTGTACAGTCAGGAATGGCCAACCTGCATATAACTCTAACACTCTGTCTCGTGCACATGGAACCATTTGTGGTGAAAGCCTGTTCTGAGCTGAGCGCATTCACGTGATATTCAGCAGGTGGGGATGTAGGAAACTACTGGTAACTGCAAACTATTTTATACTTGCAACATTTTTAAACCTTGTTTTTAGATATTCTATATGTTCTAGCAGGTTTTTAAGTTGATTTAACTTATCATTGCTCTACACCTTTCCAAGCTTTTCTCAAATTCAGCAATTCAGCAAATTCAGTCGAGAATTTTTTGTCTGGTTCAAGTCCCACTTCAAATATATTTATTTCTATTGTAATTGTTCCCTGTGGTCTTTTAATTATTAATTCCAGTCTTCAGCATAAAATAAAAAGCCTGTGTTGTTTTTAAAGGTGCTCATTAGAAATTTGCCTCTTGGTTGTGGGCGGGAGTGTTGACGTGGAAGTAACCTTACGTAGATATCCCAGCATGCCTTTGTTTACACTGTCTCCCCTTAGATTACAGCTCCTCACAAGCTAGAATTTAGCAAATCAAAAAACGGTGATTGATATCGAAGCTATGCAGCCATACAGTTTTGAGCTAGATGGCAGCTCAGATGAGGAAAATGAAGACGTTAATGGATCCATTTGTCTGGAAGTAGAATTGGAGCGGAGAAGGACTTTTTTTTTCTCGCCCACAAAGCCAAGCTTTTTCAAACATCCGGTTTTTGTCTGCTCCTGATCCAACACGAATTGAATAAAGAAAGACTTAAAAAAAGCAATTGAAATCTTAAATTCCTTCATTATGAGAAAAATGCAACAAGACCATGTTAAAAACACGATTTTCATTGGAGTGGGTCTTTAAGATCTAGGATCTACAAATAAGAAATGATTCTTAAAATCAGTCAAAATCCTTTTGCTCCATACTCTTGACAAGAGAAAAACTTAATTTAGATCCCAGCTGCACGATGGCGCAGTGGTTAACGCTCTTGCTTCACAGCAATAAGGCCCTCGGTTTCAAGTCCCGGCTGGGGGACTTGAAACTCAGTGGGGGACCCTTCTGTGAGGAGTTTGCACATTCTCCCCCATGCACATTCCTCCCACCATCCAAAACCATGCTTCATAGGTTAATTGGTTACTCTAAATTGTCCTGGTGTGAGTGTGCATGGGTGTGTGATTGTAGCCCTGCAACAGATTGGCGTCCTCTCCAAAGGGTACCTTACATTTCGCCCCTGACCAAAAGGGACAAAACAGGTTTAGAAAATGGATGGATGGAATTTAAGACAAAAAATAAATAAAAAAAAACAATCAATTTGCTTGATGTTCATAAAACATGATAACATTTCATTAAACAAAACTACTTCATAACACTAAAGAGGCACTTTCAAATCTCTCAGTTAACATTTTTAGATTTTAAAATTTAGAGCTATGTTCTAAGGATAAATACTTAGATTTTATATGGATTTATTGAGATGTGCCAACTTGTACTAAGATTGTATTCTTATGTTGTTCACTTTTTTTTCTAAATTTAGTCTGTAACACTTATTACATGACTTCTTTTGTTACTGTAATCAAAATGAACTACAAGTAGGTACATAAAAACTCAAATATTTACAAACCATTTGCTTTGAACCAGTAAAAAATACTTATTATTGGTCTGAATTTGATTCTGCTTGAAGTGATTCTAATTTAACAGCTTTTTCAGCTTGTTTTACCCTTTTCGAATGCTTGTGTTGAACTCCTTGTTTTGAATCCTATAATAAGGTTTCTTGTTAATTAAAATTACTTGGTGCATGGAGAGATAATTTTCCTATTTTATAGTGATTCTCTTCTTAAGATTAATTTTATTTTTCTATATAGACTTAAAGTTATACAAAAGAGAAAAAAAAACTGTTTTTAGACCGTTTTAAACTGTTTTTGCTCTAAGTCCATCATCCATGTGAAATGATTTTTAGTCTTTAATGCCACACTTTGTTGGTGTGCAGGCTACCAACTCTTAGATTTAACTTTTATCTTCTCTAAATATTCTTAATTTTGAATGAATGTTTAGTAATTTAATGATTTTTATCGTAAAACTCCATCCTCCCAATCCTCACACTCAGTTTCTATGACCTTGAACCCAAAGGAACAACTTTCAGTTTTATGGAAATGAGAGATTTAAGAGGCTTTTAAAAATACACGAAACGTCCTTGTCACTCATCACCAGGCTGCACTGGGATTTCAAATCGCTGCTATTGTGGATTGAGTTTTATTTCACCAATAATTAAAGCTGCAAGAAGCAGAATGGGCTTCTGCATGCTTGTTTGAAGAATAATCTTGAAAAACTGCTCAAGGTGAAGTCCAGACTGTGGGTTCACCCTTGCCTAAGCTGCATGATGGTGGAATTCCATGCTGAAACCATCAACTAATCATATAATTCATCTTTAAATGTTTAATGCTTATTTTTTTCAACAACAAGAGTTAAACATGCCTAAAAAAATGCAGAAAATATTCTATTAAAACAATTAAAAAAAAACATTTTTGTTTTCAAAAACACTAAGAATTGTCCATAAATGCTTTTTATGTAGCAGAGAAATGAAGAAAAAGTGTTTTGAAGCTGCAGTTGGGTTAAATCTGCAGAACAGACGAGCAAAGTCACACTCATGCGGGGCGTGACATTGATCCTCACTTTTCCCCTGATTTCTTGTTGTCTGAGTCAAAGTTTGAGAAATCTGTTGAAACAGTGAAGGTTTCTGCACCGAGGTGGCTGATGAGAAACAGTCTGAAAGTCTCTGTGGCGCTCCGAGGGTAACTGACTTTCACCGAACGCAGCAGGGTAAGTCACACACACATAAGTGGACGCATGCGGAGAAGTCCTTGCATGAATAACTGGCGCTTTTGGTGACTCAGTGCGGTCTTAGCTGTGGATTTCTGGTTTTTCAGCACATAAGAGTTCCCTGGTGTCCTGCTGTTCCCTTTTTAACAGTGAGTGAATCTCAAACCACCTTTCTCTTCACAAATAATCCCAGGTGAACCATAAAAACACTACAGCTTTTGAAGACAGGCACTCAGCGGTCTTAATTTAGGACATTTTAGGGTTTTGAGGCATTTAAAGTAATTATAGAAAATCAGGATGTTTGGCTTTTGCATGACATTTAATCTAAAATGAACTTTCACGGCTAATGTCAACTCTCTAAATACAAATATGTAAACATTCAATGTTTCGGAATTTCTTCCACAACAGAATGTTCTTTTACGAGGTCATTAATGCAAAAATCAATGTGTCTGATGTAAACTCACAAATGCTCTGGTTTTGGTAGAAAGTCATGTGGCTGAACAAAAGACAACCATTAGATGCCATTAGGAGCTCGGCATTATAAGAGGGAATGATGCTAATTTTCTCTATGTTAGAAAAGTACAAGTTGTGCAAATGTTTTAATTATTCTGTCATCATGTTTTCTAAATTCCAACTTTAGTTCTTCAATAAGTAGCATTTAATCTTAGAAAGAGCCATTTTTAAATTGATTCTCGGCTTGTTTAGGGGGATAAATTATTTCGCTAGTTACAATTAATTAATTACAGACAAATCAGAGCTTAATTTTTTTATCACATTAATCTTATTAACTATTTTTTGTAGTGGTCTTCAACCCTGTTCCTAACGAGCTACTGCCCTGCTTGTTTTTCACCTAACCCTGCACCAGTAATTACTGTTCCCCTAGATCAGGTGTGTTCAGTCTATTAAAAACTGGGCTAACTCAATCCAGCTAGCTATTACTGAAGCTGGGTTAGCTTGTGGCCGTTCTGGCCCCGTTTTTCTGCTCCGGGAACAAATTGTATTCAGATTGAGGAATCTCAGACCGAACCGAAGCCCGGTCCAATTGGAAATAAATCGAGACCACCTCAAAAGATGGGCCTGAGAGCAATTCCTGGTCCCAGCTTGCGTATATTCAGACTGAACATTTGTTCCAGATTATCGGGGTAAATAAATTAACTTTCAGTGAGTTTATTGGTTGGTTCACTTTAAGCGAATCAAATGTGTTCTGTAAAATATTGTGATCATATAATTGCGCAAAAATTACTGTTGCCCTGGCACAACCATTTAAAGAAATATTTAATAAAATTAATCACTGTTTAGAAAGATCGCATATTATTAAACAGGAGGGAAACATAACTACCTGTGCACATTTTCAACTAATTTAGCTGAACTTTATTTTTGAAAACTATCACAACTTTTACTACAAGATTTAGGAAAAACAGCTGCAACTTCCAGCTTTTTATGCCTCAATTATTACAAAAAATGCACTTGAGATTGTGGAGGGACTGTTCATCAATACAGACTATAGAGTTTCAAGGAAAAAAAGTGTACCTTGGCTCAAAAAAGGTTGAAAAACACTGGAACAGACAGACAGAGAGCCAACATAAGTATTATATAACATAAGACAATAGTAACTTTGGTTCCATGCTGCTTTTTGGTCTAAAAATGCAGAACTGTATGAAAGAGTTTCTGCACAGCATCACTCTGGTATTTGCCTTATCAGTTTTCAAATGTGATACTACCATCAAAGCCTGTCATCCGGAGCCGTTGCTTTTCCAAAAGTGAACTGTATTTTCCCGCATGCAGCCCGCGGAGAGCAATAAATAATAATAGCTTGCAAAATAATAAAAGCACAAAGACAGCAGGAGAATCTGAGAGTGAGACCAAACGGAGAAAGCAGGAATTTGTCTCTTTGAGGGAGGTTTGGAGAAGGCAGGATTTCCAGGGTGTTATCAGAGCAGCGGTGCCAACACAAGGCTCTATTTTAATCTCCCCGACTAAAACATCACTCAGCGTGTGGCTGGCCTATTATTCACTCCGTAAACAATTCATGATTCACAGTGACACAGTGTAATAATGTAATTTCCCTTTTCTAGACACCTGCAACGTGTCGCAAAGATCAAAGCAGGAAAAACGTACACTTTTTTTTAATACTGGGTCCTTTCTCCATGTAATTCAGCTGCAATTTGCTTTATTGTGAAAAACTGACTGACCTCGATTTCTGCTTCTCTCTTTTGTTGCTGGAGGAGTAATTTTATGGTTGTTTTATTTTTCTCTCCATTCCTTTATGGTGGCTTTATTTTCTCTCTATTCCTCTGAAATAAAATCTCTCATTAAAGGCAGATGTTATATAAAAATCCAACTCTTTTGGATCAATGATTCAGTCAGTATACTGAAGAGGACGCTGTTAAAATGCTTTTATCATCTTTGTGGGCTTTTAAAAACTATGATTTCAAACATAGAAGGTAACTTTCTCAAACTGTTCTTCTAAAAAATATCTGTGCGTCAGAAAGTGAGAAAAACAAAATAAATGGTTTATAATAACCAACTAAAGACAAAAAAAAGGTTTGAAAAACAAAACTTTTTCTAAAAAATTGTACGCCTAGCTAGTTTTGCTCAAAACAAAACCAAAGTCAGACTCTGATATGACTGTTTTCTGCCTTTTAAAGCTTTTAAAGTTCATCATGATAACCTCAATTGCATAACTATTAAATATGTGTATATCTGTGAGTGGACAATATTTGAGGTCATGTGTTCCAGAGGTTTCTATTAGGCTCAGAAGCAAAAAGGGCAACACTTCCTGCCTGGGGCAGGTTTGAAAATGTAACTGGAACCAGGTCAGTTTAATTGATAATTATTAAGAGGCTGTTTGAAGAAGCAGCCTCAGAGCGGTTCGCAGCCCAGGGATTGAGGACCCCTGATTTAATGGGAACAGGAACAAGTTGGGGTTACCCCAAACATCAAATATGAGGGGGGCCTGAACCACGCGTCCATGCATAAAGAGTTGGGAGTGAGAATGCGTTGCTTGAACGGCTAAAGTGTGCTCGAACCCCTCCCCTGTAAGCGTCTGACGCATGATGCACATGGAGGTGGGAGGGGGAGCAAGGCTGTGCTAAACAGAGCACTTCTCTAGCTGTAACCACCGGTCAAAGGAAAAGAGAAACATACCGATACCAATAATAACAACAACCTCACCAACAAAAAAAACAAAACAACAAAAATAAAAAACAGAACATTTTTCTTATTGGCTTGGGTGAATAATACACAAAATGTTCTTAAATAAGCATAGCTTCAATATTTGACTTGTGAATGAAAATTCTGCTATTCTTTCTTAACTTAAAAATATGTGAGACGACTTTTCCGTGAGACTACATATAAACAAGATCAAGTTAATAAGCATTTTCTTCTGTACATTTGTAAAACAAAGTGGGATTATTTTGAGACAAACTTCTTTCTGTAACATCTTTAACAAATAGAAAAGAAAAGAGAACATGAATGACATATTTTTTGCCTTTCAAAATAATGATCAGCTGTCTTCCATGTGTAGCTAATGGGACAGGTAGGGAACTATTAACCTTGTTTGTTGCTTCAATGGTAGCTCACCATTGTTTCAGTCTTCTAAATTGACTCACATCTGCGCTTGAATGCTATAAATGCCATTCCTACACTTTATTTTAGAAAAATTTCAAGCTTTATATAAATAATTCCTTTCAAGCTATAACATAAAATCTAAATTATTCTAGATTTTTTTAATAAGAAAAATCAGACAAGATTGCATTGGGTCAATTGTGGCTGTGACCATCACTCCAATAAATTAGGCATGCTTGAGATGACCCAGGTGGATGCAGCACTGCGCAGATCGACTGGTGCGCAGTGCATGCTGGTTCGCTTGCGCTCCAACGTCACATGTCAATCATCAAAAAAATATCTTGAGAAAGGGGCGAGTGCAAGGCACCTACTTAGGCGAGCGCAGTGAGATGACTACAAAACAATGCATCGTGGGAAACGGTGTCCTGACAGTTCTTGCATTTTTAAGTGATGCTGATCAAAAATGGCTGGAGCTTGTATTTGCTGTTTTATATTTGGCATGGTCTGGTTCATTTTTCATATTTGTATATTTTACAGGACAGAAGAAGAAATTTAATTGGAATTTGTCTTGAATGTTCTTTTTATGTTTCAACAAGCTTTACAAAAGTGAAAGTAAACCCATGTTTTTTAGTTATTTTATTTTTATTTTTATGTATATATTCTTTTGATCAGCAAATTTCATTTAATTACAGCATCACTTAGTTTTTCCATTTCAAGAAAATGTTATATTTTTTGTTACACTGTTGTTTTTGCCTGTTTGCTTATTATTAAATTAAATGAAAATCAATGTTGTAATTGTTCACCCATTTGAAATAATTGTATGTACACAGTCAATGTATGACTAAATTTATTTATAGACTTGACCTGAGCTACCTTTTTCTTATTTCATATTATGGAGCATAGAAAAAGGACCTATTTTTACTGATCAATACTTACATTTAAGATTCTTTGGTTTTTAAGTTTTGACTTCCATAAAAGAGAGTACTGCCACTTCTTGTTCATTTAAAGCACTGCAAACTAGTCATTTTCAGGCTGAAAATTTGGCTCTTGAGGGCTTTGAAAATGCACATGTTCAGGAAATAGTTTAGGAAATAGTAAGTCAAAGGTTTTTGAATATAGCCTAAATCAGAGAAGTTTGTTTGCCGTGCCAGATCACAGAGAAAGAAGATAAGGTCGGTTTCAAAGGGGCTGAAAACTCTTAATGTGCTTTCACCCTTTCTCCTTACACATCCTCCTCCCCTGTGACAGAAGATGGTGTTTAGCTATTCTTAGATCTCTCTGCCACGGTGGAAGGCTCTTTTAAAGACAGCCAAGTCTGTTGGGGCTCCATTAATCTGCACATGTTCAGTTTGGGGCAAAGAGGGGCGCACAAGAAGGAAATAAGAGAAAATAAATGGAAGGGAATGACAAAAGACAAGATCATGGAGGTGCTTTAGAGAGTTAGCAGTCCAGAAGTTGATGTGTTTGAACATCTCATCTTCTTCCTCTTGTCATCATCACATACATCACTTTCCATTCTTTCAGCTGCCCCTTTGCCTCTGTTATGCTCCCAATTCCATGAAAAAATTAGGTTAGATCTCCCATACTGTCTCATTTGCTAAGAAAAATGTTCAATCAAAATTTTTAATCAAGTGTTGAGATTTTATTAAAATGAAAATTAGCTTTTCATTTGTTTGCATTCTTAATGGAAACAGTACGAAGACGTGAAGAAAAAACTCAGCAAAGCCTGTGCTTCAGAAGACAGAAAGGTCAGGATCAATGAGATGTGAAAAAGATGTGAAACATGTTTTCATATTTATAAGCGCAATACATGTAGTGAACTTTTTAAATAAATATTTTGATGGTCAATAATGAGGAATATCGTAATATAGTTCATTGATAATGGGCTTCATGGATGCGTGGCGGTTAGCGCCCTTGCCTCACAGTGAGAAGGCCCTGATTTGAATCTCATCTGGGTTCTATCTGTGTGGAGTTTGCATGCTTGGTTTTCTCATCCCACAGTCCATGGACACACTGCAGAGGTTGGTTGATGATTTTAAATTGTCCCTAGGTGTGAATGAGAATGGGCGTGGCCCCTCAACAGTTTGATGATCTGTTTTGGGGATGTACTCGCCTTTGTCCTGTGACCCTGAAAAGGACTCAGCAGGCTCTGATGATAGATGGATTATTGATCAACTGTCTACTTTCTTCAATCTAAAATGGTTCCATGCTTTAAACAGCTTCCCCCTTGATTCATGTCTTCATAACTGTCCTGTCTTTGTTTGGCGCCAAATATGTTTCAACAGGCATTACTGGAGCTGCCCTGTGCTCTCTGCAATAGTGGAGCCGCATCATCTGTGCAGAAATGTGCAAACAAGTTGCCGGTTTTTATGTATAGACAACTTAAGGGGAATCATAAAGACAGAATAAAAATAATCCACACAGTTTCTAATTGAAATTACTCACAGAATCGTTTTCAACCCTAGTGTCTAGAATATCTAAAAGTAGAACATGAGGCAGAACCTTCAGCCATCAGACTCCTTTCCTTGCTTCAGTTCAGGGGGTGAACACCTTTAGTTAGCCTGCTATTGAACTAAAACCTTTGGGACTGTCTAACTCTCTACCAGCCAGTTTACTTCTCAAATGTTTGTCATAGTTTCAGCTGCTAACATGTCTCTTACTCTTTCTTGTAGCAGATGTTTTGTTATTTTCTGTGTTTGTCTCCTTATTGCCCCCTCTGATGACAACCACTCAAAACCCTTCCTGATTCTGGCTCTGCTGGGATTTTTTGCCTCTTCCGGAGGTCATTCATTACCATTATTGTACAGTTTCTGTCTGTTGGTTCCTATTTATTTTTCAAAAACCTGACATGTTCAGGTGTAACAGGCTTAAGGGCTGAGGAATGTTTTTACCTCTGGATTATGCCACATTTAAAGCATGTAAGAGAGAATTTTGGGGTAAATATGGGAGGAATTTCTGACTGTGTAAATTGTTAAAAAGTAGAAGTTGCCTTCTAATAGGATGTTGAAATATATTGACATGACTTAAAGATCTTTTAGAAATCTGGAATGTTGCCAGTTAGCTCTTTACCCAAATCAATAGTAAACCTTTTTTAAGTTACACTTTCAGCTGCCTTCTTTACCTTGTTTTCCAGACGTCCGATCAATTCTGCCAGCCGATTGATCTGAGCCTCCAGACCTTCTTTCCTCACCTCCACGGCTCCTGCAACAAAAAAAAACCCAGATGAGTCGGGACACATTTAATACAATCTCTACATTTTAAGTTAAAATCAATCTAAAATGATTAATGTTTTTATATTACAAACTGTTGCTATAAATGAAGAGGTTTACAATGAACAATCTGAAAGTCATAAGTCATATTTAATGTATTTATAAGATCGATTTCTCTACAGAGGATCCACCTTTGGCCCATTTTTTAATAGTTTGTTCTGAAGCAAACTCTTCTGCCATTACCTCACAAAGGAAATTCAGCATTGCAGGAGCACAGACCGTCTTACGACTCTCACGGGGAAATTCTTTAATGTCTGTTGCTATGGAGTAAACTTGCAACTAGGTTATTTATGCCAGGTAGCAGTGGATACAGTTTATTTTGCCCTAGAGTGAAACGCTTCTATGACGTTTGTGCAGGTCAGTTTTATGAAGTGTTTTAGTTGTCTAAAAGTCATCCAAAACAGAGCAAATCAGTGTGTGTTGCATCAGCTTTGGCGATAGAAGTGTTTCATGATGCATTTTATTGTAGATGGCATGAATGTGTTAAGTGTGCATAATTTTCCTTCTGTGGTAAAGTTTGTGTAAAATTTTTATTGCGTGCTTTAAATGTGTTTGTGGAACAAATAAAGGTGAGACAGTTTTATTTGAAGCTCTAAAAAAGTTCAGAGCTCTAGTCTGTCTGTGGGGAAATGTCCTTGCTGGTCTGTTTCTGTGCATAGGGACGTGCACAAAAATGCTCCTAAACAGTATGATCCTTAAAATATACATATCATGAAGTGCATGGTTGACTGAAAAACTAATTAGAAAAAAACCTGGCAGCAACTTTGTACAAGATATTAACAGAAACAGACACATCTCCTCCACGTCAACATTTCTTGACAAATTCTCCATCATTGAAAAGTTTACTACTGCTAGCTATCAGATGAGCAACCCAAAGGGCTGACTGGTTCAGCAGAGCTTTGCATTATCAACAAATGTATTCGGCTGAGCTAACAGTCCACTTTTTCGCTTTGAAAATTTAATTTTTAATTTAAATGTGGCCTGTCATACTTGTCCTTGTAATGGGATTCATAGTGTCAGTGCAGATTGTATTCTTCGAATACCAGCTCCTGATAGATGAGACGCGTAGCGTTTTCATAGCGTTGATGATAAAAATATTTTTTGTCCACTACTGGTTAAATAACCTGCATTCTAAATACATTTTTCTCATACCTAACCTTTTTGCCAGTACAGCTATCCCTCAATTATCCTGGGTTATAGGTTCTAATAAAAACAACTCGTCATAGATTAAATCCGCAAAGTAGGATTAAAGATGTTATGATGCTGTAAAACTCTTCTCAGACAGACAAACATTTTCACCCTTTCTCCCTTGTTTAAACTCTCAAACTTCAAAACTTTATAGAAAAAAGGGTCAAGTATTATAGAATGAAAACAAAGATCTCATTGCAATCTTTGATTAATGTAGATTTGGAGAGCTCCACATCTCTGTACAGGAGACACAGCACAGGTGAGATTGATTGACAAGGTCTCCAGCCAATTAGGTCGCAGAAAAAAAACAACTACAGATTACTAAGAATTAGAGAAAAATAAAAGAGGGAAAAAATTTAGATTTTGTAAATGTTATTTGTCTGACCAACTGAATTCTACATTGTTTAATTGTAGAATTCCTTTCCCTTTTGAACAAGACCATATTTGAAAGGAACATTTTTTTAGTTAAGCAGTGGCGTATTTCATAAAAACAAAGTAAAATCACTTTTGCCAAACAGCTTATTTGAAATTAGATACTACCTTCTTATACACCACACATTTAGTAAATAAATTCACCCATAAATGACATTTATGATCCTTTCATACACAAATATGTTTTTGCTTTATAAAAGATTAATTTTTATGAGGCGCTAGTCCTGTTTAACCAGGTATAGAAAAAAAAAAGATCAGATCCATTACTACAGTAAACTGAATACATTTTTAATTATGTCAAAATCTAATTTCCCAAGTTGAGGGGAATTGCTGTTGCAGTATTTGTGTCTTTTGGACCAGACATAAGCAGCTCTAACACCAATATGCTGTTGCTTTCTTTAGCCTTCACACCATCTCTGTTACAACATGTAGATTGTCCACAATTCTGTTGCAGCCTCACTGAGCCACAGATGGTGATATACAGCACTGTGACTCACGAGACTTCATGCATGGCTGATTAACTGCAGTAATCACTACTATTCTAAGAGTCCTTTTTCTGTAATCTTTTACTTTCTGTTGTATTATCATGAATATTTCATGTAAGGTGGGAGTTTCAAAGGAGCTGATAAATAGGCAATTATGTGAGTTTATCGGAAGGATCATGGCCCGTTCGAAGACATGGACACATGTGAATCCTGGGCTTCTGAGACTTGACGTTTAATTGGCTCATATTCCTGTGAGATTTGGGGATGCCACTCAAGGTTCTGCCTAATTAACTCCTGTTAAAAGTGATATTTAACTGTGCTGTAAAATATTTGCTTTTCAAATAGAAGAGAAAGTAGTGGACTGGAGAAGCATGTCTGCCATTTCTATTAAAGATTTTTAATCATCTGGCTGTCAGTGTTATTAGCTACAAAATTAAAGGCTTTTAAATAAAAGAAACAGTGATTGCTTAAATCATAACGAAATGGTTTTTTTTTCATTAAAGGTAAAGTATGTGTTGCTAAAATGCCTTAAATTAGCTAATTCGTCGGAGTTCATTTGGGTGAAAAATGGCTTTGTCTGGAACCCGTTTTGCATTTCCAATCCAAGTTTGCCAGTCAAAAATGTTTGCAAAATACTAGGGCTATCAACATTAACGCGTCAACACACGCAATTAATAATATTTAAGAAATGAACGTGTTAATATCTATTAAGGCAAATTAATTCCAGTCAGAAGTGACCGTCTTCCGTTCAGGCTTTCACGGTGTGCTCTAATTTCTGAAAATACACACTTCGTCGGCCGCTATCCCACATATAACTTGGTCATTTACATATTCAATAAAGATTCAATTGATTTTTAGTACTTTATTCTTGTTATTTTTGCAGTTTGAACTGCTTTTTCACAAAAAGCCGGCAGACCTCACGTGCGGCAGCAAAGAAAAGCGATTTTAATGCTGATCGTCACGATAGAAGCATCAGTAAAGAGAGTAAAATGTGCAGGAAACTATTAAATAATGTCCCTTTAACATCATTCCTTAACATTATTTTCATTGTTTCACAGTCCTTTCCCTTTTTCGAAGAGTTTTAACTCGACATACACAACAAAATGTAATAACTTAACATGCAAAAAAAACACAAGTCAAACTAGCTTACTGTGTAGTTAGCCTGCAACACGTGGTGAACAGAGGAGACTTCACACATCAACTTAACAGAACTATTTACTGTATACTAATTACATATTTTTTAGTTACCTCAACTGTTATTTTTTTCTGTAACATTTGGTTTCCATTTCACTTCTTTTATTTATTTATGTACATAAATCAGTCGATACACTTTACCAGTGGATACAGCAGGCAAATGAGACACAAAATCGGATTACCACTCACCCACAGAGATCGCGTGTTTTCCCACAATTGATCAAAATCCAATGTAGGTTTTCACCAGATTCATCAACTTCCCGGGGTACACACACTAAATGTTGGCAAACTTAGCTCATTTATAGCTTTAAGAGCTTTAAGTTCAGTCTTTTACTTGATATTTTACCTCGCTCGGGTCGGCGCTTTGAGCACATGTCGAAAAAACGTCAAAGATCAGTACAATAACAGGATGATCACTCCTAACAAATCTCAAAGAGCAACATTTCAAAATATTGCCACCAGTGGAGAAACTGAAAATGACACTATAAAGTGAGTGTTAATAAAAACTAAATGAACTTAAGTAGGGTTACAGAAGCACAACGAGAGTCGGAATACTTACCTAGGATAACATGCTCATGTTGGGTATGGTGAGTACAGGGCCAGTTGCGGTAGAAGCACTCCTACACATTTAAAAAAGTTGCTTCTTGCAGTGGATAGCAGCAAGTATTGCTGATTGTGAACTTGCATAAAGGCAGGAGACCAGCACACAAAACAAGCAACATGACACCCAGTCACCCAGCAACTGCTGAGGACTATTTCAGCCCTCTCTTTGGGACTTTTTGGGTTAGTTAAGTTGAGATCCGGTTCAGATAAGTTAAGATTTTCTGCATTTGTTAAGTTCTTTAGTACATTACTCAATAAATGTTTTTCCCACAAAGCCCAGTCTACATTTTGTTTATTTTCAACTGCATTTATCTGCATTTACTGCAATTAAAAAGATTTACGTTGACATCATTTTTTATATTAGAAGCAAAAGCAAAAATCTACTTTCACCCCTGCTTCCAGGTAGTTAAAACAGTCACAAAAATAACTAATTTCATAAAGAATTTGTTCTTTCGTGTGCGAAAGGTAAAATATGATCATATGTGTGGATATGGTTAACTCTGAAAAGCTTAAGAAAAGCATTTTTTGAGCCCTTTAATAATGTCGAACATCCTTCTTTAGTAGTTTTTTCCTTTAGTAGCGCTCTTCTGGCAAACTAATCATCACAGGTGTCTGAGATTGATTTCAGTGATCCAAAGAGCCCTGAGACACTATATCATCCATGAGTTTAATTGAAAAACAAAGAATTGTATCTTTTTGACACCTAAATACATAATATTTTGGAATGCAATGTAGAAAGTGTTTAAAAAGCATATTTCCCAACAAAAATTAATAAATGTGGAGTATCTTTAAGCCTCCTCTGATGGAGAGTTACTAAAGTATGAGGAAGTTGAACGACATTTGTGATATTGGCACCATTGCTAACTGTTTAAAATTAATGCTATTTGTTCTTCTATTAAGTACCAACACTGACTAATGCCCCAGTAAGTTAATTTACTTGCAAGGAAAGACCTGTAACTCATTTGATTTGCTTTCTATAGACCGCACACATTTGTATTCATAGAAAAACACAGGTGAACGCCGAAGAAATATTAACCGGATGACCTCTGCCTCTTGATTATCTTAATTGAATGTCCTCTTTGTCTGTTTGAGCAGATTATGCCAACGTGTAGAAAAGGTTTGATACAAATTCAATAATATATTTCATTATTGTAAAGCATTTTGGTATTTAACAGTCCTGGAAAGCTTTTCATAAACTTCCTTCATTCAGTCACATATGATGGTGCAAAACACAGCAACCTCAATCCCCAAATTAAAACAAAAAACAGAACCTTTCTGTAGTTTGCTGTGCTGATCTGATCCACGATCTTTATCTCAGAGTTGACATTTTTCAAATGGATCCTAATATGACTTTAATTTAGCTTGTGGTTGTTAAAAAACTCTTGATATTAGGCCTCTGCTCAACAATCAAATTTAAATGTTAAAAAAAAAGGTTGTTTTGCAATCAGAAGATCCATTCAGTTGCTGGCTACTACAAACAAAGGTTCTAGGGAAAGTTAGTACACTTTAAATACATAAAAAAGTTTTAATTGTTCCATGAGTGCAAATGCTGGAAATAAAAAAAATAAAAAAAAAACGGAGCACTCAAACTAATAAAAATGATCAGAAACCGTGAAACAAGTTCATTTCTCAGATTCTACTCTGATACATATCCCATCATGTTGATGTCCATTTTCCCTGAGTGCTATTCTACTTTTCTTTCTTCCTCAGAGCTGCTGGCCTCTTTTTGTCCCCTGACGGCGCATGCACTGCAAATTGGAGCACAGGCTGCCTAGTCTTCATTAAAAGCTTTAACAGCAAGTCAATTAGGAGCTTTCTCCCAAACAGACAGGCAAACATGCAGACACATTTTCAGAACCCTAGTCCGTATCCATGGAGACGGCTGCAGATAAAAGCCCAGTGGTCATTCCAGTGGACTTAAGAAAATGAGTGAACCGGTCAATTAAAGAAGTGTGTGAGGAACTACAGCTGTCAGATCTGTAAGTAGCATGGGACTCTCTATCGATTTTCCCCTCAATTAAACCTGTTGAAGTTACTCAACATTTGGCTGTGCAAACCGATCATGGAAGATGTTCCTCTTTTGCATGTCAAATTGAGTGGATAAAGTTTAAATGTCTGCATCTTGTTCGCTTCTGTTCATCTTTAATGGAAAATGCAATTTAGTTGCTTTATGAAAATAATGAAAATGTCAAATGACACTTGATCAGTTGGATTTGTCTTGGAAGCAAATGAAGAGGCGGCTTCATTAATCAGACATCTGACAGCATAGCAATTTGTCATTTAGTCAGAGGCGTTTGGCTTCACCAATTAACACGGAGCAAAGGTTTAAAAGTTACACTTTAATGTAAGGAAACAATGCACTTAAGGAAGAGCCACGTTCCTCTAAATCCCAGCAAAAGTGTTGTAGCTGTGATTAAGAAAAAAGTCAAGTGTAAAATCAATTGTTAAAAGGCTAATGGTCCAGATGTTTTGAAGTGAGCAAAAACAATGCTTAGCTGGTGATGTTACTTTGCAAGGAGCAAAACAAAAGTCAAGCTACATGCTGGCCTTTTAGTAGACCAGATAAACATTTTAAATAGTCCAATTAAAGATTCAATGAAGAAATCCAAAAAAAGAAATAGGATAATTTTGAACAAAGATAAAAATCAAAAAATTATGAAACCACCGAAAAGAGTAAAAACATATTAATGTGTGAGATTAAGCCCACAGAGCAATAAATGTGTAAAACAAAATGAATATGTGTAAAACGTGACATTTTGAAAAACAAAATGAAAAAAAAACATATATACTTTAATCAGCTATAATTAGTTCTAGGTTGAAGTTATCTTATTAGAAGAAGGCCAGTATTTTGCAAGTGCTTATTTTTGCTTAGATTTCTAACATATAAATAAATTAGGTAAAGGCTTCAATGTTGGCTCTTAGTCTTTAGAATTATGCATGTTTCTATCAGCTAAATTTCAAACGTAAGTACACAGATTACACACACATCTGTAATCTCATTACCAGAGGATTGTAATCAATACGTCAATAGTCGATTGCTGCAGAGCTCCAAACTTCATGTGACCTTCAGATTAGCCTAAGTACAGTACACAAAGAGTTCATGGAATGGGTTTCCATGGCCGAGCAGCTGCATCCAAACCACACATCACCAAGTGCAATGGAAAGCTTTGGATGCAGTGGTGTAAAGCACGCTGTCACTGGACTCTAGAGCAGTGGAAACGCCTTCTCTGGAGTGATGAATCACACTTTTCCATCTGACAATCTGATGGACGAGTCTGGGTTTGGAGGTTGCCAGGAGAACGGTACATTTCTGACTGCATTGTGCCGAGTGTGAAATTTGGTGGAGGAAGAATTATGGGGTGGGGTTGTTTTTCAGGACTTAGGCTTGGCCCCTTAGTTCCAGTGAAAGAAACTCTGAATGCTCCAGGATACCAAAACATTTTGGACAATTCCATGCTCCCAACATTGTGGGAACAGTCTGGAGCGGCCCCTTCCTCTTCCAACATGACTGGAAACTAGTGCACAAAGCAAGGTCCATAAAGACAAGAATAACAGAGTCTGGTGTGGATGAACTGGACTGGCCTGCACAGAGTCCTGACCTAAATCCCATAGAACACCTTTGGGATGAATTAGAGTGGAAATGTCAGTGTGAGACCTCACCAAAGTGCTTTTGGAAAAATGGTCAACAATTCCTATAAACACACTCTTCAACCTTGTGGACAGCCTTCCCAGAAGAGCTGAAGCTGTAATAGCTGCAAAAGGTGGACCCACATCCTGTTGAACTCTATGGGTTGGGAATGGGATGGAAGTTCAATTCCTGTGTGAGTCAAAAAACTTGCTTGGTGAGCCAATACTTTTGGTAATATCGTGAATACTAAATAAACTCGAGAACTTGAATGTCAGCCAAGAATGACAGGAGATCTGTCCTGCAAAAAATCTGACAAAAAGAAGTTCAGATGCAAAAACAGCTTTGTATTGAACAGTATTGAAACATTTACTAAAAACTGTGACTAAAGAAAGCCTGTGGGCTTAATATAATTTTAAAAAGACTGTGTTTGTAAGACAAGATGCAACAAAACAAATAGTAGAAAATAAACAGATTAGGAAGCTATTTAATGTACTAATTTATATAATTTGTTTACAACAAAGTGAAACAAAATATCAAAGAGTACTTTAAAATATATCACTTTTATTTATGCTTGAAACATCTATTACCTTATTTTTATATATCTTTCAGTTTTGCGATTAATTCTCAAAGCAATTTAGTTTAATATTAAATAAATCTTTTCATCAGATGATAGAAGTAAAGCAATAATCTGAAAAAGTCTGGCTGTAATTCCTCAACAAGCTGTCATGTTATGACTCAAGCTGAAAAGAAATCTTATAAATATTTTTCAATCTCTATATTGCTGGAGACTGAATTAGTCATCTCCTCTGTAAATATGGTTTGCCAGGCTGGCACGTGTTTTAGAACATCCAAAAAAATGTTTTAAAAAGTGGTAATTTGAATCAGACATCAAATAGGAAGCATACTTGTTGAACTGACAACTATATTAGCCTAAATAGTCAAATGCATGTCTAAAACAACACTTTTTAATAATAAAAAGTAATTTCCATCACAGAGTTTAGCAAAACAAAACGTCACAAAAGAGAAACACAAATTTCCTTATTTGTTGTGTCAAGTTTATCTCTGCAGTGAGAGATCAACACAACTGTTATCCATTAACATCTCCCCACTAATAATTCCATGCAAGAAGTTTGCAAAACGCCTCTACATTTCCAGTTGCTTTAAATTTTCTTTTATTATTTTTCACAAAACCTGATGCAATTAAAACTGAAAATTAAACCAGCTATGCATTATTAGATCTCATAATTTTAACAATAAAAGAGTCAGTTTTCTGCATCACAAACTTGGGTAGGATATAATGTGTGACAAGCATTGAAGAGAGTGCTCTAGAAGTTGTGTATTTGAAAGATCTCTTTCCATTTTATGGACTCACTTTAAAAGATGCTGTGACCTCAAAGAAAACTTGAAATACAGCCCGAAGATGACAATGTAAAATTGGACCAAAGCTGTCAAGTAATGGCAGGAAAGCAAAGTGCCGAAGAACAACTGTGAAGATCTTAAATGGCAGCAGCATGGTGTCTGGAGACGCAGTTTTTAAACTAAACTTTAATCTATGAAAAAGAAAATCACAGTTTCTCAGTGCCTCACAGCTTTATCTCTCTTGGCTGGAAGCATGAACAGTAAAACATGATGTACAACCAACTCCCCTGAGGGGTAAAAGATGTGTCAACTCTGATGGGGAAACAACTGAAAGTTTGTCTTTTTGACCTTGCTTTTGTTCAAATTGTTCTACTGTAACACTCAAAACTCTGTTTCCATACGCAAAACATAGAAAAATAAATTCTCACAATCCTAATTTAAACACACATAAAGAAAGAATGACTGTGGTTCAAAGTTTCTGCAATAATTCATTTTAAGGACCATGTAAGAATGGAATTGGTTTTGAATGTAAATGGTAAATGGCGTATACTTAAAGCGCTTTACTACATTCTCAGAAAGCCCAAAGCGCTGTTTAGTCATAGTTCCATTCACACACACAATCACACGCTGATGAACACTGGTGCCAAACTATAACCACCAGGAGCAATGTGAGATGTAGTGTCTTGCCCAAGTATACTTCGACACATGGGCAGGCAGTGTCCAAACCTGCGATCTTCCAATCAAAGGTCAACCACTCTACCTCTGCACCACGGCTGTCCCTGATGAAAAGGTTTTATTTTTGTTCAGCTGGTGACTCTCCTTCAAATCTATCCCAGCTTCTCCCAGGTGACCGTGGGACACACTGCACATACGGTGGTTATTGGGCAACATGTGGACAAACTGCTGAACCTTTAAATATGATTCAAACCAGTAATCCTTTTAAAAAGAAGCTAAAGTACTTGAATATAAAGCCTAAACTTTTGGACTGTAAAGGTTTAGGACGTCAATGATCTAAATTTGAACTAGAAAGAGGTGGCATACCTGATGATTCTAATAAGAACATGGAGGTCTGGCAGCTGTTTGAGGTACGTTCCAACAGAACAGATTAAAGGGCTGTTAGATTACGTTCACACTGGGCATGTGCCGCGCATTCAAGAACACGCTTTAAGCTTACGGTGTTCACACTGGACTGTTGCTACCAGATAGGCCTGTATATGTATGATTTTGAAGCAGTGCCAGTCTGGTGAATCTTGCTCCAGGCATTTTCTCTTACGGCTTTTTTCAGATTTATGAAACACTTGATGTCATAAGCATAATCTTTGGTCCTTAATCAAGGTAGAAAATCGCTTTATAAGTTTATGCCAATTAATATTCAAAAATCCACAGTTCAAACTTTCCTTCTGACTGAACCCCAGTTTCTAATTTGTAGACCATCGTATGTGTCGTATTGCGTCCCTGCGTATTGCGTAATCGTGCGGCCTAGTCCAACCTAATGATGTCTAGTTTCGCTTGTGATGTCTGCCATAACTGCAACAAACGTTTGAGGGGCGTTTCAAGCTTTATGATGCGATTGTCTTCAGCATTTCAGTGGTTTGGTATTTTATTAGGGTAGCATATCTTTCCCTCTCACGCGATTCATTACACATCTCCATACATGGTCCACAAATCGATACAAGATTCATCAACTTTGTGGAAATACATTACAATCTGATCCTTTTACAGAAATCAATATTTATTATTCATTTGGCATTTAAAACTAAATCTAACAATGGATGCCTTTTAACAGAGAAACTCTTTTAGTTGTTTTTTTACTGTCACTTTTTTTGTAATCAACAAGATAAATGTCTAAAGACAAAACAGCTTCAAACATTCAAACCTGGCATTTTGGGTCTGTTAGACTTTAAAAAAAAAGAGCGGTCTAAACCGGAAACACGTCACACAGCTCCGTGCATAGAGTCCATTGGGGAGATTCCCTTCCAACTGCCTTGTGACCAGAGGGTACCGAATGATTACAAATTGCTATGAAGCATAAACTGGGCCTTAGTCCCTTTCAAGAAAAGTTTTGTCCAAATTGTTAAATGTATGTTACTAACTGTTGTGGCAAATTTAAATAATAATTTGCAGTTTTGTGATACACCAATATTTGATAAAACGACTTGTAAATGGCTAAATTCCGTACTGTGGCTCACATCTGACATGTTTTACTTCTTCCCCTTCGTGCTAATATATTTTGAAGACAGTTGCAAACATTCAGAGGTATCTCAGTCCAAATACATCTGTCCAACACACATTCTGAGAACTTTTCTGGTTAGTTGGCACAGCAACCAAATTAAAGCGGGGTGTCAACCATCTAATCTTAATTGACATTGCATTATATTCCTGTTTTGATTAACGCAAAACAAAAAAGGTTTAAAAAATAAAAGGCACCACATCTCCAACATTGTCCTCAGAAGCTCCCACGGAGCCCCACTCTCTGTCCAGAGTAAACCTGTGAGAGGAGTTCTTGTTATCGCTAACTATCCGGTTTCTCTGAGTGTGAGCGGAAACAGAGCCATCCAAGGATTTCTAACTCTCTAAAGGGATTGTTTTGAGTAAAATCAGAAAAACTCTATTCAAATGCTTGTTTAGTTGTCTTCATTTAAAATTAAAAAATAAAAATAACAATTCCGGCTATTGTTTAATTGGCAGCATTTGGTCAATTTGATACCAAAACACAACTTTTCTATTTATAGATTTTTTGTGCATTTAAAGTACATACAGCCAAAGAGTCTCTTTGATTTTTTTTTCTAAGACAAAAATCTCATAAAACCTTCATGAATAAACCCAGATTTTTGACTCCCAAAAGATTTATGTGTGCTGAGTTTTCCATAACTACATTATTGAGGTGTTTTGCACTGAACAGTAAGTCATATTTGTGTGTGGAAGTGCAGTTGTGTGTGGCTGTATGTGAACACATGCAGCTGTTTGTTTGTACGTGTGTGCAGCCATATGTGCATGTGCAGCTGTGTGGATGCAGTCTTGTGCATGTGCACTGAAAAAAAGCTTTGGTGATGCAGCCACAGTTTGATCTATGAGTGGTTTGACCTCGCTAAGAAATATGACGCTAATCACGCAAGCGCATGACGGATGGCGTCCGACCGTAACACTGCGCTCTTCACCTGCAGCAGTGTTGATGGTCCTGACAGCCTCTCTGGCATTCACTCTGTTGTTGGGGGGGTAGTCAGGGACGGTGTTCTGGTTGCGTTTCTCTGTCTTTCGTGGACTCGCTTTAGCGGGTTGATGGCTGCGATGGGGAGAGATAAAGACAGTTAGGGAAAGGTCTCTGCAGACCGAAAGCAACAAAAGGGCAAATTCAAGTTACAGCAGAAACTGCCATCACTAAAGGAAGAAATCATACAAGAGTGTCATTTTAGGTAAAATGGTCCTGTAAGTTACAGATCAAGTCATCTTCGCTTTTTTGACACTATTTCTATTCCAGTTAAAACTTTCTTCTATGCAATTTTATACTCGACATGGCAGATTTCACAGAAAAAATCTTTGTGTACGCCAATACTAAATTGTTGCCTGGGTAACTTGGCCTTAATGGAATGACCAGGAAAGAATTCCATTTTTTCAGATGTAAATTAGCTGATTTTTGTTTAGTTTAAGGTTTATCTTAGAGTGTATTAAGACTTGAAAAGTCCTTTGGTCCACTTAATTTGGTCCAGATCAACTCCTGTACCTTGCGTTTGGTCTGTATTCATACTGCCGTCAAATAGACTTTTTGGTTCTGGACCAATGCTTGTGAACAAAAAGCTCGTGACTAAAGATCTCTTCAGTCATTGGCCAGGACTTACGAGGCAGGGGCAAAGCAACAATATAAAGAATAATGGAAGTCTTGCGCTTTGCAATCCTTGTTGGGATTAATTTTGAATGTCTATATCAACATCAGGTTCAACACTTTTTACTGCTGCTTTGGTACGGTGGAGACATGCTGCAAGAACAGTTACAGCGGAGGGGATGGAGAAGAAGGCACACTGATAAAGGTTTATGACATATAGATTGCTGGGAAAACAGAGTTAGAAGAAATATGCATCGCGTTAAAGTTGTTTTAATGAACTTGCATTCATCTGACCACATTTTAATGAGTCGCTGTATCACATTATTGCTTCATTCCTACTCTGCTCACATCCCGTAATGCCCTGCTATGGTGGGCGTTTGGTTCAGTTGTTGCAATCTGAGCACAAAGCTATTCAGAGTGAACGGGAGCTCAGTCCGATTGGAAATAAACCAAGACCACCTCAAAAGATGGGTCTGAGAGTGGTTCCTGCTCCTGGACCAGGGTCCACTTGTGTAAATTCAGTCAGAACATTTGTTGCAGATTATTGTGGGAAACAAACTCTGGTTCACTTCAAGCAAACCAAATATGTCCAGTCTGAATACACCCTAAGATAACCTTGGATGTGAATCAAAGCTGAATCCAAAATAAAAAATACTCAGTTGTAATTCTTTATTTATAGTTTTCAAGTCTGGAGGAGCTGTGGCTCTAATAAGAGTTCTACCTGGATGGATGAACTCCCACCTTGCAAAGGAGGCTCATTTCTGCATCATCTCTTATCCGTTGCTTCACAACTCATGGCCATAGGTAAGGGTAGAAACATGTAGTGACCAATAAATCGAAGTTCTGCTCCCAGGGAAGTAAATTTCTTCCTAACCAAAAAGGACGTTCTACCCTTTTTCCATGATCTAAAAAGTGCACTTGTTTGCACACACTTAGGTTTTGGAAGCTCCACCTAAAAAAACGTGTGGAGTCATAAAAAAAAAAAAAAAAAAAAAAAAAACTTTTCCCAGATGCACTGAATAGATGTTTACGTGAGCCTGAACATCATCACTTTTTGAAACGTTTGCAGAGTAAGGAAAAAAAGGAGAATAAATGATGGAGCATTTCTGTTCATTTAGAGGGTTTGGGTTAAATTGAAAGAGAAACAGGAGATAGAAAGCCGTAATGACAGCAAGACAAACGGGGATATTGCGGTTATGTAACAGTTCAAGATTGGTCTCTGTGTCTTTGAAGAAGCGACAGCTGCTTTGACCAAAGATGATCCAAGCCTGAGACAATGCCTGGTTTCTATTACAGCCACTGACAATAAGAGTTTTACAGATTATCCCATGACAAGAGCAGTCATAGACACACGCATGCATTTCTTATTTCACACATAATAACCAAAGATGCCCTCATTGGCTCACCCTGACTGGCTGTGCTGCTCGTCAATCGCATCCACTGCACTTTCCACAGAGTTCAGGAGGGACTGGATCTGATTGGCTGACTCCTTGAGAAGAAAGCGCGTCACAAATTGCTCCACATTGGTTCCCCTCTCGTATACCTGAGGAACAACAAAGAAAAAAACACCACAACTGAATATTATAGATCAAACATAGATCACTTGTGCATTCTACTTCCCAATACGATGGGAATTGCATTCTAAAAATCTGCGATGGAAAGCATGTACAATAGCACAGAAAAAAAAAATCTTCACTGTACCCTCTTTAGAATGGTAAGATTAACATCACCTCAAGATAAGTCACTACTGACACATATGATGATGTGATCCCTAAAAATGCATTAGACATGAACGCTAGCCATTCATTACGAGCTAACTCCAACTCTGATAAGATCTCCGTCTTAGCATTTTTGTTTTCAAATTTGAGACCAAAGCACAGATTGAACTGGTGTGATTGCTCTGGTTCTCGTTGAAATGATAACATGAACCAATCAGAAGTTGCTTGAAAGTGCAGACGGGAGCCTGGACCAGTGAACTCTGGGTAAAAATATGGGGTCAAAAAAAACATGTCAGAGGTGCAACTCTTCATTGACATCACTTATGTAATCACCTGTGTTGCCCACTAAATGCTTAAAATTGATGGACACAAAAGTCAATCCACACTGGAAACAACATTGCTACAATAAAATCAAATAATAAGAAAAAATTACCAAAAACAAATTTTGTTAGATGAACTACCTTTCCCAAAATGTGTTTATTAAAAACATTGCTGATGCTCTGAAACTCAGAGGTAAGACAGCTTCACAAATATAATCATGCAGGAAACTGGAGTTTGGCTTGAATTGCCTTGAGTTTGATTTTATTTGGATTTTATTTCAGAATCTAAACCATGTTAGGATTGCACATGGCATAGTTAACATCGTAGTATTAAGAGACAAGAACAGTTAATTTCCCTCACCTGTTGAAAGTGATCTTTTTAAAACTTTCTGATTATATTTGGCCATCTAAATCTCATGATTTTCCATGAAAATCTGAAGCTGGAATACACTTTAATCTAAATGCACAACTTAAAATATACATTCACGCAAAACAAAATCATAGTAAAAATTGCACCAAACAAGACCGCTTTCAATGTGATGTTTGAAGAAAACTCTACAACAAATCTGCCAAACTCAATTAGCTGTTACAGCCGGTCCTTACAGACGGTTTGAAAACCAAACCTGATTTGCTCAAACTTGAAGCAGAATCAAATTCTTAGCTATAATTGACTACATGTGTACTCCAGAGGACAGAGTCAGTCTTTCATTGCAGCCTTTCTGTCAGAAGTCACAGTGCGGTGATTCAGAGAGACAATTAAGGTTCTTGTTCAGTCAGCCATTCTCTCCTGCGCTCTAATCAAAGAGAGACGCTCCCACGAGACACGAAAACCACAAAGCATACACTGACTTCCATTAACACACTCAGTGGATTTACACACATGCAAACACAAAGTCATTCGCTTCAACAGGAAAACACAACTATCCATAAAACAGCAAAAAGGGCCTGGGTGAAAGAAACGCCAACTGTAATAATGTTTGCTTTTTTGAGCCCTGTGAAGTTAGACAGCTCAGAAGAAGACTTTTCTGGAAGGTCTAAACATCTGGACTTAAATTTGACTAAGATGCAGTTTTTTTTTTTGTATCTTTTTCGTGCCAAAAAATAGTCTGCAAAGCATCTAAATTGAAGTAACTGTGCCAGCAAGAGTGAAGCTAAGTTACTCACATAAATGAGAATTCCTCAGTGACAGTCAACATCACAAATGTTTGATTGCAGTTGTTGGATCATTTATTTCCCTGCATTAAACATTCCATATCAGCATTTTGTAAAAGTACTATGTTAGTATCAATACTTATGGAATGCTCAGTGGAACAAAAAATAAGTAAATAAATAACAGTTTTACAGGAATATATGAATATCAACTTTCAACAACAGTTTCTAGACACCTCCCCAGCACAGTTCCACCTCCTTTCAACAGTAAATTGAGCTCCACAACATCCCACGTGCTTCAGAACCAACAGTTATCTGGATATAAAATGTCACTATCCACTGCAGACCAAGAAACCTTTGTCCTTTTGTGAGCAAAAGAATTGTCTAATTTAAATATTAACACTAAACATGTTTATTATACAACTACATTAGATCACATATTTTACAAAATTGCCCTTAAGCAAGGCAGTGTTTCAACATTTAAGCAGTCTACTAAGAAAAAAAAAACTGAATGGAAGCTTGAAACAGACAGATTTTAAACCACTGCAATCATTTCTCCTACTGTAAAGGTAAAGAAAAGTAAGATAAATTATTTTTAAAAAAGTATGTCTTATTTAAATTATCCAAACTTCCTTAGAAAATATATTCAGTTCATCCAAACACACAGAATCATCACTTCTTCTCAGAGTTGCTCCTACAACTTACATTTTTCCTACATGTTCTAACTCTTTTACACCAGAGCTTAAGCTCCAGTGTTTCCATTCTTTCAACCGTTTACGCAATTAGTGTATATTCAGCAGGTTCTGCAGCGGAGAAAAGAAGTCTTATGCTAATGTGTAACACTTCGTAGTAGTTAAGTGCAAACATAATCAATCTAAATCATTTGATTTTGTCGCAGAGAAAGGACCTTTACGCCGTTTAGCAATACTTTACGTTTGTAAAGTGTTGCGTAGTAGAGGCTTTGTGTTGTTACGCAACGCTTTACGTTCGTAATGTGTTGGATATCGGTGGAAGGTAGATATGAAAATCTGCTTTTCTCTGCTCCAAAATCTGCTGATTCACGTCGACTGTGTGAACTTTCGAGGAGTTAAGGTATGGTAAAGAGCGTGTGTTATGTCGCCCTAGACATCTCCAGTGTTAAAGGATTAAACAATTCTCTTTTCAGTTTGTCAGTTTGTTTTTCTACAGGGTCTATACATATAAACCAGAACGGATTGCAATTTTCCTTTTTTATGCACAGGGGATTTTAAAAAGCCTCACTGCGCAGAAGATTCACTGTAAACAAACAAAAAAACCAAAAACCCAGAAATCCAATCAAGGAACTCCAACATCCTCCATGCCTCAGTCCATCCTCCTTTCTTCATCCTGTGCGTCTTTCATGCTTCCCTCTTCGAGCGCGTCCCTCGGGTCTGGCTACAGAACCTGCTATAGAAAAGCTGTGATCTATAATTCACACAGATCACTGACCCGAGAGGAGATGCAGCCTCTGCTGGCTCACCGAACGCAGGCTGATGATTAGCTGCACCCCTCTCACACACAAACACACGTCTTTTTGATAAGATGGAGGAGGCTGATTACAGAAGCCTGCAGAAAGTCGTAATCAGTAATTACAGAGCTCGGTCTCGTTAAGGGAAATCAAAAAACCCAGTGGAGTAACAGCACTGATAGTGGTGCGGGCCACAGCGGTGACTTGGCTGATAATGCCTCAGTGCAACAAATTTCATCACACATAGCCACACACAAGTCTTATTTGAGCTGTAATAATTACCTTCAGTTAAAGACAGGAACTGGTGGAGAAAATCTAAACAGACCTTCCTACAGTGGCACTTTAATAAAAGAAAGTAATAAAAAAAAAGGATTTAATATGTAATACCTAAGTGTCCACGACCTTCCTGAGTTTAAAACCCCAATCAGATAATTTCTTGATCCATTTAAAAATTGGGCTGCACGGTGGCGCAGTGGTTAGCGCTCCTGCCTCACAGCAAGAAGGTTCCCGGTTCAAGTCCTGGCTGGGGGACCTTTCTGTGTGGAGTTTGCATGTTCTCCCCGTGCATGCGTGGGTTTTCTCCGGGGACTCCGGCTTCCTCCCACCGTCCAAAAACATGCTTCACAGGTTAATTGGTTACTCTAAATTGTCCCTAGGTGTGGATGTGAGTGTGCATGGGTGTGTGATTGTGGCCCCTGCGACAGACTGGCGACCAGTCCAGGGGTGTACCCTGCCTTCGCCCATGAGTAGCCGGGTTAGGCTCCGGCAACCCCGTGACCCCAAAAGGGATAAAGCGGATTGGAAAATGAATGAATGAATGATTTAAAAATTGTTTCAAGTGGACTTTTAATTATGATTATGTCGGTGTTAGTCTTTTTGTTGGACCTAGTTTCTGCAGAGCGGCAGGAGTTCATCAGAAGTTTGCCTCTGAGTTGTGTGCAGGACTGTTGGCGCGGAGTTAGCTTTCCCTTATTTCCCATCATCCCTTTTGTTTACACTCTTTTCTGCTAGATTACAGTCCCTCTGTACCTCAACCTAATATTAGCGGTGCAACAAAGATGGCGAGCAATATTGGAGCTATCCATGTGTACATTTTTTAGCCAGATGTCAACTCAGACAAGGAAAATAAGGACGTACACGGATCTAGTTGTTTGCAAGTGGAGGCATCAGAATAGAGCAGAGCAGGGAGCCTTTGGCCCGCTAACTGTAGCACCTACATCATGGCTTACATCACAAGCTTTTTCCAATTACATTTTTGCTCTGCTCCTGATTCACCACGATTTGAATAAAGAAATACTCAGAAATGCAATTAAATTTTCGTTTTCTTCATTTATGTCCTCAAACGTGGGGGAAAATGCCACAAGAACATGTTAAAAACTTCAAAAACAGATTTTTTTTTTTTACTGGAGTGGGTGTTTAAAAAACACAGAAGAGTTTGATTTTGAGCTTTAGTGAGCTTTGTTAAATAAAAAAGAAGAAAAGGAGGCTGACTTTTCTTGCCACTTTATCTTGAAAAACTCCATTAGTGGTTTTCTTTTTCTTCTTTTGTTGGAAGAACATATTACCCAAAATGTCACAGAGTTCTGGGTGGGAAGTAAATTACACATATCTGGGAAGAAGTTTCCAAAAATATCTGAAAATATCAGTGGAGTTCATGATTTTCAGCTGTAAGCTTCTGACAGCGGATATATGTGTGTTGTCCACAGAGATCTTCTGCAGTAACAATCATTTGGTCCTTTCTTTGAAATTCTGTTTAGAAATCAGCTTTATGTCAAAATAATAAAAAAAATTAGACACATTTTTCATGACTAGACAGAGGCAGTAGTAAAATCCTGCTCTTTCAGATTAAAACCCATTTATTCTTTCAGAAAACAAACCCCAATGCCAGTAAAGATTATGTATATATTCACATAAAGTTTGTTAAAAAGCCAAATATAAAAATGTATTCAGCCACCTTGTATGAAGAATTCAATTAAATTAAAACAACTTTATTTATTCTCAAGGGGCAATTCTTTTTAATGAGCAGATAGTGGCTTTTACAGAAACTATAGAAGCTACAATAGATTAATTTAAAATGTGATGATCAAGTTTAAAACACCTTTGAACGCCAAGGATGTGAAAACTGTTTAACTTTGTCAATATTAATGATTCTGCAGTTTTTTTTCATGAGTTTTTAACAACCGTGGATTTTACACAATGCTGATATAGTTGTTTAGGTGAGGATTGTGGACTTGTTTGGATTTTTTGTTTTTGTCTGCTCTGCTTTCAAGTTTTCCCTGTTTGTCGCACCAGGTTAAACATGGTGTGATTATCATCCACAGATGTCTTCATTTCAGTTAACTGTCCTTAGAGTAGTTAAAGTCCCTCTACAATCATTTTTTGATCTATTTTCAAAGCATTCCCACTGGTCTTATGCCGTTTTTATAAAAAAAAAAAAAAAAAAAAGATGTGTTGTTAGGGGACATAGTTTTTCTGCAGAGCGGCAGTAATTCCTTTTCTTTAGTATTTCCTTGTCTAGAAAAAAAATCCTATCCAAAATGTATGTTGTTAAAATACAGTGTACAAATACAAAACAAATAAAGAACAATAACGCATAAACTGGCCTGCACTATCAAACTTTAAATAGTAAGCAGCCACTTTTTTCTATGTAAGAGAAACTATCTGAATTTTCTCTTATAAAGCATAATAACTGTGTTGTTTAAAAATCCTTTACCTAAATCCTTTCAAACAACATGTCTCCTATAATGGAGTTATATTATGTAAACAACCTGTACTCATCATAGATTAAGTTCCATCTTTCTGGCTGTCAGGCCATTTGTCATATTTGGCGCTCCTCCTGCTGCACTTCATAAAATGAAATTCGAAACCTCAGTGAAGTCATTTACTTTGCTGAAGTCAGGGTTGGGGGATTGGCATGGATGCTTTGGACTGTAAACGCAGCCACCGGTCTGTTAGTCTGAGCAACGTCAGCCTCAGTCCTTGGCTGAACATTTCTGAGACAAATGCCCGGAAAAGCAGGTGGAAGTGTTTGTATTGATCCACTCAAAGCTTCATGTAACCTTCAGCTGAACGCAGAGGAGTCTGATCAGGAGAGACGACTTGAGTAAAAGCTTTCAGGGTGGAGTGGACAAAGTATGTGGATATCAGACTCACAAAAGACAAGGCAGATCTTCTGGCTGAGGTGGGACTCGAGAAGTTTAACTTCTGATAACTACTGTTTCAATGTGACACAGACTGGCTCCCATGTTTGTCTTTCTGTGACACATTTAGGCCAAATTCTAATTGCTTCTCTAACCCTTTGGCTACTCTCTATTTCTCCAATTGTAGAGGCATTTGAAGATGTAGTGGTGTCCAAAGGTGTTTTTTTAAGGAATAGCTGTAGCAACTTAGGGCCAGCTATCCCTCCATCGGAGAAATGCGTTTCTTCACGTGGGTGTGATCTGATGCACAGAAATTTACACTTCAACATAACTAATGACTTTTTGCTTTAGCATGACTTTTTAAAGTTATAAAACTGATGCTAGGTATTTTCTGAGCACTGGCAGCTTCGTGCCAACATAGATGGCTGGCTACTATTGATGACGTCATCGAGTGGTAACGTCCAGATTTGAACACACTATTTTTTCCATATCTCTCCGCTTGAAGGGACAAAAATAGGAATAGGAAGAAAACGTAGGGAAGCAATTCAGATATTGCATTAATGCGACAATGCAGCAAAAATCCATGCAGAACTTTTTGGTGAAGGGAGTTCTAATAAGACAGAGAAAGAATGCTATTTTATTTTGATAAGAGTGTGACAGACTGCAAACCTGTCCAGTGTGTACCCCGCCTTCGTCCAACAGTAGCCAAGACAGACTCCGGGAACCCCGTGACCCCAAAAGAGAAATAGGACCTTAACAGAATAGAAACTGCCCTTACAGGTGGATCTGAGGGCGAAAAATGGCTAAACCTATATGAGACACACTGGTCTGCACAAAATTTTAAGATAGTAGATCCCTCTGTCACCCCTTAGAGCAGGGGTGCCCAAATTCAGCCCTCGAGGTCCTACATGATACTGCCATTGAAGCTTCTTATTGGCTAAACACACCTGAACCAAGTACTCAACAGCAGATAAGACAGGATTTCTGGAAAAACCAGCAGGAGGCCGGCCATCGAGGCCTGGATTTGGACACACCTGCAACAGAGCAAATATTTTCTTGCACATTTTTCTACAGGCATGCTGCAAGCGACAGGTTGTATTAAACACTTAAACAACACATAAAAGTAAGTAAGGGGGAAGTTGGTGAGACGCAGACATATTGTGAGTTTTGTTCATTGGGGACTTGCGCATCACCTGCAAACTCCATGCATGCACATTTGCATGCAGTCAGGTGACAGGTGTCAATTTGAGCTCCTTAACAGCAATTTTTTCCAAGTTATATTTACACCTCAGCTGTAATCAGATGTCTTATTTTTATTATAACTGGGGTTGTCGACGTTAATGCGTTAACGCATGGATTAATAAAAAAAAAATTTATTGTGTTAATATTCTTTAATGCAAATTATTTACACGTCAGAAGAAACTGTTTTCCGCTTGCAGTTCAGCCTTCCACAGGGTGCATCAATTTCTGACAAAAATACACGCTTCATTGGGCACTATTCCACCTACAACAGGGTCACTTACAAAAGAAATTAATATTCAATCGATTTTAAATACTTTATTTTAGTTCGTTTTTCAGTTTAAATGGCTTTCTCACAGAAAGCAGACTATTTGATTGGTGGTGCGGCCTGTTGTTCACATCTTGCTGCTTGTTTTTGTCCAGAAGATCAAGCAAAAAGTTTGTTTCAAAGAAGCCTGCGCAGCGATATAAAACCTTTGGGCAATGTAACCGGAACTTTTTTTTAGATGCACATCAACACCCAGCAGCCAATCAGATTTGAGTATTTCCCAGGACCATTTAAAGCGCAGAAACTCAATGTTTCTTCTGGCTGTATTTCAGCATCTTTGTTTTCTTGGAGTAATACTGCAGACATGAAAGTCTTTACAGTTCTGTACAGTTATAGAGTTCTGCTTATCTTACCGTTGATGTGTTTTGTGCACACAAATTACATTTCTGTGATACCGGAGTTAACACTTTACAAATTAAGACATTTTAGACAATAAAAATAAAGGAAAAGTGTTCTCTCTGGCCTTTTTTTTGTTTGTTTAAATAATAACCGCATATTAACCGTAATAATAACAGTTTATTGTGGTATAAAATGTACCTAGTAAAAACATTGTAAATAATCTAATTAATCACAATCCAATAGTGTGATTATTCTGATTATTTGTTTTTAATTCATTGACAGCACTAATTATAACATTCATATTTTTCACATTGACTTAACAGTTACTGATGTTTATCTTAATTTAGAAGAGATTTTCTTTATATAAGTTCTTTGGTCTGGTTAGAAAGTGTTTATCTGGTTTGTTGAGAGCTCATTAACCTTTCAATATGCTGACTTTGACCTTATTTTAAAGATGGCTTTACTGTTCAGGAGTTTCTGATTAATGTCTTTAAAGATGTCAAAGTAGGTCGTACCCACAGCTGTGAAAGACAGACCTCATCGTTTTTTTTCCTGTCACGCTACCCTCCCAGGAGTGAGGAGGAGACGGGGGGGAGTCCTCGGCTTGTAGCCCTCATCCTGAAGCCTGTGAGCGATTTGCTGTTCCTGCACTTCCTTTATGCTGATCATCAAAGAGCTTTAGGACTTAAAATTCCCCACTCCACTAAGGTGAGCTCCTCAGAGACCTCCTGTGCAGCCTATTTTTGGATTTTTTATCACTTTCTATTGGCTTAATCTTTATTGCCATGACAACCAATAAAAGTTGTTTGAGGTGTGTCGAGTCTGAGGTGCCTCTCTCCAGAAGTTGGGCCCTTTTTCTTCACAGCTTAAAGCCTCCTCAGCTATCATTTCGCAGGTGTTTCTAAGAAAATATTGTCTTACAAACTGCAGGTTTTTCTTCGACAGAGGCTTGATGTTCTGAGGGGGAATAGCTCCTTACTTTGTCAAACCCCCCACCACCACCACTGCAGCTTCACACTTCAACCAATTAAAACGGTATCCTAGCAACCATGGTCAATATGTCTCTAAGCAACACAAATTTAGCTGTATGCAAATTAAATCGGTGAAGCAGACTTCTAACAGCAGACTTCTCTGTGCAGCGCTCTCCACCAGGGATCACAAACTGTGTCACAGTCTAAGAGGTTTGTTACACAACACTCACACTGACACACACTGACACACATACGTTTGTCTCAGTTTTTTTCCCTGCTTTCTTTGTCACTGCACAACCTAAATATCTTGTGATGATGTTGTTGTTGCAGCAACATTAAATAACAGTTTATTCAAGTTTGAACAACCTGCTGATGTTGGAAAGTGTCCCTACAGCAGCGTGACACCGACTACCACAACTTTTGTTCACAAATGTACAAGAGGCGTTGTCATTTCTTGTGTTTACAGCAGTAGTGCAGAGATAAAAGCGGTCTACCTCTGATCGAAAGATCGCAGAATCGGTTCCTGCCCTGTCCACCAATGTGTCAAAGTGTCCTTGGGCAAGACACTGAAGCTCACGTTTCTTCTGGTAACTACAAGTTATAGGCAAAAGTGTGTGAATGTGTACGTGGGTGAACGGGACCGTGACTATAAGGTGCTTTACTTCTTCAAAGAAGACAGTTAAAGCACTGTATAAGTGCATGACATTTACAGGTTGCAGAGACAGAGGCCCAAATCTGTTATTTTTAATCAACTTTCTCTTTAAAAACCGATCAAAATGAGGCTGTGCTTAACCCTTTGACATCAGAGCTTTAGCTCTGGTATTAAAATTCTTTCAACTACCATGACTCTTCCACCGTTCTTTACGCAATTAATGTAATTCCATTGTTTCCCGAAGCGAAAAAAAGCACCCTTGTGTTGACAACACTTTACAGTAGGGAAGAGCTTACACAATCAACACAAATCAGCTGATTCTGTTGCAGAGGAAGGCGGCTTTGTACCGTTATTGATTACCAACATAAAGTGTTGCATAACCGTGCAAAGTTAATATGCAATGTTACTTTTCTTCCCGTCAGAATTAGCTGATTCTCTCACTGATCGTGTAAAATGATCAAAAAGTTGCGGTGTGTCCTGAAACGTGTGTTATTTATAGATAATAGATTTATATACAGACTTTTATGTTTTCATAAAACCATCAAATAAAAGTCTCAACATACACCTAAATGTATACTGCAGACATGAATACACCAGACAGATCCTCTCTGACATTACAATTCTGGATTCAATCTCTTAGTTGTTTTGAAATTCAAGGGCTGTGCAGTTGAGTAGTGGTTAGCACTCTTGTCTTGCAGTGAAAAGCCCCTGGTTCAAATCCCAGTTGGATTTTTTTTCTGTGTGAAGTTTGCATGCTCTCCCCGTGCATGCGTGTGTTTTCTCCAGGTACTCTGGATTCAAAAACATGGTTCCTAGCTTAATTGGTGATTCGACTTTGCCCCTAGATGTGTCTAGAAATGTGAGTGGTTGTCTAACAGGAAATCTGGCTCAGTTGTTTCACTCAGATTGAAAAGTTGAATAAAAACTGTGTGTTAAAACCTCTGGAGCTGTTTCTTAGACTGCCCTACTGGTGCTTGGGGTTCTGCAGTCCTTTATAAGAATATTGTTCTTCCGGAACCTCCTTTCAGTGTTTATCATTCTGAGAAAACACAGTAACTTCTCATTGTTATATTGACAATGGTCAGATATATTTACTAAAAAGTCATCATCATCTCTATAAGACATCAGAGACAGGACGGTCCTGAACATTTCACGTTTTTAATGACAAAAAGACAAAGGTGATGGTGTTTGCTACAAGTAACTCCAGTGACCCTTCACAGTAGATCTGGCTCCTCGTCGTAAACAGTCTGTGTCAAATCTGAGTGTTAAAATGGACAATAATTTTAAACTTCACAGCCAAATTAGCTCTGTTTTAAAGTCTAGCTTCTGTTTTTGAGGCACTCAGTGAAAATGAAGCAATTTTTGTCAAAACACTTTGAGAGAGTAATCTATGCTTTCCTGTAACCCTTGATCTGGAGTTGGTCAGTTATCTCTCTCATGTCTCCAACTAGTCCAGAAAGCTGCTGCTGCTGTTCTGGTCGTAGCCCAAAAGAGAAACCACACCACTCCAATCCTGGCTACTCTTCACTGGGTGCCAGTGCATTTTAGAGTTCATTTTGCTTTTAAATTTTAAGATGTCTTGCACTGCCGTGTCTCTCTGAGCTTCTCTCTCCCTACACAACAGAACTGCGCCTCTGGTCAGCTGAACATCTCATCTTGTAGGTACTGAGGTCCCAAAGATATTCAGGGGAAATACCTTTGCATGAAAGCTGATTTGATTTGTTATTGCCTCATGCTCTTGCTGCACAAATGTTAAAGTTTTTTTTGTAATAATGAGAGATTAACAAACTGCAAATTATTTTACAACCCAGTGTTTGTGTTCTGTTTGCATTAAAGTCATCTTAGAACATTTACCAGGTCATTTTTCTGCATCTATCAACAACACTTCATAGAACTTCAAGACCCATTTGTGTTGAACAGATGTGAAAGGATAAAGATGTAATGAGCAGATCAGAGCTGACAGCAGCTGCAGTGGACAATGAATCTCCAGTCACTAAGAGGGTGAAAGAACTACATCACTGTCAGTACAATGACCACTAACATCTCTGAGTCACTTTAACTGTAGAGTCTTTGTTACTGTACCATTTGTAATTTCCTTAATGCAGTAACACGATCACATCTCAAGAAAACAGCTGCCCAATGCTGCATATCTAACACAAACCTTTATGTTAAAGTCTATACATTTCTCTTTGGTTTGTCCAAAAATGTTTTCTTTTCTTTATTGACGTATACGATCCTAAACATGTTAGGACAAACCATTGGATAATTTAATCAAGGATGAATATCTAAAAAACATATATTTAAATTCATCCAATACAGTTTAAGAAGAGAATGATAAAACTTCTCATTGAGGTTAGAAGACCCATCAGTAAGGTTGATGCGAACAAAAGTTTTCTGTTTAAAACTGAAGCAATGGAAGACGATCACATGGTCTAATGGGACCAGCCTGTAGCTGCGATCACACTAAATCAAATTCAAGTCCATCGCCTCTCTTTTGGCAAAATTCACTGGTGGATGCTCACCAAAAAATGTTCAACTTGACGCTCCTGACACATGTGGGAGGAGCTTCCACCACAATTTTTAGCCTGATCAGTACATGGAAGCATTGACTGTATCTCATTTGAAATGCTTGGAAGACAGATGATGTTGAGATCAGGTTTATTTATTTTGAATCTTCTCAACCATAGTTCAGATATTTAAACTCTGAACACGACGCCAAAAACGTACCAAACACCTGAAACGCGCTGCTACCAGACTGCTGCGCTAGACGCTCAAATCATGCTGCAGGACATTCATACTTTGACTTAAAATTGAAACTGGACGTGAATCTTGAATCTTATTAGGTGTGAGCGCAGCATGACCGTTCCAGAACAATTGCCAGATCTGTGTTTCTCTTTTACAAAGCCTACCGTGTAAGTCTGTGGGGGTGGGATTGATGCAGGTCTGTTTATGAACATTATGAGTTCAAAGAATGAGGTCAGGTGACTTCCTGGATAAACGGAATGACCATTTATATCCATCAATGGGACTTCTCCTTCCTGATGGAATGGGCATTTCCAGGATGACAGTGCCAAGATTTATCAGCCTTAAACTGTTGACAGAGTGCTGCAGGGAGCATAACAGAGTCTTCCCACACATGGTTTGACCATCAGAGTTCAAGACGCGCTAGAGAAGACCAAGGAGAGGCTCAGTTCTACAAAAAGACTTCGGAGTGCAAATGACTTTATTGAAGGTATTTACATACAAGTTATTTTGTTAAGAGCAGTAGGGTTAAGCAAAGCTGCATTACTTCCAAAACTAGCCAAGTGGCTTAGTGGAAGAGTGTCTGCTCTGAGGCCAGGATGTCATGGGTTCAACCCCAAGGTTAGATCGTACCAAAATTGAACAAATTCCCCCCTGTTCAGCATTAAGGGGTTGGATTTGGGGGTTAAACCAGCAAATGGTTAATCAGCGCAGCTGTGACTAGTCAAACACCATCTTCTTCTTCTCATCTGGGACAGGGTTGCAGGAGCAGCAGTCTAAGCAAAGATGCCCAGCCTTCCCTCTCCTCGGCCACTTCCTCCAACTCCTCTGGGGAACCCTAAGGAGTTCCCAGGCCAGCGGAGAGTCCATACAGAGCGTAGTCTCTCCAGCATGTCCTGGGTCTTCCCTGGGCCCTCGGCCACTGAGATTTGCCTGAAACGCCTCCCCAGGGAGGTGTCCAAGAGGCATCTGGACCAGATGCCCGAGCCACCTCAACTGGCTCCTCTGGATTTGGAGGAGCAGCGGCTCTACTCTGAGCTCTCTCCGGGTGACCGAGCTTCTCACCCTATCTCTATGGAGTGATTTTTGTGCCACCAAATTGCAAGCAAAAGTCACAGTTTTAAATATTTACATTTGCAAATTATGAAGTTTTATTCTTAAAACTTTACATTTTGTTTGCAATTTAGAAAATTTTGATCTCAAAACTGTGACTTTTGCTTGTAATATAGTGGCACAAAAATCACTACATTTATCTTTAAGAGAGCGCCCAGTCACCCTACGGAGGAAGCTCTTTATAGACGCTTGGATCCGGGACCTCGTTCTTTCAGTCATGACTGAGAGCACATGACCATAGGTCAGTATTTAAACAAAGATTGATCAGAAACTTGAGAGCGTTGCTTTTTGGCTTAACTCTCTCTTCACCACAACAGACCGGTACAGCGACTGCATAACGGCGGACGCCGCACCAATTCGCCGGTCCATCTCACGCTTCAATCTTCCCTCACTCATGAACAACACCCCAAGATACTTAAAGTGTATTTTGTTTGATACCTTTAGAATCTACTTTTAGTGTGTTTTAGCTGTGGGACCTGAAACTGCAGTTACTGTATGATGTTAGTTTTCAGTGTTTTGGAAGTGGCAGTGTGTTGGTGTGTCTTCATAAAAACAAGAGTATGATTCTTCTTAGTTCTGTTATTGATATTTGACCCAATCCACAACACTAGCCCAAGTTTGGTAGAGACTTTGGGACAAACCAGAAATTTTCTAACTGAAGGATAATAGCTCTACATTCTATTTTTTCTGTGGTACAACAGTGCCAAACACTTTTTCTATTGAGTTTCCGTCGCTATTACATGAAAAAAACAGGTAAGAGTTGTTCAACAATCCACCTAACAAAATTTCCACAGTAGAATGTCAAATATTATGAAACAGCACTTTTTCCCAATTTCTGTATGTTTTCCTGCACTTTAGTGCCAATTGTCTTTCCTCAGAAGAGTTACACTTTTTTCATGTGCAGAGATTCATGAAGAAAACTTTCAGCTGTGTTGGAACTGAAACAGAGAAAGACTTGAATGGCCATCTGGAGACTGTTGACCAACCTGTTTTTTTTTTTTGTTTTTTTTTTTAATTTAAGACGGTTTTACCCAAAGAAACACCAAAAATGAGGATCCAAGCTGCAGGACTTGTGGTCATGACTTATTTTAATTATTCACAGAGGATTTTAACTGAGGCTTACTGATGTTTACCTGGAATAACTTCAAAAGACAATGACAAGAGTAATGACATGAAAACCAAAGGGTAACTGCAAAGATTTGGTTAATTAGAAAGACTTAGCAGGAAGAGGCAATGGTGGAAGTGTGGAGGCGGCTGACAGGAGGCAGGCTGCCCGAGTTTGTTTCTAAACAGAAGGCGAGCTCACAAACGGGCTTCAGAACCATGCAGTCTTTAGAAAACGCTCCAGCTTCAACAGCCCACAGATACCAAGACGGCAAAAAATATATGTGAGGAGAGAAAGTGATAAAGAGAGCAAAGTGGAGGGGGAAAAAAGAAGTCCCGGGGCTGCTGTGTTGAGCTTTCTGGTTCATTTGTATGTTTTCTCCCCCTTCATTCCCAAAATTCTGCATTACATCCCAAAGTGGATTTTCCCCTGTTTCTGCTCTCCTTTTACCCAATTATCCATGCATCCCTACATTTCGATATCTCTTTTTTGTGCACGCCTCCTCTTTTTTTCCCTCTTGAAGCCTCTGCATTATTCATGCTCTGGGTGTTACCTCATCAGTCAGTATAGCACACTCTGCCAGTTAACCCTTCGCTTCATATTACCCAGTTGGCTGCAGCCTAATCCCTGCTCCATTCTGAGCGAGAGGCGAGCAGGAATCTGCTTTCATTACACAAGTGTCAAACACTGCTGTGTTTCAACATTTACAAGGAACGATCATGATGTGACACAGTCTGCACCACACTGTCATCAGTTAGGGACAAAATCCTTGTTAGTAGATGCTTGTAATAGAAGTTTGACTTTAGAGCTGCAGGTTAGACCCCTTAACTATTTTAAGTTCTAATACCAGACTGGAGCAGGAGCAGCACAGTTATGTTCACATTTCACTGCAAAATTACTGAACGGATTCCATTGCATATCGATCTGTCAATTTTCTATTTTGAAACCAATTCTGTTTGGTTGTAAAACTTGCTTCAAAACCCTTGAGGGACCTTACAGCAGCTTCCGTAATAAACTACATATGTCCCTCACCTCAGCAGGTGCCCATTGTCATCGCCATCCATGCTTTCTCGACCCATCTGCGGAGCAAGCTGCTGCTGGACACCACAAGAACAGATGTTGTATTTTGTTGTAATGAAGTAGAATGAGTCGTTTCTGCACAACCTTCTCCATAAATCAGTAACTACATCAAAAGTAATAATGCTAATATGAATATGTTTTATAGATGTGATGACTGTCCTTTATTCTCTGAAGCCAATGTCTGCATATTTATACATATGTGAGTAACACTAAGCATTATGAACAGCTGAATGACAGACAATTAGATACATTTTTGATATTTATCTGCAGAAATAATAATGCAAAAAAGTGCTTTGGTGAACTTGTTGCGTAAAAAGGCGTCGATCAACTTAAAAACATAAAATAAAAAAAATAAAAAAAATCTACAACAAAACATTTTTTCTATTAATTCTTGTGCATCCGAAACGATTTTTACAAAATGAGTACAATATTATTTTTACGTCGTTGCTATAAACTACAAAAAAAAATGTGTAATGAAGATTTTTATTTGCACATTTAAACTGAACATTTAGAATATAAAAAACATACACAGATTTGTTTTGAGATGATTGACTGCAAATTTGATCAAAGAATTCTGCAGCTTAAACTACTTTAAAACTTTAAAATCACTAGTACTAAACTGAAACCATGTTTTGACAAAAACTACAACAGAAAACCTGATTTAATTAAATCTTAGAAGCAACCTTAACATATTTTCCATTCTTGGCCTGGTGTGGGTAAAGTGCTGAATTTCATGTCCCCATAATTAAGTACATTTTCTTTTTTACAACCCATGTTTCTACAGTTCACAGCTACATTGTTAACCTTGTAACAATGACGGCCTGTTTAGCTTGGAGCACAATGATGACACTATCTGAACACTGAAGTTGAGGACTTCTTTCAGTGTAGTAATATGGAATAGTAAAAACGCTGGAGGAACCCAGGTCACAGAGGCGGTCAAAGGGGATTAACCTTTTTTACTTTATTTTGAATAAAGCTGGATATGAATGTTAACATTCTGTTTTTTAAACATTTTCCATTTCCTTTTGTTTTAAAGATTTTGTTCAAAATTAACGTGGAAATAAAAAAAAAGATTTATTAATTCTTTTCTAGGAGAGCTAGATACAACACCAAGTAACCTAAACTAGATTTATGAAGTCTCTCTTGAAGGTATTAGGTTGCTGGTTTATATATTGGCTACATTAGTTTCCCATCTATCCATTATCAAGGGCCTAACAAGAGCTTTGGGTTGCAAAAACAGCAGCGTCGGCACGATGCTTCGTTTGCCCACCCCCTGGAAATCTCTTCCTGTTCTTCCAGGAGATTACTGAGATCTTTTGAGACCTTCTGTCCTGCACGTCCAGTTGTAGCTCTTGGTAAGACACTGCAACAGTTGCCCTTGTGGTCAACAAGTGTTTCTCATGTTTGAAGATTTACGTCACCAAGGAAATTCTTCCTCAGGAGTTTATAGTCGAGGACAGAATTCTAGGTGGCAAAGCTTGAAGCCCCAAACCATCACTCCACCACTGCTTTGTTTGACAGTTAGTCTGATGTTCTTTTTCAAAAGTGCTGGGTACATTTACCTTCAGTATAATGGGACAAGTTTCTCTTTTTTTTTTACGGCTTTCTCCATGTTTAGATGATGACCCCTGTTGTTCTCTAGAGCTCAACATCTGCAGAAATGTCTTTGTAACCTCGTTTGACTGAAACATGCTGGGGATTTTGTTTTTTTCATTTTCTTCGCCACAAACAAAATCTTTTCCAAAGTGGATTTTATTGTCTGCTCTCTATTCAAAACAAATTGAATAAAAAAATATTTAGAAATGCAATTTTATGCTTAATTTTCTTTATACATGTCCTCCGTCATCAGAAAAAATGCCACAAGAACATGTTAAAAACACGATTTGTGGACATTTGTAATTTCATCATCATATTTATGACAAGCAAATATTAAAAGAAAGTGTTTGGAAATATTTTAGCTCCTCAGATTCACTTGTGGCTGATGGAGATGAAGAGCCTTAAGAATTTTCTCATGTACAGTAAAACTTTATTTGAAAAAAAGCGTGATGACTGAGGCCAAACCGTCCCAACAAAAGATTACAAAGTCTAGTCAGATATTTTACTCATTCGAACACTCCGCTCGTCTTCCTCTCCCTTTACCTGCTCTCTTCTCATGGATCTCCTTCAATCTTTCAGTGCTCTCACCCTCCTCATCCTCCATCCTCCAAAGCTTTTGTGTACAGATTTAACTGCCTCCCTGATCCTCTGCACCTTAATCTTCAAGAAGAAAGGAGAGGATGAGAAGGATGAAGTGGGGAAGGCGGTCATGCCTTGCAGGTGGAGGAAGACAATAACGCTCAGATGAAAGACGAGGAAGATGAGAGAATAGACGGTCAAGAGGTAAAGGAGATGGGGAGGAGGATTCAGACAGGGTAGTCATTCACGGCAAAGAAACGACTTCTTGAAGAGCGTTTTTTTTTGAGGATAGCGTTAATAAGTTTCTATCTAGAGTGAAATCCTGTTTGCCTTCAAAGCTGTCAGTTGGGGGTGGGGGCTCCCTTAGCAAATACCCTTAATATGAAGTTATAATGAGGGACGCTCATTAAACCTCTTCACACAGAACAGACGTAATGAACGTTCACTCCTCTGTCTGTTAAAGGCTTCAGCTGTCGTCTCAAATACACAAAAACCTCAAGATAAAGGACTCTCTTACTCACCTCCACCTGCTGGAGACCCAATTAAAAACTGACTCTGTATGATGCTGGCAGCGCCGCAAAAGCTTTCAGAACCAGAAGGCTGCAGAAATCCCTGGAAGGACACTGCTGTTTGTCAGAGCTCCCCGGAGATGCAGCCGGGAAAGCAGCAGGAGTTTTAAACTTTGTTCAAAGACACTGTCAATCTTTACAGATTATGACAACCTTTACATTCTGATAAAACAAGGGTTTAACGATTCATTTTAACAATGATTCAGCTCATAGCATAATGTGTGGTTGCTGATACGGTTCAGTCAGTATGGTTTCATTTCGAATGATCTGATTAGCTGACCTAAAATTGATCCTGGACATCTTTAACCAAAAGTGCAAAATAAATATATAAACAAACAAGTAAACAATAATTAATGGCAAACCCATTCACATTTTAGGTTCGTAAAGGTTCATTATTAATATTTATTCAAACCGTGTTGGATCAGGAACAGAAGAAAGGTTTGTGACATAGCAACTGCCAAGGGGGGGCCAAAGTCTCCTTTCTTCGCTACAATTCTGATGCAACCAATTGCAGACAAATAGATCCATTAACGTCTTTATTTTCCTTGTCTGAGTTTCCATCTGGCTCAAAACTGTACGACTGGATAACTCTGATATTGGCTCTATTTTTCTTGTGACACTAATGTTAGTTTGGGCTTGTGAGGTGCTATAAGATAGCGGGAGAGAGTGTAAACAAAGGGTTGATGGGAAATTAGCAGAGCTAATTCCCGCTAACAGTCCCGCCCACAACCCAAATGGGAATTTCAGATGAACTCCTGCCACGCTGCAGAAAATATGTCTTAAAAAACGACACAGGCTAAAAACTGCATAGTCATAATTAAAAGATTACTGGGAATGATTGTACAATATCAAAAATATAGTTGGAGTGGGACTTTGTCGATTACTCGTTGAACCCCTAATATGGGATTAACTTGGAACAATTAGCAGCTGAAAAAGTTAGTCAATTGGATTAACTGCAATTATCATGAAACATTTAGATGTAAATATTTTTGATTGTTTTTTCTTTTTATACAAGAGTTTAATCATTGAATTGAACCACATCTCTCTCTTATTTTGCATGACTTCCTGTTTGTTAAAGCAGAAGTTGTTGGCTTTATTTTTCTTCAGAAGGGATGTGATGTTTTACAGAATATTGAACTAGAAGTGCACAACAACCAAGTTTGAGACAAATTTACATTTCAAGCTCTGTTCAGTGCTGACCAGCAGGAACATGTTCGTCTCAGCAGACAGATTTGATAGGTTTGGGACGACACCAGCAGGACCGGCTTACGGCGGGTGAACTAACTCTCAGCTCAGCACTTTATTCTTCTAACAAGCTGCCTCAATAATTGCACCTCCAGACTCATCCATGGAAAAGATCCCCAAAGCACTCAGCCTCCATGGTAACTGTTGTCACGGAAACCTCAAGAGCAGACCAGGTGAAACCAGGCAGGAGGAAATTAAAAAAACACAATTGAAAACAACTTTTTAAAAATAAGGCACAACTGCTTCTTTTTTGAGTAAAGATACATTTGGATTTTTTTTTAAACTAAGATTGCAAAAAAATATATATTTTTAAACTTCTAAACCTTTTGTTGCACAACTGTTCTTTTAGTTTCACCCGGAAAGTTATAGGCAAAGATCTCATGAATGGGAGAAACTGTGTGAAGGGAAACTGACAGATTTGAGACCCTTAAATAACTTCAACAGAACTTTGGCTTTGAACTTTTGGAGATTTGATCTCATTAGAATAGTTTTCCTGGATTAAACTAGATTGGCCTAGCTAATGTTCAGTGTGAAAGGACAGTGCAAAAAGATATAGTTAATTTTATGAATCTTAACATTTTTAATCCTGTCATCTTTCAGAGCTCCAAAAGTGATCTTCAATAACGTCTATGGATTTCTTCCTAATCCAGAGTAACTATGAAAACATCTGAGATAATTTTGATTATGTATGCTGAACAAACTGAGTTTTTTTTAGGATGAGATTTAGATGCTGAATGACAACAAAACCAATGTGATGGTCAGTGCAGCTCATCTTTCTTCAGTTGTTTTGGGTCATTCAGCTCCACATACTACGCTGAGTGTAAGTGGACAGTGTCTTTAATTTGATCATCAAATCAATTTGGTGATAATGTCCAGCTTTCTGCCCTAAGCTTTTGTCAAAGCAACATGTGGAGGCGGTACTCAACCAGATTACTGGAATTTACTCTGCCAGTCATCGCTCCAGTGTTTCCAGCTGTTTATGTTCTGCTCAAAACACCTTTATTTGATTCCCTCTACTGGCTGGCTGTGCATTTTAGAAGCTGTATGAGGACTCTGTTAGTTGTTTTCGACTCTTTAAATACCATATGTCTCTAAGCTCCATTCTCTCCAACATACAAACCAGAAATTTTATGTGCGTATATGAACGCGATAACAAAAAATGCATTCTTAAACGCACGCGTAGCCCATGGTGTTCATACTAGACAAGCAGGGAGAGGTTTCTTCTACTTTTTCATTTTTCTACTGTTTAAAGGCGCATGTCCACCACCCACAGTTGGAAGAGCGTTGGTGCTAAATATTAAAGCGGTGCAAATCTCATGAATCTTGCTCCACACTTTTTCCTTTACTCCTTCAGCTTTATTCCAATCTGACAGACGTGGTGTCGTATTTCCGGCCGGGAAAAAACCAAAATGATTAATTTCTCCTTTATAATCAAAAAAGGAATGCCATGTATACTTCACCCCCCATATCAGAGTCCCTGATTAGTCAAAGTTCAACCCGGTTTACCTTCCAACGTGCATTCGATGGCTGTACGTGTTGTACATAGAACCCAGAAACCATTATAAAAGTTTGCTTAGCTATGCATGAACTCAAGAGTTTTGAATGCGGAAGCCCAAAACACGCGTTTACATAGAATTTTCATTGGAAGGGGCCGCTTGAATGCGCTCCAACACTTCAGCCTCACGTTAACTGATCAGCTTTTCCTGGAGGTACTAAGGTCCAGGCAGAATCTCAAAGAAAAACGAGCTTTTAACTTTTGTGCACCAAAGCTGTGTAACTATCAGTAATCAATCATCAAGCAACATTTTTTGTAAAACAGTCAGCTCTTTAAATTATGAATATCATTAAGTTGGACTAAATGTGGAGAAAAAAAGTGGAGAATGTGTTTTGGATGGGATAATTCCCATAAATACCACAATTTATGTGAGAAGAGCGGACTGATACATTTATTAATCTGCTAATAAGTTCAGGTTCAGCTAATTCAGTATAAACTCCAAAGCCTCCTGAGATGCAGAAGGCAGTCATGGCTGCTTCCGCTAATTGATGACCTGACCATCAACATAATAAATTCTGCATGAAGTGAGTTAAAATCTCATATTTCCGTGAATTATTAGCACACTAGTTTTCCCTATGGGGGCAGTGCTAAAGTAATGACGCCTCGCTCACAGAGCACCAATGTCCCTATGGTCTCCAACAGTATTTTCCGCTGCTCAGAGCAAACTTTTTCCTGCAGGGAGCTACATTTGTGAATTATATCCTTTTGTGACAATAATGGCCTTGAAGGCTTCTGAATTGAAAAATGTAAGATGATTTATTCGAAGATGCCTTTAGCCTGTAATTCTGTTTATCCTGTCTGACAAAGCAAAGACTTGGCTGGATTTTTAAAGTGAAGCAGAGCCAACCCTGCATAAATTTCACTTCAATATCTGTAAACCTACTTTTTCAAAAATCAGCTGAGGTGGATGTGAAGTTAATCCTATATTATTAGGCTTCAGGAAGACCAGGGCTCAATTTTCTCATACCACTGGCCTTTAATGTGGCATTGGCAGTTAGGAATATTTCTTATATGTCTTGAATATTCAGATCTTGAAAATGAAATGTTTCAGTTTAGTAGCTGGAGAGCAAGTTTACAATGCTTGAAAAATTGTGACTATTATGTAATTACAGTGGAAAAAGACTCGTCTTTGCCTAAAAATTAACTGTGCAAACAGAAAAAAACATCTGCAAATAAAAAGAAATGATGTTTCAAATAAAAGAAACACTACAACAAAAATGCTAATTTAAATTAAAATAAATAAAAATGCCACAACAGAAGTGGATTATCAGGGATTGTTTTTGCCCATGCACCGATGTGAGAAGGAGGAGAAAAATGAACAGGAGTAAAAAGTTTGTTTTAAAGAAGTCTGCACAGTGATATAGAACATTTGGGCTATGTGACTGGAACTACTTTTTTTGCACTTGAACACCCAGCAGCCAATCAGAACAAAGTATTCACCTGGACCATTTAAAGTGCAGAAACACAATGTTTGTTTTCTTTGGCTGTATATCAACATCTTAGTGTTCTTGGAGTAATACTGCAGACATAAACGTCTTTACAGTTCTTTAGAGTTCTGCTTATCTTACTGTTGATGCATTTTGTGCAGACAAATCATACTTGGGATATGTGAGTTAACACTTTACAAATTAAAACATTTTATACAATAAAAATGAAGGAAAAAAATGTTCTCTCTGACCTTTTTTTGTTCAAAAGCTGCATATTGTCGTATAATATTTATCTAGTAAACCATTGTGATTAATCACAATCCAAAAGTGTGATTAATCTGATTATGTTTTAATCAATTGACAAACCAAGTAATCTCAAAGTAGTAAATTAGTTATTTGAACCTTCTTTTTCAGAAGAATTTCGAGTCACACAGGACTCTGGCTTTCTGTTTAGCCTCGATTTTCCTTTTTTTCAAAATAGATAAACGACATTTTTATTTTTTAAACTAAGCTGACTAAAGCAAAGGGTTCTGTTTCCCCTATTTTGCTTTCACCAAAAGTAACCAAAATTATTGCTAATTTCTACCCCATAATGACATGAAACTGAAATGTTTTTTGTAGTACATTTGTCACCTCAGATGTTCTGCTCTACTTATGCTGATGCTTTAAAGTCCCACTCAAACTATATATTTTTCTATTGTAAAATCATTCTCAATGGTCTTTTAACTATGATTATGCCTTTTTTTTTTTGTTTTTTTTGCAGAAATCAAAAAGCCTGTGTCGTTTTTAAGACATATTTTCTGCAGTACAGCAGCATTAGAACTTCACCTATGGGTTGTGGGCGGGAGAGTTGGTGCAGAAGTTAACCTTGGCTTTTGTTTACACTCTCTCCCGCTACCTTACAGACCCTCACAAGCCCGAGATAACATTAGTGTAGCAAAAAAAAATGGCAAGCAATATCAGAGCCATCCAGCCGTACAGTTTTTAACATATTCTTGTGGCATTGTTCTGATGGAGGAAATATGTAAAGGTGCGCTACAGAAGCTATGTCCTAGAAAACAACACAGATTTTTTGAGTTCGGCTAAAAATGGCGTAGTCGTAATTAAAAGACCACTGGGTCTTTGAGAAGTCCCTGACGCATGACTGTTGTCAGGTGATGATACCCACTAAAACCTAAATAGTTAAAAATAACTAAAGATGGGTTGTTTTTAAGTACACACGTTTTTTTAAATCTTTTTCTTTTTCCAAAAAGTTTGTGCAGAACCATAACCCTGACAGTGTGCAAGCTCACTTTTACTGTCACCAGTGAACATAACGTCTGTTTCATAATGATTACTTGAGAATGCGTGCTGCATTCAGGGATAAGGATAGCGTGAATGAGAGCGAAAGGGAAGATAAGGGAACAAGTGATACAGCGGTAGAACAAGAGGGACACACAACTGATTGATTAAACAATGGCTGCTCATTAGAGGGAAACTAGCTTCAGGTTGTGTGTGTTTGTGCGCTGAATTGCCTGCCGCAAACCAGCAGATAAAGACAGAGCTGACAGATAGAGATAGACACACACAAGCAGAACCCATGAGCATGAAGATGAGTGTGGCTGTGGACCAGCTGCTAAATATAGCTCATGGGGGAACTAGGATAACACATGACTATTCCTCCGACTGACACACACACCAAAACACAAACACACACACACACACACAGGGCTGAAGATTCTGCTCTCAGGATAATGGAAACCTGACGTGCCATTCTTCTCCTGCACTCCTTAAAAAGGACACACAGTGACAAACACGGATTCCACCCGACACAGGCTCACATCCGATCCGAGCGTGCTCAGTATGCATTGTCCTGTATGTTGGATGGGTTGTATGTGGAGTCCTTGCACATACTCAGTGGACAGGGTGTCAGGAACTGACTTTAATAAAGCCAAAGTGAAATGTGTGCCTTCTCGCTCTGCCACAAGCATTTTCTGTCTCCGCCTTTGGACCTTCACCAGCAACACAACTCTCACTGTCAGCAGTACAATGTTGTAGCCCATTTTTGTTTCAATAATACAACTTGTGCAAGAAAAACGGCAGCCATGAAAATGCAACAAAGAAAATCTGTGACTTGTTCTATTTTTACCTCAAGTTTACCATGACCTGAAAAAAAACATCAAAACCTAATTTTGCATTCACTTCTAGTTTAAACTCAGCTAGGTAAAAGAAAAATAAAGTGAGAGATTGTTGTATTTGCTGCTGAAGAAACTCAAAATAAAGATTACCATGAGGAGGACCTTATCTTGAAATTCGAATGTAAACAGACATGTTTGTATGCTCATTAAAAACTGTAATCCAAATGTGCTTAAACATAAAAATAAGCTTCTCAATTCATGCACGAACACACTGAATGTGGTCTTGGCGTGAAAAGTACTCATTCAAGTCAATAACTGTTTGCATGAGGCAGCCCAGGAGCAGCAGCTGAAGGTTACAGGTGGATGTGGACTTCACTTTGCTGTGCTGCAGCAGCTAAAAATATTAGTTCAGATAAATAGGACTGAGCAGACAGGAAGTCTTTATAGATGAATGCCCTTAATTTTCTAAATTAAACTTCAAGTGCTGATTCTGCATGTTAATTTTGGGCAAACTCCAGATCTTCTAGTCCTACCAAATGGATAAATCTTTGAGCCAAAAGGTTTCTGAACTAAGTCAAAGTTTCAAATTACTCTAATTACTCTAAAAGCAATTTCACACTGAGATGTGTGCTCCACACCAGAGTTCATTTTTTCAGATAGTTCCCTTTTATTTGTCTTATCAGTAAGAGCCGTGTAGAAGTATGTGCAGATCTGAGCCCCGACTGCTAATATATTCTTACAAACAAACAAAAAGTGCTGTGCACAATCTAAACAATACTTTTCCAAATGACCTTAGGTTTCTTATATTTCTGTAAGACAAGAAAACATTTCAGCTGAAGGTCAAAACTCTTAATATTCAAACAAATGCCAAAAAAAAAATCCTAACAATAGCAACAATTGTGATGATGAAGATACTCACTTTTAAAATGCAACAGCAAATGTTTGCTTCAGTACTACATTTAAACATGCCAAAACAGGAGTCTGCAACCTTTAACAATAAAAGATCCATTTGGTTCTTGGTCAAAAACCAGCAACAGCTACAAAGTCCCATTTAAACTTTTAGAAAAGTGCATTTTATTTATGACCATTGAGCCATTTGTGTATAAAATCTTGTCTATAAATATATACATTAACTGTAATATAACAGTTTTATTTTTTCAATAGATATTGATTTCGTATATACAAGTTCCTTTCAAAATAAATGCACCCTGAGTCAAATAGGATCCTCTTGCTGCAGCAGATTTACTTAAAGTAAAAATGCAAAATGGCATTTTCTATAACTATGACTGTGGTGCACCTTCATCATTTTCTCCTCTTATTCATTAACATGACAATCTTTGTGTAGAATCCTTTTTTTTTTAATCTACGCATGTCGATGCAATTATATATTTTAATAATTTTGTTTAGCAACTAATCACTGTTGTGCAGCAGATGATCAGAATATGCGCTTTAAGCCTATTCTAATAATAAAACACCACCAAAACTATAAACCCATTATTTATTCAAATTCTTTGCATTTTTTTTCTTTAACGCTAAAGAACCACAAAGGAGAGATGAAAGAGCTGCATGTTTCTCTGGAGATTCAGGTTGCAGCCCCCTGTGCTAACCTTAAACTATATACCAATAAACCAATATGTATGTATTTTGTATAACATATCTGATAACGTTAAACTTGCATTTTTTTATGTTAATACAGTAATGTTCAGTGGACCTCATCCTGAATCTCAGACTCTTGAAGATCTCAACAAACATTCCTTCTTTCTGCTTCGCTACATAGCAATAGCGTTATATATTCATATTTTGGCTAGAAAACAAACTTTTAACAAGGAACCCTGTCTCAGAGAACATTGGGCAAAACTTACTGATGTGTTATTTGGATGTTTGCCTTGGGCTTCTTTATTCCAGCTTTCCAGTTTCAGTTAACATTGTTTAGAAGCATTTTTTAACACAAGGATGAATGAAAAAGAAAACTTCATCAGTTATGCAATTGTACCTTTTTGGTGAAGTCCATGGCTTTGAGGATGGAAAGGTTGAGTGTTTCCAATGAGGCCAGAACTCCTTCATAGTCTCCCATGTGCTTGGCAAAGTAGTCTGTTTCACACAAAAACATCCGGTTTTTGAGTCAAACTGTGCTGTAAAAAAGGCACTTAAGTATGCCATTAACTCTGCTGCTTGAAAAAAAGCACATACTTTAGAATAAATGCTCATTTTAATACTGGGGGGTCAAGAACAGTGACATGGATGTGTTAATGTGAGTGTGTGAAGTGTACTCACCACAGAGTTCCTTAGTGTCTACATTACTATCACAGCAAGCAGAGGAGCAGCAGAAGGACAGAGAGGAAAGGTGAGAGGTAAGGAAAGTGGAAAGAAAAGGAAAAAAATTATGCATCAGAGACATGGAGAGGATTTTACCATGCAGCCTTACAAATTCTAAAAAGTACACTAAACTTGCACACAGCAACACAAAAGAAAGAGTCAGAGTTTGGCAGGAGGGGAACGATCCAACAGGATTCTGACAGGAGTCTGAATCAGTCCAGCGGCATCACTCATGCTCGCTCCACCGGATGGGGAGTCATTTGGCAGCAAATTCTTCACTGTTGTGGAATGAGACGTTGCTTGGTTGAATGATGGAGAGAGTGAGAAAGAGCGCAAACAGGAAGGGCCGACTGACGGAGGGGAAACACAATCATGAAGACCAGAGAAGGCTGAGCAACTCCATGTGAATCTGAACTACTTGAGACTGGACTGGAAAACAGAAAATGCTGTTTAAATATTCAACCATTACACATTGTTTTTTTTTCCTTTCCCAGAATTCATAGCCTGGACTGAATTCACGGCTTATAATGTTTTGATTAGAAGTCAGTAGATGAGTTTTTAATGTCTGATAAATAAGTAATCTCATCAAAACTCTGGTTGGCCATAGAAAATACAAAACATAACTATTTTCAGTCAAGTACAGCCGACTTTTTTGTGTGTTTCAATCTAAAATTTACTGAAAACTATCCTTACTTTTGGCTTTTTCTGCAGCACAAGATGGCTACCATGGTTGGGTGGCCATGGTGCCGAGGTACAGGGGTTGACCTCTAATAGAAACAAAATTGCTGTTGACCTGCACCGGGCCGGGAAGACTGAATATGCAAAAGGTAAACAGCTTGGTGTGAAGAAATCAGTTATGGGAGGAATTATTAGGACATGGAAGACATACAAGTCCACTGATAATCTGCCTCAATCTGGGCATCCCCGCAAGATCTCACCTTGTGTTGTCAAAATGATCACAAGAACAGTGATCAAAAATTCTAGAACCATACGGAGGAACCTCATGAATGACCTGCAGAGAGCTAGGACCAAAGTAACAAAGGCTACCATCAGTAAAACACTACACTGCCAAGGACTCAAATCCTGCAGTGCCAGACGTGTCCTGTTACTAAAACCAGTACATGTGCAGGCCCGTCTAAAGTTTGCTAGAGAGCATTTAGATGAGCCAGAAGAGGACTGGGAGAATGCCCTATGGTCAGATGAAACCAAAACAGAACTTTTTGGAAAGAACTCTACTAATCATGTTCGTAGGAGAAAGAATGCTGAGTCGCATCCAAAGAACACCTTCCCCACTAACTGTAAAGCATGAGGGTGGAAACATCATGCTTAGGGGCTGTTTTTCAGCAAAGGGACCAGGACGACTGATCCATGTAAAGGAAAGAATGAATGGGGCCGTGTATCATCAGATTTTGAGTGAAAACCTCTTTACATCAGCAAAGGAATTGAAGATGAAATGTGGTAACGAAGGTGTGGCTGCGTAAGAAGCATTTCAAGGTCCTGGAGTGGCATATCCAGTCTCCAGATCCCAACCCCATAGAAAATCTTTGGAGGGAGTTGAAAGTCCATGTTGCCCAGCAACAGCCCCACAACAAGATAGCAAAGTATTGAGTTAAACTTTTGTTATAGACCAAATACTTATTTTCCACCATAACTTACAAATGAATTCTTAAAAAAAAAAAAAAAAAAAATCAGACAATGTGATTTTCTGAATTTTTTCTCATTTTGTTAAGGTACATCTATGATAAAAAATACACGACTCTTCCTTTTAAGTGGGAGAACTTGCCCAATTAGTGGGTGACTAAAGATTTTTTTGCCCCACTGTATGCCTCATTTGCACTGAGCGGTACAGTACGGTCTGGTCTTTTGACCGTTTCCATTAAAAAATGGACCCATTTTACAATTAAGTACCATTTTTGGGCACCTTTTGTGTATAGGTCCATAGAAAACTGGAAGGGACCAGTTAGTGCGGAGCTACTGTTGAAACACGTTGATTGGTGGAAGGTCATTAGGACAAAAGAAAGCGCCTGTATTCCTCTTCACCGCACGCAATCTTCTCTCAAACAACCTTAAATGCTTTGTATATAGGAAGTAACAAAGGCAAAGCAGGAAAAAATGAGCTGCTAGATTACTTTCATGGTTGTTGTTAGATTCACCCTGCATGCTGTGAACCATGCTGCCTGAACCATTCTAAACCAGGCTGGACCGTACCGATTAGTAGAAACAAAGCTTTAGTTTACATTGTTTTCATTGAATCTCCAGTCCGTTCCATTGACTGTATTAGATAACTGGACTGAGTGACTCCTTCCCCCTTGCGTTCCTAACAGGAAGTACCTGGCTCAGAGAAACCAAAATACCAGACTTCTATAGAGAAATAAAAAGTTCAGTTATTCTGTTTGTCAGATTAATCCTTCTTGCTCTCCTACTTTTTTTTATTAACATGTTCTTTCTAATCCTATTTTTTTTATATATGTTTTCTTTTTCACAAGTTATAAAGTGACCAATCAGATGCCTCAGTTAAAAGCATGTGGCCCCCACCTCTAACGTTTGAAATGTTCTCCGGAGATTCTCTGAAGCCGCTTTCACTCACTCCTGATTAGCGAAAGTAGTTGCCATAGAAACATCCATACAGACCAAATCGGACCAATCTCTGCTTACTAACCTGGTCTGGCTTCAAATGGTGACATCTGTTTCGCAGAGAAGCGTCGACTGAATTTTGTTGAAACCGGAAGTAAGCCTTTTTCTATGTGTAATATCACACTTGCTAAATCCAGTTTTCTTATACAGTCATTGATATGTCCCTCCTTCCCCTAACTCCCAGAGGAGTCCCCTGTGTCCAGTAGGTCTGAATGACCTACCGTGGAGGTAGGATGTGAGGGGCTGTAAGCTAATGGGAGGGAGAGAGTGGAACCGGGAGAGAGTGGAAAGTTGAAGCAAGCTTATTCCACCTCCAACAAATCAGAGATGAATTTCTACTAAACTACTGCTGCTCTGCAGAAACTATATCCTAAAAACAACACAGGTTTTTTTTTTTATTTTGGCAAAAAACGGCATCAACATAATTAAGAGACCACAGGGAAAACGCTTTTTTGATAGATCAAAAGATGAATGGAGTAGGACTTCAAGCTTAAAATATGGAAGAAAAAAAAAGTGCTTCTTTTAGCTGTTTTACTAGTTTTACTTTTTTTTTCTGTGAAGTGACATCTCTCTGACTGATTTTTTTGTGTTACAACATCATGGATGTCTAATCTAACTGATACTTAATGTAAAAGTTACCATACATCTTTTAATTTGTAATCTGTAACTTTTTTTTTTACACAGGTCAACTCATTTTTATGTTTAAATTTTTGTCTGTTAAATGTGAAGTTAATCACATTTGAGCTACAAAGATCGTTTTCCCTCAATCCACTGATGATTATGTCACGAGTAACAGGCATAAAATGATCCTTCTTGAATTTTGGGGGAAAAAACTCCTCTGAATGCAGCTAAATGATGAATTACAGAAGAACAACAACTTAGATGTCTTTGTCTCCTCCCGTAGCTAAAAGTAACAACTGGATGACACTGAAGGAAGATTCCAGGCCAGACGGGACAGAGGACAGGAATGAGTGACAGATGGAGAGAGGATGACAAGTCCATGTGACAGGCAGAGCAATGGCAGCATGAAGGCTTGAAGAGAATGGAAGGAAGCTGAGACAATGGCCTTAAAAGGTAAGACAGTTGAGTTGAGATGGGAGGAAACCAGAGACAGATGAGCGACCGCTGGCAGGACAGAAAAAAGTTTACGTGAGGCCGTCTCCAACGCGCATGATGACCGCGAAGATGACAGTCGTTGCACGGTCCACTTACAGCAATGCGTCAGGGAACCAAAAGAGCTTGAAAAATAGCTGCAGTTTGACGTGGATTTATACACGTATATTTAGTTCAACTACAAGTTTAAAAAGGTCAGCTTTTGTTCTGCTTGGTTTCATTTTATTCCTGCAGGACGCAGAGGCTGCAGATGAACAGAGCCTGCTGTGTCAGCACGCCTCTACTGATTACGGAGAGGATGAGCCATTAAACTGATTTTAAAGAGTCAATAAATGGATTTAACAAGAGTTGTTTGATTAAAAAAGGTCTTGTACAGTGAGGTGATTATAGGAAAAAGGAAAACTGTGAAATTCCTACAGTGGAAGTTAAATAACATACATGCACGCTCACTTGCAAACAGGTAGGGGAATCAGACACTTTCATGAGACATTTAAATGATGTGATTAAAAGTGAGTCACAGTACAGGAGTCACACATCTGTACATGGCCTCCAAAGACTTATTTTATGCAGGCGCTGGGGTTTTTGCATGCTGCAGGCAAACAGAACGCTGTCATGCAGCAGCCGTGCTGACCTGGTGTTATCAGAGTCGATGGTGTGAAACAGCTTCTCCAGCTCTTCCTCGTTCAACGTGCCATCAGAGAAGAAAGCCTGGAACTCATCCAGAGACAGTTTTCCATCATCTGCAGAGACACACAAACACATCAGCATTTAATTACAGGGAGAAGAATGCCGCCTGTGGCTAAAGTGCGCGTTTCATGTCAACACCAGAGAGGCACCGAACATGAGTTAATCATTTTGTTCATTTTGATGAATTCTTGTTTATATTCTCACTGCTTTTCTCCATCACTTCATGATTGCTGATGTTCAACACTGATTTTGTAAAAGTTTGAACACTGTCAAAGTATAAAAAATGTTGTGGTGATGACTTAAATATTTCATAACTTATAACCCAAAATGATAGTGTTTTTTTTTTATATTCCTTTATAAAAATATTTATTTAATCATTTTACAATAATGGCAGCAACATGCTTCAAAAAGTTTAAATGTGGCTAACAAAAGGTCAAAAAACATTGAAATAAGAAAGCATCATCTAGTAGGACTGGTGGTTAACAGGGCAGTAATGTGACTGTCTACAAAAATCTAAGAAAAGAAGATAAATATAGCAATATCTTCAGATTTAGAGAGCATAATAAAATCTATGTATGCAAGGGACCAAACTAATACAATAAAGAAGCAAACATCACATCATCTGCAAAAAAGCAATAGTGTAATCCCGACCTGATCTAAAGGAAAGCCCTTCTTATTCCAAAATGGTGAGATTTTTTTTTGACGAAATGTTCTCTCTTACGGGCTGCACGGTGGCGCAGTGGTTAGCGCTCCTGCCTCACAGCAAGAAGGTTCCCGGTTCAAGTCCTGGCTGGGGGACCTTTCTGTGTGGAGTTTGCATGTTCTCCCCGTGCATGCGTGGGTTTTCTCCAGGTACTCCGGCTTCCTCCCACCGTCCAAAAACATGCTTCATAGGTTAATTGGTCACTGTAAATTGTCCCTAGGTGTGAGTGTGCATGGGTGTGTGATTGTGGCCCCTGCGACAGACTGGCGACCAGTCCAGGGGTGTACCCTGCCTTCGCCCATGAGTAGCCGGGTTAGGCTCCGGCAACCCCGTGACCCCAAAAGGGATAAAGCGGATTGGAAAATGAATGAATGTTCTCTCTTTTGTTCAAATGTTTTGTTTATTTTCTGTTTCTTTGTTTTTTTTTATTTATTATTGTTACTAACCTAATTTAGCAAACACTTATTTTTATTTTTAAAAAGTTAGCTTTTGTATAGTTTAAAAACATTCTCAGCACTTGTTGAAATAAAAAAAAAAAAAAAGATGTGGCAAGACATTCTGTACAACTCAATAGATTTGAGTCTTTGAATCTCTCTTTGAATCTAGATTAAAGTCTTCCTCCCAGTACAAAAAGTAGATTTTTCTTCTTTTATTTGTACTGATTTTGTTCAGGCACAATATGTACTTTTATACTTTTCTCTTTAAGTAAAAATAACAACAATTTTGTGTAATTTTTAAGATCACATTTGGAAGAAATATATTTTTTAATTATATTGCTATTAAAATTATGTGAATGTGTTTTCTTCTCCTTTTAGTAGAAGGAGACCTCACTGAGGTCGTCATTTCATCTGAACCCCCTGTCTGAGTTGTCTGTTTCTGATGAACACAATCATCTGATAATGTCTCACAATCTCTAGATCTAATTAGAACATCGCAGGAAACATTTCTGACTTTAAAACTTCCAACGGAAAACATGAACACCTTAATGAAGAATTAAAGTAACAATGTTCAAATATTGTTTGAAAGTTTATCATTATCCTTGTGAAATCTAAAAACTGTATTTTAAACACAGAAACAATCCTATTTTTTTTCTTCTGATACTATTTTGCTTTAGTGAATGTATTGGGTTATGTTTGGATTCCTGTCTTAAGCTGCATGATTTGCTGGTTTTCTGCATTTTCAGAACAAAGTTAGTTTGTTCTAAAGTGCCTTAAAATAGTTAAATTTCACTCTTTCTTTAGAATCTTTTTTTTGTAGAAAGGCAAAAAATTAGTCACGTGAACAACTTATCAGAGATATCTGTGGCATCCAAGCAGCATGCTTTGCTTTATTACAAGTTCAAGGATTGTACAATAACATTGAAAAGCTGAAAATAATGTAAATAAAAAGAAAAATGCTAAAGTAAGGAGAGCTGGAAGAACATTTGAGCTCAGAAATTAACCCCAGACGGGTCAGAAGAGGAAGACTAAACTCCTGAACAAAGAGAAAAAAAAATGAAGAAGAAAGAGAGGATGATGAGGACATGAAGCTAAATAAAAAAAAATTGAAATGAAAAAAACAATAAAAGAGAATGTGAGAAAATCAAGAAAGAAGACAAAATGAGAAAAGGATGATTAAGAGGAGAAGAACAGTTAATTGAAGAAATTTAATTTTCAACAGTTAAGCAACGATTTGAAAAAAAGTAGTTAGGACTTAATTATAATTAAATAAATCCACAATGTTTCAAGTCAAGTTCAGCCTCTCTGAAAGTTAAATTCAGCTCTCACAGCTAAAATGAGCAACTGCAGGCAGAAACTCCCCACAGCACTGACTGTGACTGTTCAGAAGAACTTCAGTCACATCAGATCTCTGTAGAACATGTTGGGACAGCTTATTTTAAAAAAAAAATCAAAGTGTTCTTCATGTTCAGTCTCATTTAGATGTTTCTGCAGAAATCTGGATGTTCATCATCCAGCTGTTGCAGGGTCTTCTGAGAAATGCCATCTAATGAGTGTTTCATCAACAGTTTTGTGCCTTTGTTGTTTCTTTACTGTAAACCTGACTCTGCATCTCTCTACATGATGCAGAGCCACATATCAAATATTAATCCCCCTGCCCTGAGAGTGTGGCTGTCCTTGAATGTGGCTGATGGGATGCAGCAGGTTGAGAAGAGGGAGCACTGCAGAGTGCTGAGAATCACGGGGGGCAGAAGGACTGCAGCCTTGCAGAGGTTTGAATCCATATGTGCTTCTCTCACAGACTCCCACCTCCAAGCATCTCTTCTCTGTCCCTTCTATCCTCCTTATCAGTCTTTCATTTGCTTTTTATGGCTCTATTTACAGCTGTGCTCTGGTACTTTTAGTGACCAGCAGATTTTGGACAGTTAAACACCCCCCCCCCCCCCTTTTGCAGTACTTTGTTACAAAAACCCTCTGCAGAATCCCAGATGCCACTTTTGAGTTTTGAGCACAGAAACGTCTCCTTCTACAATAACCTTTTCACAGCACAGGCAGTGTTTAAGGTGGACTTCTGAAATGCCACTCTTCACATGGACAGCGTCTGCCCCCAGGGTTAGTTGGACTGCATATGTGAGTCTGCAGCTATTTCTGATTCTAACCTGCCCTGAAATGAGGCAACGCTGAAGAAAGGGGTGTTTAATGCAGCAGTGACCTAATTTGGCGCACACAGGCAGCTGGAATTCCCCACTAACACTACTCTGTAAAGCATGCTAACCCCATTTCTAGAACAGTGAACATTGGTAGATTACACGTCAAACCAAAGCGGCATTTCCCATCTTTTCTGACCCAAACGGGCTGTTTAAACGTGACCTGAAAGACACTACATCCATGCTCTCTACAGGACGGCGGGCAACTTGTTGTTGCCCCGATTTGACAGGCATCCATGAAAAAGCACAGTTGATTTTCTGAAGCTTCTTCTGTGCTGAGTCCTGCTGCTGCAGCCAGCATTCACCCTGCAAGCCCCTAATATAAATTATTTACAAGTCAGAGATGCACTCTCCTCAGTAATCATGCAAGTCACCCACACAGGAAGTGATGCAACGGCAGACAGTTTCTTCTCAGGCGGATTGTGCAACTGAGATGAGAAACTACTTTCTGAAATAATTTCGTCCAGAATAATCCACGGAGGAGGATGGGTGGGGGGGCTTTGTGCCAAGGATTTGACCCACATAAAACACTGGGAAGCTCCTGAACTGAGCAAGACAAAACTGTTAAAAACTGCTATGCTCAATCACAGAGTGTGTGTGCAGTGGGGAAGTCTATAATCCTGATTTTATTCTTTAGGAAGCCACAACGTAAATGTTTTGCTCAAAGCATGAATTTACCCCCCTCTCAGTGGCAAAAGACTTTATAAGGTTGCCCTACAGGGGGAGCTCTAAGATGCCTATTTAAGAAGACTGATAGAGCATGGTCACATGAAGCTAATTTTATTGGATTTTTTTTCCTCCAAATGTATTTATTTGTATAAAAAAATCCTCAAATATTGGATTACAAAAATGTATTAGATGTGTCATGAACCAACAAAAATGTTAAAAAGTACTTATTTTACTCCCTTGAAAAAAAAATTACTTCATGTATAATTACTTCATGATTGCTTTGGATGTGATTAAATGTGAAAATTAAAAATTGACTGTAGACACAAAGGAAAAATAAAAAATCAAACAAAGATCTGCAAATTTATTTTTTTTAGTCTTTCACTGTAATCTGATTCCCAAAAACAACCAATCACTTGGATTTTTGCCAATGTTTGTTTTATTTCTTACATGGGAGTTTCAAAACATAATTAAGTGTGTCAAAATTAATTATGGCACAATTGTCAAAATGGGTTTGGACCATTTCCTGTTTAATTTCTGTGATAAGGATTTTACACAGCAGAAAGACACCTGCAGTTATTGGAGCAATGACCAGCAGGATGACCTGTCAGAATGAGTTTTCCACATGCCGATAATTCACCCATCTGATCTTTTTGGTGATTTTCCCCACATCTGATAGGAATTGAACCAAGGACTCTCAGACAAAAGGGATGATTAAACTCTAAAACAGGTTTTAGAACTACTGTAGAAAATATTTCCAAAGTGTTACTTTGGTCAAAGTTTTAGAGTCGTGGAATCTGGACTTGAAGTCTGATGAATGTTTCACCACTCATCCATGTGGCTTCATCATTCTGCTGGGCGAGCAGTGAAAGTCTAGATGCCATGACTCATCCTTAACACAATATCACCGGGATGACTAAGCACCTTTATCAACTTTAAAAAAAAACACAAGTGTTACTTAAAAAAAATGAAATCCTGAGAAGCTTCAGAAGGATTACACAAAATTCCCCAAAACAAATGATTGAATGCTAAATTGCTGCAGAAGAATTAACAACTATAATAACTTATAACTAATAGTTAACATAAAGCTGACATACTTGCACATTTGACTTCAAATGCTTCAAAGCATTACGTAAATATTCCAACCATAAAATGACATCTTAAAATTAGGTTTTAAGTATTTGGGGGTGGGATGGGGGTGTCTAAATAACCATCTCATATTTGATTTACAAAACTCTGGATAGACCATAAAGCCTTTGATTTCCTCCATATGCAGTAAAAAAAAAAAAAAAAAAATTCAGAACAGTAGGAAGACCTAAAATTCCACTCTGATCATCTTCTGATCTGTTTTCAAAGCGTTCCCATTGGTCTTTTAATTATTATTTTATAATAATTATTATATTATATTATTAATTATTTAATGAAGCTGTGTTGTTTATTAGGACATAGCGGCAGTTGTTCATTAGAATTTCACGTCTGCAGAACAGAAAAAGAAATTCACCTGTGGGCGAACTGTTGGCGTGGAGTAAGACCGCCCTCATTTCCCATCATCCAACTGTTTACCTGTTCTCCCGCAGCCCCTCACAACCCCAAACTAACATTACAAACATGGCGAACAATATTGTAGCTATCCAGCCATACAGTCTTGAGCTAGATTCCAGCTCAGGCGTGGAAAATGAAGACGTACCGTGATCTATTTGTCTGCAAGTGAATGCATCAGAATGGAGCTGAACAGGGAGCTTTTGGCTCGTCGAATGTAGCACCTACATTACTGCTACAAGCTTTTTTAAACTGCATTTTCAGCTCCTGATTCACTCCTGATTTGAATATTGAAATTCTCAGAAATGCAGTTTCTATCCTAATTTTCTTTATACGTGTCCTCCATCATGAGAAAAACGCAACAAGAACATGTTAAAAACACCACTTGTGGTATTTCTGAGGATTGATCAGAATTGATCAGATCATTTGTTACATAAAAAATACACTATGCGAACAGCAACCTTCCTGCTCTCAACAACAGGGAGGGGAAGGGGGCGTGGATGCTCTGCACCAACACTCCTGCCGCTCTGCAGAAACAATGTTCTAGAAAACGACAGGTTTTTACTTTTAAAAACAGCAAAATCATAATTAAAAGACCACTGGGACTTTGAAAATAGATCAAAAGGGAAATGGTTTTAAAAAAAGAGAGAATACAAATGGCTCCTTTTTTTTTTTTAATAAAGCTCAACCTTCTTTAACATCTTGTGCATTTCACACATGAAGAATTTCCAACTTGTGATGTTTAAGTACTCTCCTGTAAGAGTGCTGCTCTAGGAAAAGCACATGCATGGCTTTTGTATGCATTATGTAACTGGTCTGAGGTACCCAGGGAGAGGAAATGGGTTGAATGTTCGTGTCTCATTGTCTGCAGCTCCGGAGGAAAGTCTAAAAGCCTACTTCTTTCTTACTGCCAAGGTTTGTGGCGATGCTGCCCAAAAGAGCTTTTCCTGCTGTTCCTCGTGTTTCCCAACACTGATTCTGCTCCGTCTTGCACAGAAACACGTGGACTCTTTCATGATGCATGAACACAAAAGCTGATGTTATTGTGAGACCTTAATAATGGAAATCTATTAGACTTGGGAGTCATTTTTCTCCCTGCATTCACTGCTGGAGAGTCAAGTGATCATTTAAGACATTGGCTTATTTTTCAGAGCAGAGTTTGTGTGAAAAAAAGAAGCAGGAGGGAGTCAAATCTTTAAACAGTCTTGAGAGAAATTTGACTGACTTAAAAAAGCAGATTAACCAACTGATACCGTCGTTATGGAGAATGAAACCAGCTTGATCTGTCTCGTTTTTCAATCAGGGATTTTTCCCACCTCCTGTCATCCAGTCTCTTTATTTTAGAGACAAAGGAAATCAAGCAGCTGAAATCACCTTTGTTCAGTCAGACGAAGAAAAGAGCATCTCGTTTAAACATCACGTCTGTGAAGCAGAAAATTGCGGGCGGTGGAAACAAAACAAAACACCTCGTCATTTAGATCGGTGAGAGTGAAATGATATGTTCTGTGGCTGATCAGACAAAAGTCGTGGATGAGACTGAACAAATCAATGATGACCAGTTTCATTGTAACTTTTGAGTGTGGAACAGATTCTAGAAGCTTAGTCACCTGCTCCTCGATGTACCATTTTCCATTCCCACACAAACGTTCACAGCGCTTTCTGCAACGCACGTTCAAGTGGTCACTTACAGTGAAAAGTCTGTGTGAACGTGCGCATATGCACGTTTAGGGCTTCCACATTCAAAACTCTCGTTACACAAGTTTCCACAATTATTTTTGAGCTTTACATACAAAGCGCACAGAAAGCTCCATACCCCATGGCTGTCATGAGTCTAAAGCTATAGTCACACCACTCTCAGAAACTCGTGTTCAAGCAACCACTTTTAATGAAAAGTCTATATATACACACGTAATTGCACGTTTCAAACTTTTGCGTTCAAAACGGATGTTCACACGTCACTATGCAATTTTTCCACGACTGTTTTCAGGCTCTACGTTAAAAATGCGCCTCTAATGAACGGGCATTGAAAGTTAAACCAGGTTGAACTTTGTCCAGTCAGGGACTTGGATTTGGTAGTGACGTATGCATGGCGTCCCATCCATACTTAATTCATGGAAGCAACGACCGCTTGAAAACTGATCATAGAGGAGAAATGAATATTTGTGGTTTGTGCCCATGCAGCTGGAATTATATGACACCAAGTCTTTCATATATCGGAATAGAGCTGTGACAGAAAAAGCCTAGAGCAAGATTCACCAGATTTGCACTGCTTTGACATTTCACATCAAAACTGTAGGTTTTGCGGTAAACTATAGCAAAAGAAAAAGAAACTCCTCCCTGCTTGTCCACGTTCAAGAATGTGTGTTTAGCGCATTCAAGAACACGGATCACTTGCTCTCTGTGAGGCTTGAACCATCAGGAGAAACTCGTGTCTGAGGCTCCGCCTCTCTAGAAAACCATCACATGTGACATATCGCAGTTCATCAACTTAACATAATGAGCATCTTCCATGTGTTTCAGTCTCAAACACGACATAACACTTTAAATGCTGCAAGCACAAATAATTATGGGATTTAATTATTTCCAATAAGAAAGGATGCTCAAGTTTTACTAAAATAAATACCATATGATTCATTCAGACAACTCTGTAATACTCTTCTGGATTATTTTATGCAGTCAGAATAGCTTCTGAGTAAAAAGTAGGATTTGGAAACAAATCCTGAAAGATTGTCAAACTTCAGGATGGAAGAAGTGCAGCAGAAGAAATATACAGGCGGAAAGCCACATGGTTTATCTCACCACCTTTTCACTGCACACATCTCAGCTGCATGCTGAGTTTAGAAAAAAAGCTGGTCGGAGCAAGGATCCTGCTGTGCGAACTGCTCGCTTTTCTCAGTGCAGATTACAAAAAAAAAGCCATTAACTCTTTCTTTTCCCTGCTGGACTTCACTGCGATTCACTGAGGAGGAATAATAAAAAAAGAAGTATGCCAACACTTTTTCAAAGGTGATATTTGATCTCTGCTGTCTCTGTCTTTGCACGTATTTGTCTTACAGTTTACCAGTTTTTTGGGGTCCTGTTATGGTTGTTATGGTAACAAGAGGAGGGAAACCAGCCTTACTGCTTTACACCGTCAATACAGCAACACCACTGACTCGCTGTGTTGTCACTTCCAGATCGTTCTCCCTGTCCGTCACTGCAGCACACCTGAGACAAACACGACCTTCCCTCCAATCTATCAGCTTCTCAACGCTAACAGTACAATGCTGTCATCAATACTGATTAAGTTCATCAAGAGTTCAGCAAAGGGAAAACAATGACTTCATCCACAGGAAGACCACACCACTGCTCTGCAAACTAGGATTAACTCCTCCTGGATGAGAGAAAGGAAGTTCAGCCGCCTCATGCAATCATCCCCTCTTACCCCAAATGCTCCATGTAAAAAAACCTGTGCACAGATTCGTTTAATACAAAAATTTAATTTGGTTAATTACCTAATGTGACAAGATTAGGAGAAAAGGCCATCAGCAAACTGTTTACATAAACAATGTTTCATTGTAGCAATTTAACTTCCTTTGTTGCAGAAACACAAAAGATGATTTAAAAAAAATTAATTTTACTTTTTTATTAACTATAACCAAACTAACCTGTAATTCAATTAAACTTTTAAGTATTTTAATTTCTAAAATGTAGGGGAAAAAACATTAAATTAAAGCTTATATACCACGTTTTGGCTGCACGGTGGCGCAGTGGTTAGCGCTCCTGCCTCACAGCAAGAAGGTTCCCGGTTCAAGTCCTGGCTGGGGGACCTTTCTGTGTGGAGTTTGCATGTTCTCCCCGTGCATGCGTGGGTTTTCTCCGGGGACTCCGGCTTCCTCCCACCGTCCAAAAACATGCTTCATAGGTTCATTGGTTACTCTAAATTGTCCCTAGGTGTGAATGTGAGTGTGCATGGGTGTGTGACTGTGGCCCCTCCGACAGACTGGCGACCAGTCCAGGGGTGTACCCTGCCTTCGCCCATGAGTAGCCGGGTTAGGCTCCGGCAACCCCGTGACCCCGAAAGGGATAAAGCGGATTGGAAAATGAATGAATACCACGTTTAAAAAAACAACAATTTCATTAAAACAACTAAGTTCTGGTACTTTGATTAAAATATTATAATAATTCAACATAAAAATGTAAAGATGATTCTATACACAATTGTTTCTTTAAAGTTTATATTTGATCTAATTTAAGTAATGCAAACAGCAAAAATCAAAAGGAGTTAATTTAGGACCTTGCTTTCTCCATTAAGAAAAACAAAAATATATTTGGAGACAGCAGTGTTGTTGCACACTGATGCTATCATGCTCCGCTAACGGGCTGTGCCACTAGTTTGTGACCAATTTAATGTCAGAGAATATTTTCACAGAGTGGACTTCAAGACATGGCTGTGTTAATACTGTTTATAAAGTATTTTTAAACTATTTCACTTTCTTAAAATATTTATGATAATAATTTCATTCTCTATAAATGTCAATGGTTCAGACTAAAGGTGACTGGCTGGCTGACAGCTCTCCTCATGGGGTCACAAGGGCACTTTTTAGCCGTGCCAAAGAGAAAAAAAAAAAACAACACAATTGTGATAGAAAATAAAACACTTCATAAACCGTGTGAAAATGCCAAAAGCAGAGAGCAAAGACTGATTAAAAAATGTGGGTCCCTTAAAACAGTTATTATCTTTTATCTTTGTTATGCTGTCACGTCCTCTCTCTTTGCATTCAACATAATGTCATTTTTTGGAATAACACCTATAGTTTTCTTTTGTAAAATAATGTAATAATTTGTCTGGGAAAAATGGCCGGTATATTTTTCATCCACCGCCCAACTTGGCCGGTGAGTCAAAAATGAAATGTTGACCAGTGGGGTTGTGACTTGTTAAACCACATGCAGCAAAACCTGCTTGAAGGTCGTAGCTGCCAAAAGTGGGAGCGCGACAACTTTGTTTCAACCCCTGGAACAGGCACTCTGTCAAGTGCGAGAAGTGTTTCTCCTCATGAGATGCTTAAGCTAGAGGTAGCTCACAAAACATCTGCTGCATTGACCTACAAACATGTCTTACAGCTTGTATTTAGTTGAACTTTGTGTTTGAGCAAATTTTCAAAGCAGATGCTAAAATAAAATAGTTATGGTTAAATATATCTGACATTTGTAAAAGCAAAGCAAAAGAAGGGAAAATTTTTTTGAATAAAATAAAAAAATCGCATTTTGTGTGAAAAAAATCAGAGATTTTATTTGTTGGCCTTATCGCCCAGCTTTACTACAACCATGCAAAACATGATTATCGTGGCTCACAAAATGTTTGTTTTATAAACTTAAAAATGACAAGAATCTTTATTTGTATATTTTAAATCAAAAGACAGTGTTTTGTCAGAAATGTTTGAAAATGTTGTGCTGTTTTAGGACAATGGCTACATAATTTTACCCCACATGACTCATCTGGTGATCAAAATTACACAGTGTGGGGAGAGCACATTTGAGTTGTTTTGCAAACATTTTAAATGCACTGTTATGTAAAGATGAGATATGGACAACACATTTAACATTAGTAAACATTAGTAAAGGCTGCAATTTGTATAAAAAAAAGTGATCTTATGACATTTCTGTGCTGTGCACTTCTGTTGTGATGACAAACGTGCAGCCGAAAACAGGATGCGGGAGGGAGGCGTGGCAGCAGGTGAGTAACAGCAGAGAGGCCCAGATGCAAAAACACTGAGAACTTTATTACAAGAGCTGCACATATTCACAGCATCGTCTACTCAAACATCACTTCTTCCAAATGTAAATAAAAACAAAGATGAGAGTCGTAATTTTTCGAAATGAGTGAGACCTGATCTCCGCGGCGACAGCTGCCTCCCTGGTGGAAACATCATCAGTCACTCTCATCTATTTTCTGCCTCAGTTGAGAGCAGAATGATGTGTAATCATCATAATCAATCTGCAGGCGCCCATATTAATGTTATTAGAGGAGTGGGTCTGTGAACAACATGGTGGGGATAAAGTTCAGGGATGACTGCCTGTGTGTCTATCCAGTTGATGAGTATCTCTAGGTGATGGCAAATGATTGCAGCGAGGCAAGGTGGCCGCGGTGCACGTCGCATCAAACCTTGTTAGTGTTATTACATTATTACATATCGGGTTGATGTAGATTAACAGGCTCTCAGGGGGGATGGGGGTCCGTTAGTTTATCATTTGCAAATTCATGGACTGACTTCCTGTTATTGAGCAAATCAAAACAAATAGTTTTCCTTCACTTTTCCAATTGATTAACTTCAAAATAAAAAAAAAAAACTTAATGTGTTGGTGATACAAACTGCATTATTTAGGTTTAAGTCCCACATAGAAATCTTCCAACACTGACAGGCTTCATCTTTTAAAAAGAAAAATGCTGTTTAAAGTCCCGCTCAAATTATCTTTTGATCCATTTTTAAATTGTTTCCAGTGGTTTTTAATTATGATTATGCAGTTTTTAGTCCAAATAAAAAAAAAACTTTTTTAGGATATAGTTTCTGCATAGCTGCAGTAGTTCATCAGAAATTTGCCTCTGAGTTTTGAGTGAGACTGATGGCACAGTATAAGCCTGCCCGCACTTTCCATCATCCCTTTGTTTACATTCTCTCCCGCTAGCTTACAGCCCCTCACAAACCCAGACTAACATTAGTGTAGCAAAAAAAAAACTGGTGCAACAAAAGTGGCAAACAATTTCGGGGCTTTCCAACTTTTCAGTTTTAAGCCAGATGCCAAAAAAAGAAGTTAATGGATTGATGTTTTCATTAGTGTGTGTCTGTAACACATTAATTTATGCACTGGATTACAAAACATTCAGAAGTAAAGCTGGGAATTTTTCCATGTGTTGCAGCCACTGAAATATTGTGATTTAATCTTGTAAATATTTAATATTTAAATGACAGCAGCCTGTAAGGAGGTCAGCACTTTAAAACATACAAACATTTGCTGTACTGTTTTTTTGCTATGTCACATTTGCAACATTTAGAGAGGAAACACAGTTTCAGAAATAACCACCAATCCTCTTACACAGCAGAGGTCTTGTTCAGATTAAAAGTTTGCTGTCCATAATAAATTTGTGGACTCCTGGTCAGTTTGCTTTCGTACATGAGCAGGTTCTGTTTGAGCAACAGACTTGTTGCAAATCCAGTTTCAAACTGAACTTTGAGATAAAATCAGTCCCTTTGTGAAAAGGCAATAAGAAACAAAACCTCCTCAGCAGCTTTGCTTATCTGAGAAAAAAAAGCAAAACCCCATGCTGCTGAGATTTCCTTTGGGAATGATTGAAATGCCTGCCGTCCTCACAGAGAAAAAGTCTTTAATGTCGCAGTGGAACTCCCTCCAGCACAGCAGACACAGCTACACATCTCATTTACGGTACATACACACCAGGCATTCAAGAATGTGCTAAACACGGGTTCTTGAATGTGCTTTTAGCTCATGATTCTCACAATGAATAAGCAGAGAGGGGCTTCTTCTTTTTCTATTGCTTGCTGGCTCCAGGCTTTTTCTGTCACTGCTCTATTTCGATATATGAAAGACTTAGTGTCATGTAAACTCAGCTGGACAGCAATTTTTAACAGTAACAGTTCCATAAATTTAAACGGATGTCATCCATACATCGATACTACCAATCCAAGTCCCTGATTGGTCAAAGTTCAAGCTGATTTTTAACTTTCAACACGCGTTAAATGGACACGTTTGATACATAGAGTCCAAAAATGGTTCTAGAAACTTTGGTAGCTACATGTGACCACGGGAGTTTTGACCATTTAAGTCCAAAATTGGCATTTATGTGAGTTTACATGAACTTTTCATAGGAAGTGGCCGCTTGAACCACCTTTGCAAAGGGCGGTGTGAACGTAGCTTCTGACAAACAGTCCTGCTGGGTGCTGCTGAACCTTAGCCTACCTGACCAATCACAGACCTGGTATTCATGACATCAGAGGTACTGCGCATCGTCTGGAAGAAATGCATAAAACCAAAACAAAGGCAAATACAGAAGGGGCGTAAACTGCAGTAAGACTTAAACCCTCAGATGAAATCATGTTTGACGTCCATATTTAACATTAAAGAAAAGTATTAACTTCCAAATACAAAAAAAAAACAAAAAAAACTTATAGGTCTCTTTTAAAATAACAAGTGCCCTACCCACCAATTTTAACTGCACCCTTTATTACACACACCCTTTCCACCTCAACAAATACACCCCAACACACACACATATATTACACAAGGAAGCTGGGACCTCTGATGTTCTGTCCCCTACTCCCCATCCCTGGCGGAGGGATCCAGGCCCTCAGTAACAGCGGCCGTGTGTCTTGGGTGCGGGCCACGCGGGGAAAGGGAACCCTTAGTTCTCTGGCAAGACCATGAGCAGGAAGTCACACACTATCCAAGCCTGGAGGTGTTTCCATGATGAAAGTTCTGGTCCTTGCCCTTAAGCGGAGGACCTCTCCAAAATTCCAACAACGGGTAAGCCAAAAAAAATGTAATCAATTTTTAGTACTTTATTCTTGGTATTTTTACAAAATATCTACAAAAAATACACAAGCCACAGGAGTAAATCTAAATCAAATTACTTAACTGTCAGCCATCAAGAGGATTTTCGCCCATGTATAAATTGATCAGGTAGCCGTTACAAATCGGGGTGCAATATCCCCCACGTTCATACGTAACAATGTGAGGACCCAGACGTTTTTGTGGAGTGGGAGGGGCTGGTGCGTGAATGGAGCAAAATATCACTGTGAGGAATTAACATTATAATACACTTCAAAGCTCAGAAAAGTTGATTAGGCCCATTTGAAATTTTCAAATCCACCAAACAGGTTAAAGAAAACTATAAAATACTTATGTCTTTTCTACTGTCTTGCTGTTGTGATAAACCGTGGAATAACATAGCCTATGTGAGAATGTATTCGTGATCAATATTTTCTGGATCGCTCAGAAATCCAAAAAACTGTTTTTGATGTGGTAAATTACAGCACTCTGGACCTGATGCTTTTTGTTTTTCCTAATTGTTTGAGATTGGTGGTGCAAAAGTAAAGGTTGGAAGTCTTTTATGATTAAAAAAATGTTATTAAAAAAATTGATAAAGCCTTCTTTTAAGTTTTTTTTTTTTTAATATTTATCGTGCCACAATGAAACAAATTTAAATAAAAATACCTAAAAATGAGGCTTTTCACATCAATTATTAGGTTAAAATTATTGTGATTAAAAATAGATTTAATTACAATAATTATTTACAGGTCATGATTAATCGCACACATGACAGAACTACTTAAAACATCAGATCTCCTTCAAACATCAGCAAGATAAGCATGTTTCCTAAAACTGTTCTTTCCTGTCCCTGCAACTGCACCCCATGTCCTTCAAAAAAAGATAAAGCAGCCCAGTTTTTTGCTTTTCTAATTAGAACTTCAAGAATTTTTCCTAAATTTTTAGATCTCATTTTTTTGTTCACTATTCTTAGCTTATGTCTTGAGTATTTCCTTAAACACTTTGTCTTGTTCATAATTTATATTTAGCAAAAATTAAAAATTCATGTTTGTTTTTTTTACATGTTGCATTTCTTTTAAAACTAGCATTTTTGAGAACTATTCAATGACATGAACTTCCGCTGGTGTATAATTTCTCATGTTCTTCTGATAGAATATTTTGCTCACACCTGCAGTCCTCGGAGTACAAATATACCACAGCGTCTTTAAAGTTTTTGCAGTAAAACAACAGGACAGGACCAGATTCCCTTCAGATGTGATCAAATCCAGAAGTTATTTCTCAAGGCCCGGCTGCGTCTGAAGGAGTTTGTGTTGAAGCCAACAGCCCTCCACCGTTCGTTTAATGATCACCATCGATTTTCATTAAAAAGCAAATTCAGATTAAATGATAAAATCGATTAATCGGCTCGCCCAGTGTCAAGACAAATGGGCAGAGGAGCCATGAGAGTCAACAGGGAAAGGGAATCAGGAGGAAGTTTAAATCAATGCCCCCCACTCATCTATCATGTCTTCTTTTTGTACTTCTCATTCATCTTTCCTGATCCCTGCCACCAACTGTCCTCTGCCTCTTTTCTTAACACTATAAATGAAAAAGTCTCCTTTTCTATCCATCAGAGACTAAATGTTTAAACCTCTGCCACATGATCCCCTCTACCCATCCCTGAGTGGCACCCTCATAAAAAGGAGACAAAAAGAGCATCCAGTGGAAAAAAAGGAGTGTTTTCTGTTCTTCAGCGTCACTTCCAGAGCAAAGCAGCAGGCAAAAAGACATTTCAGTGTGAAAAAAAAAATCTTCCTATAGAACTTTTGGTTCCGGGTCACGAGCGGACACGTGTCGTCAGTTCTCCTCAGCTTCATCGTCTTTAAGAGACTTTGATCTTGAGTTTTGTTTAATACTTGGTTTATATTATTATTAACTTTTTTTTACTAATGAAAAATAAATTGCACATATTTCTGAATTTTGACAATGGCATATGATAAGGTCTGAAATAGTGTTATATCTGTAATTTATTGTGATTTAAGAATTCTTAATTACCTGAATCTATTGATAAGGTATAAATACCTGATTATAAATTACTAACCAGATGTTGATAATTTATGTAAAGAAAATGGTACGGTCAAGCAGGGGTGGGATGATGCAAGTTCACTTCACCCCACTCCCTATCAAGCAATCTATCATTTAATGCCTAGTTATCCTATTTTTGACATGTTTTTATGGACGTAAACCTTGGTTGATTGTGTTACATATGTATTATTTTTGCCAGATTGCTTGAAATAAACCATTTCAAATCAAATCAAATAAATCCTAACAACTGTGTCGAAAGAAGGGCTTAAACTTTTTATGAAGCACTCCTCCTGATTCTTCTTAAGCACTCATTCAGACCTCTGTTCAACAGAAGGAAACTGTGAGCTCCTCGCAAAGCGCTTCACACTGTGGGGAAAAAAAGGCGCTAATGAAATCACCTGTCAGGTCACTTGGAGAAGCAGAATCACTCGACAGAAGAGATCAGCGATAAAAGCTGCCATTGTTCTTACGGTTTAGGCAAAAAAAGCAAGAAAATGGGAAGTCTATAATCTGTATGATAGTTATTTATTTATTTATTTATTTGGGGGGGGGGGTATCAAAAAGGAAGCCATTAGTTCATCACAGTTTCTGTCAAAAAGAAACGTATTCATAAAGAAAAAGTTGCGCATAAAAAGACTGCAGAAAAAATGTGAATACAACCTTTAGTTTTACGTTTCACATGTCTGTTTTGAATACGACTTTTCTTTGTCTTGAATACAAATTTCTTCTGTTAAACCGCTGTCAAAAATACGTCACAGGGTCACAGGCATAAACATCGAGACCCAGAGCATCGATTCTTCCAACTGTGCATGTGTGATAAAGTTTATTTATTTAAATAAAATAAAAAAGAACTTTTAGGATCTTTTTTGATCCCATAATAAGAAATTTATCTTGATAACCACAGCTCTGTAGAAAAGTAGATAAAATAGATTAAAAAAAAAACGCGATCTCCAGCCGCATTTTATGGTTTTCAGGCTACAACAGGGGATTATGTAAGCAATGCAGCAGAGGGTCGTTTTAGAACCAGAAGTGTTGGAAAACAGTCTAGAAAGACGTAGCAGACATACGACTTCACTCATTCAGTGTAAAATAAAAACATGTCTGCTGACATCAGTTGATAATCAGAGGATAATGAAGACAAAACGGCTAAGCTAACTTGGAGCTAAAATATGCTAACTGGCAGCTGACTGTTGTGGCAGTAACAACAAACAAAAAAAGAAAATTAAAAAAGTCAGTAGGATCAGAATACCCAACTGTCTTTCTGTTTCTAATTTTTTAACTATTGTTACGGTCGGCTGCCGGTTAGGCTACTTTAGCTCTGAGTTAGCTTAGTTGTCTTCGTTATTTCCATCCATTTTATTAGCCCGCTATCCCCACGGTGCTGCCAGAGCCTGTGACGGGTACGGGTGCGGCCGCTCCTCCTGTCCCAGGTAGCTGCCTGGCTATGCGGGGATCACCCATGCTAATATGCCGCCGCTGGCCGGTGTTGTGCCAAGGTACGTTCCCCCTGCCAGAACCATGTCTGAGACTGAGGAAACAAATTCTGTCCGGGAGAACGTATCTATGCACACAATGGCAGGCGTAACAGCAGCAGCAGAGAGACAGGGATCCCTCTGCCGCCTGCTCAGGCGTTTTTATTTTCTTTAATCATTCTCTTATTAACATCTCTTTCTTTGCCACCACTTCGGGGTCTGTTTCATTGTTTTTACGCTCCACTGATGTCGTCTGGCAAAAAAAAATTAATTTGTAAGCGGCAGGACTTGGCGCAGCAACGGTAATAAGATAATTTTCCTGCCAGGGATAAATATCATTCTAAAAAGTTTAATTCTATCTTGCTCATTCAGTTGAATCGATGCTCCGAGACTCGATGGTTATTCCTGTGACCCCGTGACATATTTTTGACAGTGCTTTAACAGGAGAAATTCGTATTCAAGACAAGCAAGAGTCGCTTTCAAAACAAATACAAATCGTATTCAAAACAGACATGTGAAACGTAAAACTATAGGTTGTATTCATATTTTTTCTGCAAAGTTGGGCACAGAATTTAAATTTGTGGCCAACTTTTTCTTTATGAATACGTTTCTTTTTGACAGCTTCCTTACCCCATAAGTCGTGTTCTGATGCCAAGATTCAAGAAATTAGCTTAAAAGCAATGGTCACGATGCCCTTGACATTGCATCTTCAAGCGGCCATTTCCAATAAAAAAGTCTATGCAAACATGAGTAAATGCACGTTTTGGGCTTTCTTGTTAAAACCTCGTTTTCAGGCGTCGCTACACAAGTTTCTATGACTGTTTTTGGGCTCTACATTGAAAAACGTGTGGCCTTTAAACGCATGCTGACAGTTAGACCAGGCTGAACTTTGGATTTGACCAATTCACGTAAGTGCCAGCTGTTTGAAAATTGATCATGCAGGAGAAATTAATAACTGCAGTATGTGTCGCACTGGAATTGTATGACTCCGTCATATAATGGAATAGAGCTGTGAAAGAAAAAGTCTGGAGCAAGATTCACGAGATTGTACCACTTTGACATTTAGCACCAAGCCTTTTCCAAATGTATAGTAGAAATAGTGAAAGAAGAAAAGGATGCCTGAAAGATAAATGTGCATTCGTGAACACGTGGTGTGTCTGCAGTTTAAGATTAAGGAGATTCCTCAAGACATGAACCATTATTTATTTACTCCTGGAGCTAAAATCTGCTCTAAAAAGGATTCCAATCATATTTTTTTTCCACCTCAACTTTTTTTTTTATACTAAACCTGCCGAAATGCATATGAGGTTATAAAACCTCTGTAGGTCAGTAGCCTAATGTTTATCAAACATTTTTTAAAATAAATACAACTTTAACCATTTTAATTGAAGACACTTCAGTAATTTCAATTTTGTTCTATTTCATCGTCAGAGTTTAGGGAATTAGTTTAGTTTTTGATGGAAAATATTTAATAAAGTCGTAGACTGAAAAAAATACAGAGATTTCTAAAAATGCAGCTTTTACATAAACGGCTAAAATAAGATTATATATATTTTTTTGCTGCTCGGAAATGAGCGACAACAGACATGTAAAAACCAAAGAGCTGAACTACGACAGAAATGTCTGCAGGGACAGTAGAAAACACGACGAGAATCACAGACATGCGCAGTTGTCTGAATCCTAAAGCATTTCTACAGAAACTTACTTTTATTCGGCGGGTGTCACGCACGCAGCCTCGCAGTCCTGGGCGCGTGAGGCAAACGCGCCAGGTGTGACTCAGGACCCTTGATTGCGTGAAGTTAGCTTTCGGTTTGTTTTTTGGGGAGGCGGGGTCAACAACTGCTGTCAAAGCAAAACCTTTTAATGGAACAAAAGAATGGAAGCATAAAGCCCTTCTGTTAAAAAAAAAAAATTCTCGTATATTTTTTAAAAATTAATTCCTATTTGATAGTGGATTATTTCAAATTAAAACATTTGTTTAACTTCATATTTTTTCGTAGTGCAGCTATCACAGAGTCTATCACAAATAACCAACCCCTAGCAAAAAGTAGTCTATTTAGTGTACTACTGCTTTGACTGTACTAGAACTGAGGCAGCATATTTGAAGTTTCCTTTTTTGTACTGTATTCCAAACTTAAAAAGTTTTACTTTAGTCTGTTAAAGTATTGTGTTAGTATACTTCCTGCACGACACATACATGGTCTATACTTGCAATACTTGTACTTATACTCAAGTAAATGTAATAAAATACATTCAATTGTACTACTTTTTGCCGAGGTATTGAAAAGGTCAGAATATTTGGTTCGTTTTCTTTTCAGCAAAGGACACACCAGACCATCCTTCCTGACAGGATTGAGGGTAATCTCTAATCTCACAATTCTTTCTGGTCACAACACTGAAGCAACAACCGACCGTTTACTATTAAAGCCTAGAAGAACAAATATATCAGGAGCACACTGACTAACTTTAAATTGCTTTACTAATTTATGTTGCACAGTCCATCAGTCGCCCAAATCATACTTATAAGAAAAGATTATTTAAATTGAGAAATAAAAATGCAACACCATAACCCTGATGCTGTGATTTAGTGCTGCTTTTATCGAATAATAAAACAGAAGGAACTTTCCTTTGGTCAAAAGCAGGAACCCCAAAACATGTCAATAATTTATAATCTGAATTCATTCACACCTCAAACGTCAAAGTCACATTCATTTGCTGCAGCGAGGGCCTCCAACATGGCTGACTGCTGCTTCGGTGGCAGGTCACGAACAGCTCAGCGTTGTGGCTGTCAGATTTTGGAGTCCGTGATTCAGAACAACAGTTGACCTGTTGTGTGTCATCTCTGCTTTTGCTGCTCATCGCTTGAGGTTTATGCGATACAGACATCCACTGTAAAAAAAAAGCAGCGGTGATGTTTGTAAAGTCGTGACATTACTAGGACAGGAAGAAGGAGAATCTGTTTCAACCGCCTGCAGTGGTCAGGCAGGAATCTAAAATGCCACCAGTGAATGTTATTTTTTGTGTAAAGTCAATCTATAAGTTTCTACTCATAAGCAATCTCTGCAAGCGTGAACCCCTCAAACATTTGTCACAAAAAGCTCTTATTACATGAAGAACGAGCTCCTTTAAGGTTTTCTGCTTCCTTCTTCCGTCAAGTTTGTCTGTGACTTCAGTTCTTTGGCAGACAACCTTCTTCAAATCCTCAACTTTTAACCTGGGATTGTAACCATCTTAAAAACACTGGAAGGTGCCCCCGTGTGGTTGTCGTACTACACAGCACCCACCCAAGTCCAACCTGCTTAGCTTCTGAGCTCAGGTGCATGAATTCCCTTAAAATCTCTTTTTCATACAAAGCTAAATTGGATTAAACTGTTTTTTTCTTAACTCCTACTTATGATTTTTTTTTAAATGTGGACTCATTTTTAAGATTTTCCAGAAAAAGCAAACATGTTGAAATCCTCTTCCACACAAAAGCCACAGCTCTCACACTTGTCAAACTGAATGGCCTTGATGATAAACACAATTTAACAGGCTCCATGCAGACTGTAAATGTGGGTCCTGATGGATGAGCTCAGTTCTGTTACAACAGGCTGTCAGGACCGAGATCTTTATGAACCGTCTTTTAAAATGTCCAAACACTTGATAACATGACCCTTAAATGTCGCAACACTTACAGTGCTGCTGTGTCTGTTGACTTCTAATTTTCCACTTGCAATAAGTCAACATAACAAGAGAAAATTTCACTTTACTTGGGATGTACATTGTAAAAACAATTCAAATTACCTATTAACTTCATATGACAAATGTAAAAGGTAAATTCCACTTGAAAAGTGAACAGTTTTCTTGAAAAACAATTAATTTTGACTGAGCCAAAGTAAAAGCATTATATTCAGGGCCGTGGTGCCTGTTTCTGTGGACTTTTCATGTTTTTGTTGTAAAAATGAATCTACTTCAGTTAAAATTTCCCTGATTTGAGTCATCTCAGGACAATATGAGTTAGTAAACCTTATTTACTGAATTGGCGTTACAGAAATGGGTCACCTCTAGATCTGAAATGTCAAATTCTCACTTTTTTCTGTTGTTTTGGATTCATTTTCACACTTTTTCCAGACTTTTTCAACACCCATCACAACACTGACTATTTTTTTGAAGAGAAGAAAAGTGCATTTTTAACCTGATACAATAAGAGCTGCAGCTCAGAAGTATGCACCAAGAAGAACCGGCTTTTGCTGATGGGCTCACCTTGTCCCCGAACATCGATATTACCTTTGTTCCCACACAGAGATTAGATGATACAAATTTAGGATTAGACACCCTGAGCTGAAGCCCAGCCAGAAGAACACAGCTGCTGTGAGAACACCTCCACCGTCGGAGGAACCGTGTTCAGACATTTCACTGCTTCCAGTGGGTGAGAACCCGTGAACCGACGCGCATCTCTCATGAACTCTGCGTCCTCAGCTGGTGGGCGACACCTGAGTGTAAATTAAAAAGAAAAAAGATGGAGGAAGCCAGCTGCAGAGGAATGTTTGTCAGAGGGAACTAGGGGGTTGGCTTTGATGCCATGGCAACAGCAGGTTAGAAACCTCCAGGGAGCCGAACGGAGGGATGCTGTAACCAGGGGCAACTGAGTGGTAACCGGGGTTGCCTGATCTGAGCTGAGGAAACCTGCGTTTGAATCCAGACAGGAGATTCTCGCCTGCATGTTTCAAGTTACATAACAACATAAGTTAGTTTTTGATTCTGAATCCAACTTTATTCCATCAGTGACAGAGGTGCTATTAAAGCAGAGAATGGATGTGTTTGTAAATTAATGATAAAAGTAACCTCCACTCTCCATTATCAGACCTTTGAACAGACTCATTATGCACATGACACACCCAGTGAGGCCATGGTGTTAATTATGGGCCATGTAAATGTCATGTCTTTAGTGCCCCCGTTGCTTCCAGGCACACAACAGAAGACCCCCACTCTTCCACAGAGGTGCACGCCCTCTCACGTGCACACACACCGACCATCCTCTGAGTCATAAAAGAAAAAGTCTCCTGGAGAAACAAACAGCTTTTCTTCTGATCATCTGCTCGACCAATCAGACGCCAAAGTGGGTTTCACCATGGTAACACCACCGATGTTTGAGCGCGTGCCTGTCTCACAGCGAGATGATGGAGCTTCTTCAGAAAAATGCACCGTCAGATTCTGTGCTCCAGAACAGAATCAGAACCGAGTCCAAAGACAAAAACCTGCTGCAAGCAGATTTTCTGCAGTTTTTAATTTAAGGGAAAAAAAAGATTTTCTATTGGTTTTAACCTGAATAAATAATATTAAGGTTTTCAGTTGAATTTATCTCAACAAAAGATCCTGAAGTTTGGAGACATTTCTTGTTGTTTCAGCCTTTTTTAGCCACTGAAAACAAAAATTCTGCTCTGTGGGAACATGTTTGAATGACTTAAATGACTTTGAATGACTTGATAATTAACTTTAAAGAAGGTTGTTAATCTGATTTTTTTTTAAATTGTTAATCTAAAAACCTTTCTCTTAAACCACAAGTTTACAAATAGGAATTTAAACTGGCTCATAATCAATAAACTGCTGTAATCCAGAGGACTAATTCCCTGTCATCTTTCTTCCTTGTCAAAACTGTAACCTCCCCAGCATTTTTCCTTCATATGAGACATCCTCACACGTTAACCAGAACGCTCTGCAGCTGGTGTGGGTTCAGAACACGGGGCTGATGCCATCACGGTCCATTCAGGTTCTGAGAATTCGTTTGAGGAGGTGTGAGCTGGAAAAGGTCACAGAAGTGAATCAGTCATTGACTTTCTTACCTTCTGCTCTTCAGATGGACTGATTAAAGGTTTTACTGCATTTCTGATTACTTGTTTGTGCTCTTAATTTCTCTGACCTTTCATTCAAGTCCTTTACTTTTTTTTTTTGTATAAGCCTAGGTTTAAAACAGATGTTTTTTGGAAAAAACCTCATTCCTTATGTCTGTGTTTGTGAAACCTGCTGTGGTGGGATGATCAGACCTGGTCTACTTCGGTTCCCTTCAGCAATGGTCAGGACAGGTCAAGTTCATTGCAAATGCATCTCCATAACCCACATTTCCACTGAGCCGTCTAGTTGGGCTTCAGTCAGAACGCTACAGACCTGACACTGCAGACTGTTGCTTTTCTCTCAGTTTTTCTCACATAGCTGCAATAATGTCATATGACATTTAGGAGTAAATCTACTGATTTGCAAACAGTTAGTACAATGAATTTGATTGTAACTTAAATTACTTTGATTTTAAGAGAGTTAAAGTCCCATTTGCTGTCTCCTTTCCAGGTATGTGAAATTTGTTTTCCACATTTGATCCCCTGAGGTAAAGGCGAGCTGCACACACAGCCGCGCACTGGAAGTATGATCTGATCTCTAAAGCTGCTCAAAACTGTGTAATCTGACTTTATATTGAGCAGTTGTTTGACACCAGGCTAAACATGAATTTAGTTTTGGTGTAAAGTTTGAACGAGTAAAAGCCTAAACCAGCCTCCAGTGGTCATTTGAAGAACAAGGCAAAACTGCAAAAACCAAATTTTAGAGACTGGATTTTACAATGCTGCTTCTTTTAAGATGCAAAGCAAAACCATTTAGTTGCATACTTCCTGTAGCAATCATGCTAACTGTAACAATGGCAGAATTGGCCCTAAATATATTTGGGCTGAAAAAAAACCCCTAATTTCTTATGCTTTCATATGGTTTCCAATATGTTAAAGGACCTAAATCATGCTTTTCTAAGTCTTTCAAAATAAACTGCATCCATGTAGTGTTAAACTCAAGTCCCCAAGGGCCGACCTCCTGCTGGTTTTCCAGAAATCCAGCTGAATTTGCTGCTGATTACATGGATCAGGTGTGTTTAGCCAATAAGGAGCTTCAATGGCAGGTTGGTTGGAAAACATGAAGAACACCGGCCCTTAAGCACAATTAAGCCATGGTTGTTGCTAGGTAATTTTTCTGGAAATTATTTACTCAACTTTATTAAATCGATTGTAAATGCGTTTAGTCTTCTGTCTAATCGATACATTTTTTTGGAAAGACCCACCATGAGGTAATCCTTTCTTTTTTTGGGGGATCTCTTCACCTGGTCCAAGATCTACACTGGCATGCAAGATGCCTCCGCCCCCAGAGCCCAACTGCCAACAGAACCAACTGTTCACATATTCAGTTACATGTTTCACAATTAACTCTCTCAATCTCAGGTTCAATATCTCCCCTTGTGGAAATACACTTACAATCTCAAAAAAGTAGATTTTGCATAATATAGGCCCTTTAAATCAAGACTAAATTACATTTTGTAGATATTCTAACCTGAGTTGCAAAGTTGTTGAACAAACTTCAAAATTGTGCTAAAATTTAGTGTCATTTCACAAAAAACATTTGTACATCAATATATAAAGATTTGTATATATTCCAATCGGTCACACCTTAGTTTCAGATATGACCTATTTTCATAGCTTTGACTCAAACTAAACTGGTGAGATGCTTGTCTAACGTGTTTCTGACACCATAGTGAGGCAGTGGACAACTGAGAAAAAAAACTAATGAATTTAAGCTCCAAAACTACAGCTTACGGCATGATTTGTATTGCACTAATCATCTTTAAAACCACAGACTAGATTTGGTTTGACTTGTCATACCGAGAATATTTCACCACAGCAGGTCGTGTTTAATAAATAAAAATAAATACAATATAATACAATAAAATACAATAAATAATACAATAAAAATACCAAGTTTGGTTCTGAAACATCAGAGAGAGGAAAACACCTTCAAACTGCGTTTTTACATTAAACTCAATCCAAACAACCGGATCACCTGACTTCGTCGTTCTTTCTTCTTTGGGCAAACGAGACTCTGCAACATGTTCATTCATTCAGACTAATCAAATCATGTTCCAACATGACGATCAATCTTTACTGTTTCATCTCCTCACAAGCAAAAGATGGAACAAAACTTGTTTAAATCTAAGAAAAGACTCTCTGAACCCTTTGCATTTGCTTAAAACCTCCCATTAGATCTATATATTGTGAGATATGCAGAAATCCTTGATCTCAAGTACTTGATCTCACTCATGTCAGATAACTGATGAACAGATTCCAGATCAAACCCAAATTTTATTTGAGTGGCTTCTTTATTTGCAGCATCACGGCGGTTTGTTTGATGTGAAAGTCCTCCTATTACAGCTTCTTCTCCTTATACTGTAGACCCAGTCCAATGAAAATTGTGTTTTTGGTGTCTTTAACCTGTTTTGTATCATTGTTCTGATGATGGAGGACATACATTAAGTAAATTAAGATTACTAATTTATTTGAGTTTTTCTTTATTCAAATGATTGTGAATCATGAGGTGACAAAAAAATCTAGTTGGAAAAATAACTTTTTTTCTGATGTAGAGAATACGTTGGCCATAAGCTCCCTCCTCCGCTCCATTCTGATGCATTCACTTGTAGATGGCTAGATCTATGCACGTCTTTGTTTTCCACGTCTGAGCTGACTGTACAGTTGGACAGCTTCAACATTGCTTATCATTTTTGTTGCACCAGTAATGTAAGGTTGGGGTTGTGAGGGGCTGCAAGCTAGTGGGAAAGTATGTAAACAGAGAGCTCTCAGATATAGATTATGGGAAGTGGGGTTCTATCCATAGTCCTGCCACTTGTGGAAACCATGTCATAGAAAATGACCGTTTTTTTTATTTTTTTTATTTTGGCTAAAAACGGCATGATCATAATTAAAAGATCGCTGGGAATGTTTTTAAAATAGGTCAAAATAGGGCTAGAGTGGGTCTTTAAACCCTAAAAACTGTGTTTTCCTTAGTTTTAATAGTTATACTTTAGAATAAATAAATTATTGTAATAATAGTGTTTAAAAACATAAAAAAAATAAAGTCAACAAGTGAAACCACTAAAATGGTAAGATTGACATACTTCAGATTCAGAACACACGTCTGATTTTATGGAAGTAAATTAATGGCTCTGCCTATTGCATTATGTCACAGTGAACATTGTGTCAGACCGAAGTCAAAACAGATGAAAAAGTTTTTAAAATTTTAGCCAATTGTGAAACTTGCAGAATGCCTTTGGCACTTTTGGAAAAGCAAATCAGTAGGTTGGGGGAATGAGATTTGGCACAATCTGAGCATAGCCTCTTGTCCTTAAATGAGACAACACAGCACCAATCCAATGAACTACATTCACATAGAATAACATGGCAGCAGTCTCGTCCGAGAATTGTTCCGTAGAGCAAAAACAAATCATTGATAACACTATCAAAACAAAATCATGATCAAACTACTCTAAAAAAATGTTAAATAATACAAAGAATAGATATGAACTTTTTAATTGACTAAAATTAGGTGCAGAACAGTGAGCTGAGGGATGGGTTGCAGATAGTTTACGGTAAGGCTTTGATGGGGTAGATTTTAGAAATGCATGTTAAAAATGTAACACTAATGACATTTTAGAGCAGCAAATATATCATATATTATGAAAAAAGATAGTTTAGGAGAATTCTCAAACCATATGAAGTAATGCAAAAAAAAAAAAAAGGTTTCTCAACCTCTTATCCTAAAAAACAAACAAACAAAAGAGTGGACATATATTTTTGTTTGTTAAAATAACTTCTTTTCTGGCACAGAGAATCTTTTTTGCTCATCATCGGCACTCTGGGATTTGGTAGTGTGAGAAACTGTGATTAAAGTCTGCACGTAATTAGATACACAACACCTCTGTGCGTGACGCTTTCCAAGCTGGTGGGACGATTGATGAACAAACAGAAATTTTTAGACACGGTTCCACTCGCTCTGTCACTGACATGTTGTTGCCATTTTTACAAAGATTAAAAGAAGGCATCAAAGACTCAAATGCTCATCACAGACACCACAAACCTTTTTCCTCTGAGATTGTTGTGCTCAAATACTGAAATTTGGCATCTAAAGCCTCATGAAGCCTAAATGATTCATTTTTGGTTTTGCTAAAAAGCCTCAGTCTACTTAGAATGAGGAATCTGGTGGCTAATTTACTGGCTAATTTTTGAACAATTGTTTAATGAAACAAAAAAATTATAATATCAGTTGATTTAGAGTTCTTTTTCACCTTTATGTTTTGTGTTTGAAGTACTTTATATTGGAAAATGTAAAGTATATTCTGCATTTTTTTATGGAAACAAAAAACGTTCATTTGAATGTAGACACTGATCATGCTAATCAGTAAGTTTTGAAGCAAAACATCAAAATCTGAAGTGGTTTGACAGCGTCAGAATCACTTTCCAGCCACTAGCACATAAAACCGCTTGTAAAACTATATGTATGGACTAATTACACATGACTTCACAGAGAAGACAGAAACTATGGATTTAGCTTTCATTCACGATTGAACAGATGGACAGGTGACCTGACAGGAGAGGCAGCAGATCCAGAGCCAAACAAATCAATCAATGAAATCAGAGCAGCTCCTGGTCGCTCAAAACCTTTATGTTTACTTCAACAGCAGGATGACCAAGCCTCCCTGAACCCGCCGGCAAATCAAACGCTCTGACCGTCGTTAGCAGAAGTCTGCTGAGTCATGAGAGACACGACAAATGAAAAACAGCTCAATCTGTCGGGTGAATCCCTGCTCCTCTCGGGAGAGGGGTTTCCCAAAACCCGAGAAGGTGGATCATCTTCACAGGTGTTTCCACTTTGAGTGCCTGCTTTCACTCACAGCTGCTGCTGGACTCTCAGAAGTGGCGAGCAGCAAATGGAGAAGTTGGCCCGTTGCTCAAACGTAGAACACATTCAGGAGATATTGCCATCAGCCTACAGATGTTCGTATCCCCTTTAGTGCCCAAACATCACATTTACATTCTCAATAAGCTGTTGGACAGAAACTATGAAGCGCTAAAATCAACAGGGAGTTTTTTTCCTTACAACTGTTGGAATTTTCCTCACAGGAGCGAATCCCACAGATGTGACACCTTTTCTTCATGTTTCTTATCAGTTAAAGCAGCTTCATTGCTCACTTACAGGCAGTTTTTTCCTACACACTTCAACAAAACTAGCGTCTTAAAGACCCACTTCGATCATCTTTTGATCTATTTTAAAGCACAGGGGATCTTTTATTCATAATTATGCCTAAATCAAAAAACCTGTGTTGTTTTCTATAGTTTCTGCTAGAGCAGCAGTAAGTCAATAGGATTTTGAGTTGTGGGCGGAACTGCTGACGCAGATCAAGTCCGTCCGAGCTCTTTCTCAAACAGCATTTTTTCGTCTGCTCCTGATTCACAACGATTTGAATAAAGAAATACTCAGAAATGTAATTTTGAGTTACATTTTTTGAACACATGTCCTCCATCATCAGAAAAGTTTCACAAGTGCATGCTAAAAACACCAAAAACTTTATTATTTTTTTTATCAGAGTTGGTCTTTAATGTTGTTGTAGTTTGTTGCAGCTCCTTTAAATAAACAGGATTTTAACTGACAGAAATGTTTATGTGAATCAGCTCTGATCATTTTTCTTTTTTTTTTTTATTATTTTCATACCAGTGGGTGTCTTAGTAGTTCTACATCCATTACAATAATTGAATTAAAAAAGGTTTTATGCAGAACCATAAAGAAGTTCTGCTCTTTCTTTACTTCACCTGTTCATGAATCTTTAACCTTCTCATGTCTTTAAGCAGCTTCTGCTCCAGGGTAGATTTCAGAATCATTTGTTGGTCGTCCTTCCAGCATTTAAGTTCTAAGATAATAATATTCTACGGTTTTGTTTAATTCTTATATAGTTGTTGCCTTTTATGACCGAACTAAAGGAATCTTCCTTTACAAGAGCCAAAAGAAACAGAGACTGTTGGTTTAATTCTGTTGGCTCAAGAAGCAACTGCTGAGTTTATGATACCTACAAAATTCTTAGGATGCTGCTTAAGATTTAAACAGTTTATCCATTTTAAGACCCACTCCAATGAAAATTGTGTTTGTGGTATTTTTAACATGTTTTTGTGCCATTTTTCTGATGATGGAGAATATTTATTAAGAAAATGAAGCTGAAAATGTATTCAAATCATTGTGAATCAGGTGGATACAAAAAAAACTGCAGGTTGAAAAAGCTTGTAAATGCTACAATGGGCGGGCCACAAGCTCCCCGCTCTGCTCTATTCTGATGCATCCTCTTGCAGATGACCAGATCTACGTAGGGGGCGGCCTTGTGATCGAAGGATTGCAGGTTCGATTCCCGCCTTGCCCGCTCATGTGTCGAAGTGTCCTTGGGCAAGACACTGAACCCCACATTGCCTCTGATGGAAGGTTGGCGCCAGTGTTCGGCAGCGGAGCCACCATCAGTGTATGAATGTGTGTGTGAATGGGTGAATGGGTCTGTGACTGTAAAACGCTTTGGGCCTTCAATAGGCTAGAAAAGCGTTATATAAGTAAACACCATATACCATTTACGTTCGTCTTTGTTTTCCTCTTCTGAGCTGCTAACTGTGTTGTGAGGGGCTGTAAACTAGTGGGGGATGTCGTAAACAGAGAGATGACAGGGGTGGGCTTACTCTGCCCCAACAGTCTTGCAACTCAGAGGTGAATTTATAATGAACTAGACCACTGGGACAATGCTTTTACAATAGATCTAAATATGATCAGAGTGGGATTTAAATAAATTGGACTTTGCATCTCAGAAAACAGAACGTTTCCTGTATAAAAAAGGCAAAATAGAAATATAGGAATATTGTCCTCTAACTAAACATAAACGCACCATCTCAAACTGCAATCGTGTCACACCAGGATAACGTTTCTGTTCATGCTTAAATCAGAAAACACAGTTTTTAATGCATTCAATTTCCAATTCATTTGAAAGTTGAACCTAATAAATATGGGATTATTTTTTCTTTTGTTTTTTACACTTTGAGCTGGAAAACTCCAAATAAATGTCTTTTTTCGTCATAACTTTGTTAGGATGTAGACATGGACCCACATGGCACGTTGCCCCTGCCTGAGCTGCTGGTTCAACGGCCCTGAAGTCCAGCCGGGAAATGTTAAGGACAAACTTCAGCCGAGAAAACTCCAATTACTGCCCCGATGTCAAACATACGATGCGCTCACTCCACCTCGCTTCCTCTCCTCTGGATCCTTCTGTCATCTCCCTCCTTCCCCTGCACTCTTTTCTTTTAACAATCCACCACTCTACCACTTAGCACCCCCCACCCCCTTCACTCATTAAACAGTTCCAGTCTTCTCCCAGGAGAGGAGAGGAGGAGGGTAAAAATAGCTCTTCCTCAGCTTGTGCTCGCTGGTTCTTTCTCCAGGCTGCCATCTATACATCAAATGATGTTCCTCCATAATAACCGTCTTTGTTCTGTTTGCCGGAGACGCGTGTGTGCCTCTTTAAAGAGCAGCTGGAATGGAGCTGTTGGAGCTCTCCAAGAGACTGATTTCATAAAGTTTCTTACAGCCCTTTTTTGTGAGGAGCTGTCGATGCGAGAGGCAGCTAGAAACGCGTCTGAGTGGCCTTCTGCATCAGAAAAGTTGGAGATTAGTCTTACAAGCATTTGGTGATGAATGTCCATGACTAAACTCCTGAAAGATCATCATCTGAGTGACGGGTTACATGCTTGCTGAGCATCAGCGGTGGGATTCAGCTGAGTTGAACATCAAGCAAACTGACGTGATCTTATTTGCAGAGATGAACGTTTGGAGTCGAGCTTCTCTGGAGAAAAACAAAAGGTCCAAATGGCTTGGATGGAAATAAAACCCCTTTCCACGCTAACAAAGAATCACTGGAAGAGCAAGTGACCATCTGGCTAATGTGGAGCTTTTCATTCTTTTCCTCATTAGTTAAAATTATTCTGTGAGCTGCAGCAAGTTGGACTGAAGAGACAGAGTTGAAGAGAAAACAGCAGATGTCAGAGTCTATAAACAAACTTCTCACTGGCAAAGCTGCACAGAATCCTGAAGCTTTCCTCTGAAAACACTTGAATGTCCCAACACCCTAAAAATACTACACCAAGCTTCACCGCTTTCCCTTCTAACAACAGGCGTTCGATTTCCAGAACGGAGACTCATTCATGAGTTTAACACAAACATAAAATTCTACTCTAGGGAAGCATCCAAAAGCACGATGAGGATGAGGATTACTTCACCTTTACCATTTTCTTCAAGATTTCATTGGTCTGTGTTTTACTGCACCAGAGTACCTGGATCATCTCCTCATCCATTGATCGTTGAAGATGCATCATCTAGTGGCGGCTTCTTGTTCTGGCCGAGGACTTCCGGTTCTGGACGCTGATGTCTACAGCTACGTCCTCTTGGCCTGCTTTGCCAAATGTCCTCTGAACAGATTTAGCCACCTATAGATCTATGTTTGTTTGTAGTAACTTTTCAAGCTCGTTCCTTCTATCTAAATCCAGTTTCTAAGGCCTTCCCTGGTTTATCTCTGCAGGGTGGGGATTATCACCAGGATTTAGGATTTTACTATGACACTGCAAAAACAAGCCACCTAGAAATAAGTTAAAAAAATCTTAACATGGAAAAAAAAACTAAATAAAAGCAAAAAACATATGTCAATGGGGTTAGAAAAATTCTTACCTAGAATTATGTGTCAAAGAAACAAATTCCACTCACTATGACATATTTTCTTTGATTAAGATTATTTTGCTTTTGACAAACTTTCTTCAGATTATTTTTCTTGCAAGGCAGAAAATAAAACATTTTCTCTTGAAACGGGTCTTTTTACTTTCTTAAGATTCCGTTTTTGCAGTGACAGTTTGCTCTTTCTTTGCTTTTCAAACTGTTTTGCAGGAATATTGATGGTGAAGCAGCAAGAACTGCCCTTTTCTTACATGCATGAGCAGAAACTCCAACTCTTCTTAGACCCCTTGAGGCGTCGCTACAGAAAACCATCCCCCTCCATCCAATCTCTTCTGCATCTTCCTCACTCACACCATCCTCCATCATGTCCTCCTTCACTACATCCAAGGACCTCCTCTTTGGTCTTCATCTAGTCCTCTTTTCTGGTAGCACAAACCTCAACATCCTTTTACCAACTGAATTCTCTTAATGTCTCTTAACCATCTCAATTTGTTTCCCTGCATTTTCCTTAAAAACATCCACCATGATCTGTTCCTCTGATGGATTCATACTTGATCCTCTCCATCCATGTCGGTCCTAAAGAAAACCTCCACATCTGTATCTCTGCTACCTTCATCTCTGCCTCCTGTCTCTTTCTCAGAGTCTCTAAAACCAACAACGTGGCTCCTTTCACCACCAGTCAGTGTTCTCCGGTTACATTGGCTCCATGCAGCCACCACTTTGCAGTCACTGATCTCTTTCAGATTACGTCCGTACAAGATATGATAACCTTTTGTGGTCCTCCATCCACTCTTATGTTTCACCCGATGCGCCTCTCTTTTCTGGAAAAGTCTTCACCAGAGCCTTTTTTAAGCAAAGTCCACCACCTTCTGTTCTTCTGCATTCCTGTCCTGATCACCAGACTAAGCCATTCCTCGTCACCTCTGTTTTCCTCCACGTGTCCGTTAACGTCTGTCAGAATCACCACTTTTCCTCCGAGGGATGCCCCGGATCACCTCATCCCTCTCCCCTCCCCCAGAGTTTCTCCTTCTCCTCAAGCTCACATCCTATCTGGGGGGGAAGAACCACTGACAAATTCAACATCACACCTTCAGCTTCCTGATCCAGATCTGTCTGACAGTTTCTTCACCTCCAGAACAATTTGATCAAAGTCCTCTTTCAGGATCTTTCCTACTCCATTTTTCTGTCCATTCATTCAGAGAGAACATGTTTCCTCTATTTTAATTGTCTGAAATGTTTTAATTTGTAAAGTGTTAACTCAGATATCTCAGAAATGTAATTTGTGTGCACAAAACACATCAAACGTGAGATAAGCAGAACTGTGAAGACTTTCATGTCTGCAGTATTACTCCAAGAAAACAAAGATGCTGACATACAGCCATATGAAAGAACCAATGTGTTTCTGCACTTTAATTGATCTGGGTGAATACTCAAATCTGATTGGCTGCTGGGTGTTGACGCACACCTAAAAAAGTAGTTCCGGTCACATAGCCCAAATGTTCTATATCACTGCACAGGCTTCTTTAAAACAAACTTTTTGTTTATTCTACTGGACAGAAACAAGTTGTGACAACCAACAAACAACTAGTCTACTTTTTGTGAAAAAGGCGATCTAATAACAAGAATAAAGCACTAAAACAAGATTGAATATTTATTTATTTTGTAAGTGACCATGTTATAAGTGAGATAGTGCCCGATGAAGTGTGTATTTTCAGAAATTAACGCTGTGGAAGCCTGAATTGTCCGACAAATGTGGACAACTGCACCTCTGATGTGTAATTCATCTGCGTTATTAAATATTAACACATTAATTTTTAATTAATCACGTGCGTTAACGCACTAATATTGACAGCCCTAATTAAAATGTTTGTGTCTAGTGTGTATTCAGTACCAAAACACCACTTGACACTTAGCATTCAAGGGTTGGATTGGGGGGGTTAAACCACCAAATGGTTCCCGAGCGCGTCGGTGTCTGCAGCTCAAATTTCACACACCTAGATGTGCGTCAACTAATGGAACTTTAACTATATCCATGACAGAAAACGAACACATCTGAAATTACAATCTTTAAATGTAAATCATGATGAATGATCAAAGCACAGCTATGAAGATCCTAATTAGATAACTAATTTCAGTCTTAGTTTTTTCATACATTCTAGTAACATAAATAAGTTAAAGGTTTTAAATTTTTTAATTGTTAATAGTTTTATCTGCTTATACTATTTACAAGAAAAATTAACATAGACATTGTTGTGTTTTTTTTTAAAGTTATTTTAGGAAAAAATATGCTCTCGTTTTTCAAAAGAAATCTACTGATAATTTACTGTGATCAACTAAAATTAAATTTCACTTAAAAGTGAAGCTGAGTTCATGAATGCTTTAAACGTATGTAGATTTAAACGCTGCAGAAACACAACCAACGTCTCCTCACATTTACTACAGGATGTAAGAAGATGAAGATCTCCACTCACCATCTTTGTCGGCTCTTCTGAATATCTGTGAACACAAAACAAATACAGTGATGTCAGAGTGAGTTTTCTATGCCTGAGGTATCTTAGGGTCACGGGGAAGCTGGAATCTGCTGGTTTCAGGTGAGGGCTGTTACCGTTTTGATCTTTTATAGTTTTTTCTGCTTCTAATTTAAATGTTGAGACATGAAACTGACTCATGTCTGAATAAGGTTAAACAGTTGAACGTGTAAAAGTGGTTTTTCAACACAGACCTGAATTCATGCTGAATTCACCACGAATAATAAGCCAGAGTCAAGCTCCTGCAGTGCTATGACCCCCCTCCCTCTGGGAGACAGTGAGTTGGATGAAGGGGGGGGGGGCTGGACTTACAGGACATTCAATTGAAGAGAAAACAATATAGAAATGTCAGAAATTGAGAACCAGGGAAAGATGGAGACTCTGGGGGTCAGAGGCTGAGCAGGAAACACACAATGTTCTGGGGGAAGGGACCCGCTCTGATGACGAGCAGAGCTGCAGAAAATTCCTCTGAAAGAAAGATCTAGAAAATGAAACTCACTCATCCAACATTCAGGTTTTTAAAGAGATCCTCATGTGCATGTGTGTAAAAAAGCTTGACATCTTTTTGAACCTATACTGTAATTGAAGCTGGCTCTTTTGCAGGTGCCACCATAGAAAGAATTTTGTCTGAACAGCTTCAAGGAAAATCAAAGCATATTTCCCATTTCCCAGAAAAACTTTGACTTGCTTTCTGGGAAATGGAGAATAGGATGGAATGACAGATTTAAGTAGGGAAAAGCTGTCTTTCCTTTTAGACATTCAGTCTGACCAGGAAATGTTTCAATCCAACAAAGGTTTGGATCAGGCATGTCCAAAGTCCGGCTCGTGGGTCAAAGGCGGTCCACATTAAAATTCCCACCGCCCCGCAGATTCCTGTAAAAAAAAATCAATAATATGCCCCTAGCAGTTTCTAAAAACTGTATACCTTTTAAAAAAATACTTTCACTGGCTGAATTTCGGTATTGTATTCCATTGTAAATCTGTTGCAGGACCTTTCTTTGTACTCCTAAATAAGATAAGTATTTGTGTTTTTTTTTTCCCTATTCACATGATTTGCATCTAGAAGTTTAAAGTGAGCAATTAATAATGAATAATTTGATTTCATATGAACCCAGATTAATGTTTTTTTTCCAAACAGAATTTTTCTTTATTTTATTTCTGGTTTTATTTCTGGTTTCATAGTAATTTGGGTAAAAATGCATGCATTTGTTTTCTTTGTGAGGAAAGAAAAAGTTTCCCACTTCAATCAAGTTTTCGTTAAATAGTTAATTTGCCCTTTATTTTCATTATAAAGGTTTAAAAATGTGTGCCAATAGGTTGGTCTCTCACACATTTTTACCTCTCTGAATCTGGCCCTTTATGCAAAAAGTGTGGACAACCCTGGTTTAAACTCAAACACTTTAGACCTATTTCTGTTTAAAACTGAACTTTTACTGAAATCACACTAAATCCAACTTTAACACCCATAGATTATGATGCTAAAAGTCGATTTACCCCTCGCTGCCACAGTGACGAGAGAGCTGATAAATGACAGATGGTAAAACACATGCAATGCTGTGATTTTTTTTAGAGGAGTGACTAATTCTGCACAGAAAAAGAGAATCTGGACTGTAATTAGCAGCTGGTCAGCCAACATTCAGTGCCCAGACTTTTCTTTTTGTCAGTTCACACTGAGACTGAGGGATAAGGTGCAGCACAGAGCCGATGATGTCCACCAGACGGATGAGGACTCGCTGCATGCTCCACATTGGGCTAATTTATAGCTTCAGTAAAAGCTTTGACCTGTTTGGAAGTGAAAGGCTCAGAATTGGAACTTTAGCTAAGGAGGGAAAACTTAAGGATGAGGAACTGGAGCCCGGAGAGGAGAAAGCTCATAAAGAGGAGATCCCGATTGCAGCATTTTTACTTTTGGTTTGAAGCAGTAGATTCTTTTTTGTAGACACTCCTGCTCGTCTGCCTGCTTCATTTTGGTTTCCTCCAATTTACTTTTCTATTCAGAATCAGCTGCACAAAAACAACAATAAAGAAAAAGGACTCCTGTGTTGTTTCTGAACTCTGTTACCAAAGAGACCAGCTTTTGCTGCATCACAGCTGTGTGTTCTAAAGAAGCAAAAATGAGCCCAGATATTGACAGAACTGCAGCAAGGAGCTTCATTGCTTCTAAAAGGCAGACTTCCTTCATCAATTGATGATTTTGTGATCCAAAAAGGCCACAAAAACTGACAATCCGCTCATTTAATAATTTATTGCTTTTATTCAAATATAAATGAGAGAATATGATTCTGGATTTCTTAACTTGTAAAAATGTAATCATTTTCTAATCTTTCTGTCCATGGAAGGAACTGTGTTGATGGATTTACAATAAAAGGTTTCATTTTCTGCATTTTGCAGATTAAACCTGCATACACGTTGTTTTCATGCTTAATTATTTCCTTCTTCTGTTGCAGTAAAACTCATTAGGAGGTTTTTGCGTTATGGTGGCTAAAGCTCTGATGTGCAGTCTTGGAGGCATCATTGCAGAACAGATCAAGACTCCAGTGCCAAACGGAGCTGTGCTTCAGATGACAAGCAGCTCTGCATTGTTCTGCTCTTCTAATGCACCCATGGGGCCAACTCAGCCCCACAAACAAGAGCCGGCAACAGAGAAGCTTGGATAAGAGAGTGTCGCGTTGAGGAGGCTGTAGCTTACAGTGGCACAGATAGGAGCAAAAGCCAGCAAAACCATGAAGGTTCAACTATTTAAAAACATTAAGAGACAGGAAAAAAGCAGGAACAATGCCTGAACCCCAATTAAAAATGATTTCTCTGAAAACAGAGGAGGCAAAACATGGAGGAAAGGACAAAAGATGAAAGGAAAAAGAAGAAGAAAAGAACAGGAGGAGAAAGAAGGCAGCTGGATGCAGGTGTGAGCGTGCACATCAAACGTTCACTTTCTCCACCATGATAATGATGACGGGGTCAGCAAGAGTGGAAAATGGCAAAACCATTAACATTTTAGAGTCCAGGGTGATGTGGAAAAGAAGGAGAGAAAATGCTAGAATGAGCTCAAAGCTGAAGTCCTGCAGAAAAGTAAGAGTTTCAGGCTAAGAGATCAAAGCCGACTGAGAGTCACTGACAGTCATAAATACGAAACAACAGAAATAATGAAGACATATTCAACAAAAAACATGAGTGAAGTCAGAAATGCTACTCCAATAATGGAACTTTAAGCTGAAATGCAGATTTAACTTACACCATGTTAGAAGGAATACTCTCAAGAAAGAACTTTTTTCCTTTTAAAAATCTTGAATAATGTGACATGAAATCTGAATTGGCCCTCTGGTCATAATCATGACTTTATTTGGGTCATCTGCAGAAGCTGAACTAGTTTCTCTTTTGTTTTGTCTTCTATTAAGGCCGGACCAGAAGATCTCAGGGGGAGAAAAACGATCTGCTGGTATTGATGAGCTGACCTATATTAAAGATTGCGCCAAAAGTGGATTGGTGAAGCATCTGAACTGAGTTTGATGAAATGATTGACTGTGGCATTTGTTTAGAAGTTTAGAAACTGAATAAAGCTCAGGTGGTTATGTTTGGCAGAAGTGGAGGATGCAGACAGAGCAGAGAGTTCAGGCGCCAGCCTCATCCCGGACACCCACCAAAGTGTCAAATAACCAGCAGACCTCCTGCCAAGCCTCCGCTCGTGTCCGTGCGTAAGTGCGCACCGCGCGCACCGCTCCCTGGATCCTGCGCATCCAACCCGCCCGCCCAGCCTGATACTTACATCCAGAATGACCGAGATGCCTCTCCGTGGCTCCGGGGCGAAGAACTGCTCCTGGGCCACGGCCACCTCCTCTTTGCTGGAGGCGTACTCCCGGCTGGAGATGTTCTTGTTGTCGCTCATTTTGGTGACGATCCAGCGGACGAGCCCGTCGATTCCACCGGGCTGGGCGCCGCTGTTTCCGGACTGCGCTGCCGTCGCGGACTCGCTGTCCTGACCGGCTGGGGGCTTGGGCTGCTCGCGGCTCTCCTGCGCGCGGAGTTTGGCTTGTTCTTTGTTGAGCAGTTTGTGGACACCGTCCCTACAGTAACGCGCTGCCTGCTCACACATCCTTTTGCTGCGGAGCGCTCATGCTGCGCTCTATGGGGGAGAGAGAGGAGCCCCCCCCCCCCTCCCCTTACATCACACACCCACCCCACATTCCCTGCAAACACACTCAAGAAACTGGTAAGAAAGAAGCTTCAACTTCGTTTTTGGTTTCGTGCGTTTTTCTCCCAACACTTTCATACGTGAGTGTATTTTCTTCCTATAAAATGATTTTTCTTTTCAAAAATATGTTCTCTAGGTGCTGTTCTTTGTTTTTAATTCTCCAAAACTGATTTTAACAACAAATCTCCAAAACAGAGAAGCTGTCGTCCAGGAGGTGGATTTCCTCGTCCCTAAAGGAGAGTTTTTCCTCATGCAGTACAGCTCCTCTCATTAGAGGGTGGTGTGCATGAGTGATGTGGCATATCTAACCTTCAGTAATGACTGACTCCACCAGGTCTGCCCTTTTCCAAAGTTAGCGGGTTTTTCCTTCAACAAGATGATCAGAACAAATGAAGTCCTGCAGGAAAGTTGACAGAATGACAAAACAGCTGTAGAGGATGATGCGTTTTCCCCTCATCAGAGAAGGAGCAGAACTCTCATCAAATTGCTTGACATTACTGCCCCCTAGAGGAAATGAGAGTGCATCGACAGCAAGGACTTCTCTAGAGGATTTATTCAGTCATCTAGAAAATGTTCAAACTTTAAAGGAGCACATTTTCAGCATTCTAATTCAATTCATATATTACAGTTATTAAAAAAAGCAATCAGCTGCTTTCTGTTGTGGCCTCTGGGTTGTTTATTATCACAGAGATCCTTTCAGGTAATAGACCCATGAACAAGGCTTGCTGTGCCCCTCACAGCGCTCACTGGAGACAGTCAGCTTTCCGAACCACGCTTCCCTAGCAGGCTCTTTATCAGGAGCTTCAAAGGAAACCTGGATGTTCTGGATCTTTTTTGGTTTGATGCTGTCTGGACCTTTGACAGTAAAGCAGGGGTTGTCCACCTAAAGCAGCAGAACAAACAGCCAGTTTCATTTTCAGACATTCATTTGGGAACCCTGCAACTCAAGCAGCATAATAATGAAAAAGTTAGATGAAAAGTGGGGCTTTGTAAGTCACTCTGAGCTAAATATAAATGAGCTGGGTGCTGCTGCACCCCTTATGAATATAAAAAAACAAGCTTCTGTTGAAAGCAAACAGGTCCTAGCTCTTAACAGGAAGACCTCTCTTTACGAGTTCTGCCTGTTCTTTACCTGAGCAGTGAAAGCGATGCTTTGCAGGAACACGTTCTTGAAGGGGATTGTGATGCTGTGACCTGCCTTGATGCTGAGTGGACCCTGAGCTTTAGGGGGGAGGCAGACCCCGTGTAAGGGAAAGATGTACTCCCCATGAATCCCAGAGGACAGGCTGAGATCTGCTTTCACTTCGCCAAGCTGGTGAGGCTCAAAACAAACCTCCACGCTGACCTCTGACCCCGCCTGGAGGCCCGGTGGAGCAAGAACAGTTTTGTTCACGTTGAAATCAGGACAATCAATCTGGAAGGCAAACAGAAAAAAAGTTTTCATCGCTGATGTGAAATTACTTAGTAAGTAAAAGCTGCTGAGATCAGCAGGTTGGGAAACACAAATTCACATAATTCACAAAGCACAACCTCATTAGTAATGAACGATGACATTTAAAAAAAACGGCAAAATGGAAATGTTTTTTTAGTCTTGGATTAAAACAAAACACAAAAACAAGTTAAAAAAGGCAGAAACGTTTGTCAGAACCAAGACTGAGAATGGGTGTCAAACTCCACCCCTCGAGGGCCAGCTTCCCACTGGTTTTCCAGAAATCCTGCCTTATCTGCTGCTGATTACCTGGATCAGGTGTGTTTAGTCAATTAGAAGATTTAAAGGCAGGCTGGTTGGAAAACATGCAGAACACTGGCCCTTGAGGCCTGAAGTTTGACACCCCTGGTCTAGACTAATCTTGCCTCAATTAAGCTTCTGGAGGTAGTATCATGGTCGGGGAGAGTTTCAGGTTAAATTAAATGAGCTAACTGAATAAACAAAGTGGCCATAATATCCTTAGTGGTTGGGACATTTAGTGACGTTGCCCCAGAAGAATAAATTGTAGACTTGGTTGGCGACTTCTGTCAAAAGTCGACCGGCCACACCCCCTCAGCTTGTCAGGCATACCTGACCTCACCTGGAACACCCACTCCAGATTTGATCTAAAGAAAGCCAGCTTATCTTTACTACACTCTCACCTTGCTTGAGTATTCTGTTTTACTGCGGGAGTAGTTGATGAATTTAACGGCGGTGGTGTGACTGCTTCCCAGCCAAGTGCTAAAGTGCACAGGTTTCTCTGGTGGAGAAGGCAGAGCTTTGAGGAGCAGGTCGTAGTGAAAGACACCCAGCTCAGAACTGATCAGAGACAGACGCGCCGTGGACTCGCCTGCTGTCAGTGGCTGGTAATCAAAGCTCAAATCACCCTGACAGGACAGACATAGAGACAATGAGAGCCCAGCTCTGTGCTGTTTGTCTTTCATAAGACTATGCTCTGGATTATACCTTGGATTTCCCTTGCACAGTGAGCTGGGAAGGGGCAAAGATGTCAGGGCATTTACACTCCGAGGTGAGGTTGACAGGCGTGCTCAGTGAGTTTTCTATGGTTACAGAGCCTGAGACTGTCCGACGAGCCACCGTCAGCAGCTCCACGGTGGACAGGACCCCTGGAGGCATGAGTTTGAACGTAACAAGGTAGAAAAAAAATTCACCCGTCACCTTGTTACAAAACGTCACCTGGAGAGAACAATTACAGTCCAGTGTAAGAAAAAGAGGGTCAAAATGCACCTGTGTATGTGTATTTATGATCAAACCTTGGTGTTGTACTGTCCCTCTCTGTGTGCACAGAAAAACATTCTGTAGCTTTTCTTTGACAAAGCAGGAACATCAATGTAGCTGGGACCCTTCAGGGACACCGTAGCATCGTGTTTTTCAGGTTTTACCATCTCTAAAAGCACATGGAACCTGAAAACAAACACAGGGGTTTAATCTAGGATTTTTGATTTTTAACACAGATAATTAACTTTCCCCAACACCGTTAGCACTAGACTTTAAACTCATATGTAGATAGTGCAATTCAAAAAAAGACCTCAGATTCTGCAGCAGCAGCGCTGCAGATTCCAGCTCAGAGCTGCAACCGCCTCTTTCAGATGACCGCAGGCAGATCCAATTAACAGTTTTTACATGATCTTATAAACATGAAAAGCTGCTGGTTTTCTGTTTGTGGTCTTAACTTCACACTTTTGCTTCTTCCTATGCTGCAGGAATGACAGCAACCACATGTGATGTTCCTAAAACATTTGATCTGTTTGAACCTAATTAAAACACACAGTTTGACTTCTACTTCACACAAATTATATTGGGTTTTACTTTTGAGTGGAACTACATTCATGTTTCTTATCTTCAGTTTTTTTTTTTTTTTTTTAGATCTTTCCCTACTTTAACTTTCAGGGCATTTCATATTAAATTCAGTTAAAATACAGACAGTGTTTTTATGCCTTTTTTTGTATTATATTAACTTATTTATGTTTACCTTCAGTAAATGTAGATTATATGAACTTTTTTTCTCTCTTTTTTTTTTTTTTTACAGAAAGATGGCTTTTTTTCTTCATTTCAGGACCATGGACAGCACCCAGAATCACATCAGACTCCCTCTTAGTGAAATATGTTTATTTTGGTTCACCGTTGAGAGAGAAGTTAACTTTGGATCTTTGAAATGTTTTTGTTTCTCGTCAGACAGTAACTGATAGTGTTCTAACTTTTTCGTTAATTTATTTTATCAGTTTTTGAGTGGTGCAGCTTATCAAACAAACTTTAATGACAAGCAAAGAGCAGAGCAAATACAGGGTAAAGTTTTTAAATAAATGTATAACCTTAAGTAAAGAAAAACATATTCAAACTTGTCTGAATCAATTAAAAAGTAAAAAGAGTTGATTCCAAAATCTGGAACTTGATTTATTTAATCACTTTTTAATGTAATTCAAATATAGTACTTAAGGTAATTACTACTCATTCACTTGAAAACTGTATTCTTTTGATTCTTCTTTAAGTAAAGTGATATGCATCACAGCTTCCCTAGCTTTAAATACACAAAACATACTGTCATTTCAGATATGTCACTTTTTTTGCTATAAAGCAAATAAAAGCAGATTTTTTTCTATAGATGTCATTTGTACATTGTCCTGTTACTGAAAGATGACGATGTCATTTCCAAACAAGAAGAAACTTGCTGGTTGTAGCTTCAAGTCATAATTTATTAGGAGTTTGAATTTATTCATTTTTGCAACCTGTGTTTCATAATTCTGAGTAGTGTGGTAAATTGTAAACAATAATGCAAATTAAAATTATTTAAAATTAGTATCAGATAGCTTACAACGGAACAGATGTTTAGAAGACGTTTAGTTGATGTGCTTGTCATGTTTAGAAACAGTCCATAGCTTTAATTGTCAAAAAACAGAAAGAGAAGCTCTTTCAAATCCTTTTGTGGTTTCATTTAGCTTTTATAACAAAGTTCATGATTCATTCATTCATTTATTTTCTCTACCTGTTTTGTCCCTTCTGGGGTCATGGGGCTGCTGGAGCCAAACCTGGCCACTCATGGGTAATGGCAGGGGACACCCCTGGACAGGTTGTCAGTCTGTTGCGGGACCACACTCACACACACTCGCATCCACACCAAAGGAAAATTTAGAGTGACCAATCAACCTATGAAGGATGTTTTTGGACGGTGGGAGGAAGCCGGAGTCCTTGGAGAAAACCCACGCATGCACGGGGAGAACATGCAAACTCCACACAGAAAGGTCCCCCATTGGTGACACTGTTTCAAGTCCCACAGCTAGGACATGAACTGGGGGCCTTCTTGCTGTGAGGCAAGAGCGCTAACCACTGCGCCATCGTGCAGCTCTGTGCTGTTTGTCTTTCATAAGACTTTGTTCTTGATTATACCTTGGATTTGCAGCCCCTTTTTATTACAATGTGGAAGAATGATTATTGACTCAAACTGCAGCGCCATATTTAGGAATAATCCACAGTGCTGTTTAGAAAAGATGTTTGTATTGCTAACTGTCCATTGTCCATTGTCAAATGTTCATTTTATCTGCAGCGAGTATTCTGACCGGCGAAGTGCACGCACATCTCCTGAGTATTTTGCAGACACATCTGCTTCGTGTTTGCTGTCAGTGTGGCTTCATTTCCATATGATTTAGGTATTTACTTTCTTGTTTCCTTCGTCTCCACGTGCTGTCTCACCTCCACAGCTGCTTCCAAATTATCAGCACACTTCACTGATTTACTGTTTTATATTCATCCCACATCTGGCATCTACTACAGCATCTGTTATCTACAAACCTCAGAGCCCACGCAGACATGTTATAGCAACTTCAGCCCCCTGAATGGCAACTTCAGCATAAAAATTAGAAGGGAAGAAAATGATTTTCATGGAACTGTCAGACTCTTGGCAGCTTTTATCTTCTTTGGCTTTGTGAGTACCGGTACAATGACAGGAGCGGAGAATTCCTCTGTCCTTCCATACTTTTTTTCCTAAAGGGCACGTTTCATTCCCACAGTAAATAATGGTGCAATCAGCAGAGAATTGCAGACAGTGTTCACACAGCGTGACTAAATGAACACTAATCTCTTGAAATGTGGCTCTAGGAAATGCCAGTTCTTACAAATACACATACAACAGTATAAAAAAGTGGACAAAAAACTCAAAAGAAATGAAACCTCAAGCTATACGCACGAGTGACAATCACATATCCTTCACAAATCAGGATTTTTTTCATTATGGATGTTTTTAAGAAAAAATATATTATGATGAGTAATTTTTCTTAAGAACATTTTTTTTCTTCTAAAGATCTGCTCTGATCATCTTTTGATCTAGTTTCAAAGCGTTCCCAGTGGTCTTTTAATTATGATTATGCAGTTTTTAGCCAAAATAAAATAATTTTTAAAAACGGACATTTTTACAGACACAGTTTCTGCAGAGCGGCAGTTGTTCATCAGAAATTCCCCTTTAAGTTGTAGGCGGGACAGCTGGCGAGGACACACCTCCCCACCCTAAGAGCTCAGAGCAGGAAGCTTGTGGCTCCCAGTGTATTATCTACATTACACACTGCAAAAATTGAATCTTAATAAAGTAAAAAGACCCATAGTTCAATAAAATTTGTCTTATTTTCTGTTTTGCAAGGAAATACTGTAATCTTATAAACAAAAAAAATGTACTAAAAAAATTACCTTTTTTGACAAAACATATCTTAATGGCTAGATTTTTTTCTTAAAATAAGAATTATTGGGCCTTTTTGGCAGTAAATTTCTTTTTTGCTTATTTAAAGTAAGTCTGCCAGTGGGGTAAGAAATTTTGACTTATTTCTAAGTTTTGCAGTGCAAAAAAAGCTCTGTTTCAACTGGCTTCCTTTTATTTACGCCTGATTCTTAACAATTTGAATAAAGAAATACTCAGAAATGCAATTTTGAGCTTAATTTTTCAAATATATGTCCTCCATCAACAGAAAAATGACAAAAGAATATGTTAAAAACACCAAAAAACATGATTTTCATAGGAGTGGGTCTTTACATTTTCTTCACTCTTCAAACAAAAATATAGCTTTTTATAGCAGAGACATTAATGTAAACCATCAAAATAAAAAAAGAATCAAAGACAATAGTTCAATCAAAACAGTGGCAATTAATATGTCTCAGTTTTCCAATATAGCATATTTTGTTATACTATGAAATTCCTTTTTAAAGGTCAAATGGTTAATGGAAGCTGATTTTACCGCTGCTGCCTTGGGAGCCAGTTGTTGACATGGAGAAGCTCTGTGTACTGCGTTTTAGCAGTTATCTCTCTCACAATGCTGTCCTCTGCTCTGGGTGGATCAGCTGTTCCCTGCAGAGAGTACAGCATGCCTCTGCCATCGGGAAAGGAGAAAAAGACGGAGCCCTAAAGAAAGAAGTCAGAAACATGCCACGATCATTCACACAAGATGTGAAACGAAGCATCACAGAAATATAAGCGGGTTGCTCCTCCACCAGGTGCTTCTTTTCTTCTGTGGTCATGGTCAGTGGCCGATATGTGACATCAACAGTTTTGCTCTGATGGGGTTCAAAGGTCACAAGCATGGCTGTTGTCCAATGCTCGCTCTCAACAACCGGTGTGATCCTGCAGCATTGGTTTGTGGGGTTGATGATGGCCAGGCTCTTGGTTTCAGAGCTGCGCACGGGGCAAACAAAATTCACCATCTGCAGACACAAAGAGCAGACATATGCAACATAGGTCAAATGTCTCTTTACTGGGTAACCTCGCAGGGTTTCATATTCATATCAAAAAGCTAGTGACTGTATGTGGGTGTCTCTAAAATCTCTCATTTAACAGTAAAGAACAAATGGGATTTCTACAGAGGAAATGAAACACAAGCTCTTGCATTCGACTTATTCCCGGTCTCCCACACTTCTGGGGTACTCAGCTAATTAAAGTTGACTGCATGTTTTTTTTTTTAAATCTTTAAATCTGTCAAAAGCTGCTGACTGCTACAAATGAGCTAATCAATGTCTCACATTATCTGCTGCTGAGCTGTAAGCATTCCTACAAAACACAGATCTACTGACGAGGCAGCATTTAGGTCTTAGCTGAGTGAAAAAGATAAACCTGCAAATCACTAAATATAAATATTAAATATGAGATATACATTAATTTTTGGCGTATTTACAAAGCAGTAACTTCTGCTTTCCCAGAAAGAATAAATCATTTGCATCACAGTTTAAGTTTGGGAAATTGTTGCCCTTTTAGGATTTAAATTACTTTTTACAATGCATTGCAGTCTTTATTGATTTATAGAGGCGTAACAATTCATTTTAACAACAATTTGATTCATTTTATAATTAGTGGTTGATGATATGATTGCTGATATGATATTTCCCCCTGGAAAAGATCTGATTCACTGACCTAAGATCGATCCAGAACATCTTTGGCTAGAAATCCAACCAGTATGAGATAAATACCTGGTACTGAACAGTGCAGCTCAAGCTTTCCACATTCCTTGTATTGGTATGGTCACAGATCTGTGCAAAGTTCAGTGTTTCCAGACATTGGACTGTAATGATGGTGTAGTCATTTTTTGCTGCCATCAAGTTTGTTGTCCGCTGTGATGTCATATGGTCGTTTTCATGTTACTCAATAAATACTCAATATTCAAATAAACCTACCGTGCCTCAATCCAGATGGTATTTTCCAAGATTGATAAATGATTAATCTAATTTTTGAAACAATTTTCTAATGACATGGGTCGATTCGATTAACAATTTGCCTCAGACAGATCGACCTGGTTGGGCTGTAGGAGTAGAAATCAAGTAATTGATTAATCATTACGCTCATATTGATTTAACACTGAGGTAAACTTTTGCATTTAGTTTTCTGAATTTCATATAACATTTCTACTTTTAAGTAAACTTTTGTTATTTTTTAAATTGATCTAATATTTAGCCCCTGATCTAGAATTGTTGTACAATAGAGTCAGTCTATTATTTTTATCAACCTCTCACTTTCTTAGGACTAAAATAGCATTTATCTACCATTGTTTTATAAATTTTACTTCAAGCACTGATTGAAGATTCATCGTCATTTTACAATGTACTATTTTAATAATTTCTAGCATAATGTTTAGCATTTAGAACTTTTTGGGACATATATAGCATTGTTTAGCATTATTAGTTTCTTAAACTTATTCCCATAACTTTTTAAGCCAGTTAAATTATTTTTGGCTATTTTTCAGCTCTTTTTGTCTCATACCTTTTTTGCTAATCTAATATTTACCTTCGTAAGTATTAAATTTAATATTTCTAACACTGTTAAGTGCTTGCATGCATCTGTTTGAATATTTTTCATAGCTATTACCGGCATTTCATTTCACCTTTAGTTCAGGATCTTTAAACTTGTTTGATTTGACTAAAACTTATCCAGCAGGGAAAAATTCAATGTTTCTGTTTTTTCATTCATGGAGGTTATAATTCAACCTCCCCCAACGAGAAAAGCCCTTCAAAAAGGAAGTGTAGCCTGTAGCTGTAGAGTGTACAGAGGGTGCTCCAGTCTAACCTCTTTGTTTGTGGAGGCCGTGACACAGGAGCCCGTGACAGTGAGAGTAAGTGGGGAGGAGGACCCCTCCACAGAACAACACAGATTCTCATATCTGTTGTCACTATTGAGCTCCACAGGTGCAAAAGTTACATCAACAGGAACTTCCATCCCTGGGCTGATATACCCCTTTGCTGGTGTAATGGAAAGCTCAGCAGGAAAATGCTGAGTCTTCCAAAAGAACCTGGAGAACCAGAACGAACATTTCTTCATAGTTCTTTACAACATTAAAAAAACAACAACATTTTCCCTTTCCTACTTACCTGGCACCAATGTCACCTGTGTTCACCATTAGAGTCCTCTTTCTGCTCTGACAACGCTGCACCACAGCTCCAAAGGACAGCTGGTTTGGGTCTAGTTTCACCTCAACTCCCTAAAAGTTTAAAACTCAATGTCATTTTAAAAAATCAAAACATCTAAAAAGAACAATTACCCAGTTATCTAATAATTACAGTTAAATTAAAAATACGGCAATCACAAAGGGAACAACTTTCTATTTAAAAGCAGATCTTTTAAAAATGTAAGTTGTGATTCTAGAAATAAACTATCCTTTAACTGACATCAGAATTTAGTTTTGTGTTTTATGTAAAGTGGATGTTATTTAAAATGTCAGAGAATGTCTTTAACAGAAACCTGGCAGCAGCCCTGAATGGTCAGCAGGGGGTGTAACAGGTCTGCCAACTTGGCCTGCAGCTCAGCAGTGAAGGAAGGAATGTGCTGACGGGGCGAGAAGCGAATCTCCACTGTGCACGAACCACCACTGGATCTCAGCTTCAGCTCTCCTGCTGGACTCACAGACAGATCCTGGTGGATGGGAAGAGACCAGCACTTACTGCTTAACAGTACAAGTTTGTTATTTAGTGTGAGTGAGTTTGCCTACCCTTGGATCCAATTGTGTGTTTGTGCTGAGAGTCAGAGTGAAAGACAGGTTAATGCTGCTGCGATTTACAAGAACGATCTGTTTTTTAACCGTCTGTCCCAACAGAGTTCCCAGTTTCAGTTTTTTCTGTCTCCGATCCTCAACTTCCAGCTAAAACAGAATGACAATTTTAATGTAGGATGGAACATGCAATTTTCACATGTTGACATTAACAAAACATTTTGCACACAAACCTTTTGCCTTACAAAATGAATGTGTAGACTGAATTCATGAAATCAACGTAATATTTGAGAATTAAGTTGTATTAAAAAAGATTTTCTCTGTATAGTAACACACTTTCATGTTTTTCACCTTTATCTGAACACCTTGTCCCAGAATCTCCACCTGTTTCTGAATGCAACTGTTTAAAAGGAAGGTCAGCTTTTCATGGTATCTGCATTCTTCACGAGGATAAAAGGTGATTGGCACATCCAATAAAGCTCCAGCAGATAAAACATCTGCTTTGAAGTCGACTTGAAGACAATCTGTGTTCTTGAACTGACACGCAATGCTGAGAAGAGTGAGACAAAATGAAAATGTTAGAGCTTCTTCTGCATCTTTCAGTATTATTTAGGGTTTGGGAATTGGTTTCCCATACTGTTTTTGATTCACAAACGCTTTTATTTTACACTTCTAACAGTTTTTACAGTCACATATTTGTGAGCATGTTAGAGAACACATGCCTGTTGGTCTAAAATAGAATAAAAAAATTGGATTTTTTTTTTCTTTAGAAAAGTAAGCCTTTTTTTTCCCACATTGATCTGAACTGAACTAGTAAATAACATAGGGAGGCAAAATCATTTTGCTCAAAAACAAAAACAATCTTTTTTTTAAGTCAGATTAAGGATGGTTTCTAGAAGGAAAGTGTGAATTTTGATTTTTGTCAGGTAAAAACTTGCCTTCTGGTCAATTCCAAAATGCTAATATTCTTTGTTCCTAAAATTATATAAATATAATATTTTGCCACCTTCTGCCAATTAACTCTATTTTACTACTGTTCTTTGTTTTCTTTTCTCCTTTTTATTATATATTGTAAGGAGTTTCATGAACACCTGATGTCCCTTTTGCTTTTGTTGGTGATCTTAAGAGTGTGGGATGGAGGCATCATTCCAGGAGAGTGAATGAAACATTTCCCAAAGCTGAACTTGGTGAAGGAGAACTCAAGGCCCGGTGCTACCGCTTGACCTTTAATGATGAAGCTAAATGTTGGCCCGAGCTTCACCTGAGGAGAAGAATCAAAAAAGAAAAACAGATACAAAATGAACATATTTAAAGATGTGTTACTTTGTTGTAATTTCAGTAGGTTTTTAAATATATTTGCCATTTTGGTATTTGGAGTACAAGCATTTATTATTTTTATACTTCTTGAAAAATTACTCCTTAGAAAAACAGAACGTAGTTGTTGCCTTTCTAAATCTTTTCATGTACTTTGTACCTTTACGTCCAGCCGGACATCTTGCAGGATGCAAATGCTTCGAGGACAGAAGAGAAGAGAAGCCTGAAGCTGCTTCCCTACCTCAACAACAGCAGTATGTGGTTTTGTTTCTAAGTCCTGCAGGAGTTCTGCAGGAGCAGTGAGTTCAAAGTTCACTTCCATGATGTATCTCGCAAGATTGGACACCAAGAAATTACAAACAGAAAGCTCTAAAATCCCCACCTGCAATATCAGAGAGACAGATGCAAGTTAAATGTGAGGCTGGAGGACTTGCAGCATTTGTGTTTGTGTGCTGCTGACCGTCCCAAAGTCCAGAAACTCTTGGAGATTGGGAGCAATCTCTTTGAAGGGTTCATCTGCTTTTCCAAGTTGAAGCAAAGCATTTATGGCAAAGCAGTCGGCTTTTACAGTCAATGCAAGAGGCTCAGACTTCTTTTTCACTTTCAGTTTCAGTCTGAAACTAACAGGTCCTTCCACAGAGGGTATGAAAGACACGGACAGAGGTAATCTGGGGCAAAATAAATGCAGAAAATATGATGATGAATCAAACAGAAAGTTGTGTTTCAAGGATCTATAATTAATGTTAAAAGACATTAGAAACCCAAATACCTGATAACCACTTTTTTAATTTATTCTGAATTCTATTGTCAAGTTGACTGTGACTTACCTGTCTTTGGATGCTAATGTTCCACTCACGGGCTGCAGAAAGAGGCTGGACTGCTGATCTTCAGAGAGAAGAGACGACTGCAGGATGGAGAAGTGGACCGCCTCCTCTTCTCGGTTCACCAGATCAACTATGTTCTCCACTTTATGACCTGTGTGCACATAAACATGTTTGAACTTTTTCTGGAATAAAGCCTGAATTAAGAACGCAGAACTACGCGTTCTTTTTAATATAACTGTAACTCCAAATTACTGCTGTTTGTTTTACTTGACTTTACTCTCAATATATTGACTTTTAAGTTTTTTTTCCCACATTTTGACACATGGCCGTATTTTCCAAAAATTGTTAGCATATTCTTAAAAAACTAAAATTCAGCTGTTTGAGTGCCTCCTAATCATCTTTCTTCATGACATTTAAAGACCTTTTTAACCAAAAAAAATGTGCTCATGAATGTCATCAGGGTTAGGGTTAGGTCAGAGAACTACCACAGGTAAAATATGGTTTGAAAACAAGTGAAAAAAAACTTTATTGTGGTGAAAAGATATATGTTTTTAACATGTTTTAAAAATATTGAATAAGGGAAAACAAAAGACCAAAAACTATAAGAACAATTAAAAATAAATATGAAAATAAGAGTTATGATTATAACCCCTGCTTTTACATATAAATACAGAAACCCTCTTTTTTAATCTTTAAACAATATTGATTTTTCATTATCTTCTTCAGAAGATTAAAATAGAGTAGATAGACTCCCCTCAAATGTGCACCTCTTCCCGCTCACCTACTCTTTACAGAGCCAACACATCACACATGTAAAACATTAAAATGAACCAAAACTTAAAGAAATGTGATGTTTTCTAAAATGTGTCCAGCAGTTCAAAAGATTTATGCCTTCATTAAAACCCACAGCAAGACTTGAGTCCTCCTATTTTACATACCTACAATCACTTCTCCAAAATCAAGGTGGGGGGTGTTGAGAAAGACAAGTGGCTCTCTGGATGTGCCCAACAACAGGAAGGGAAAACTCAGTGAGAGACTCTCAACCAGAAAGCTCCAGAATGACTCCACTGGGTCCTGCTGCTCTGGGAAGTAATCAAAACACATCTGTGGACACAACCACAGAAGGCTCATGTGGATGACAAGCCAGAGGGATGACAATTAAGCTAAGTTATAACGGAAAATCTGTCTGACCTCCACTTTTTCCCCAGGTTGGATAGAACCACTTGGGGTCAGACAGGTGAAGGGGCTGGCCTCTGTGTCCTCACACCTCCACTTGAATGAGTACACCTTACTGGTTGTGTTCAGCACACTAAAACTTCTGCAGAGTGAACCCAGTCACAGAAAGTCATGCCTAAATACATGAGATTTACATCTTTGAGATCACCTTTCATCACCTTGTTGATGCTGCCAAAAGGCCGACAGTTTTGAATTCTAGAACTCTGGTGTTTGGGTTGACTGTGTCCTGGAGATCAGGTCTGCGCTGGCTCAGGTAGTCTGAGTCCTCCAAGTCAAAATGACAGTACGGCAACAGGCTGCAACCATAAACTGGGATACACAGAGCAGTATTCCCATCCTCCAGGTTGGGAATACTGAAAAAAAGGTGAAAAATAATTAGCTTAGACCTGCTGCATTATGGGTAAAGTTTAAAGAAGTATTGTACTTTACTTAGCAAAATGTTTTTTAATAATAAAAATCTTAAAGGTGCCTTGAAAGGAATTATTCACACATCGATTCAAAGTGAGAGAATTCACCTGCAGAACAGCTTTCCCTGAAACTGAGTCACCTCCACGGGTGAGAAGCGGATAATGAAGGACTGTGTTACACCGGGACTGATGGTCCCGCTGCTTGGTTCCACCGTGAATGGGGGCAGCTCAGGGCAGGTCATCAGGATCACACTGGCAAGAGCACTGGAGGCACATGCAGGGCCATCTGACCTGCTGCCAGGTGGAGATCGGGAGCTTCCAACTGTGACAGACAGAATATTGGACAGTATTCAGAAATTCATCACTTTAGGGGTTTAAATTAACAAATGTTTGATAAACCTTTAGCATTACTTCCTTCATTACGCTTCACAGCGCTGCTGTTTGATTCCATAAAAACTTTCCAGGAGAATTCTACTTTGACACGGCCCTCATTTGTTAATTGCAGTCTGTACAGATTCATGTAAACAAACAACAATAAAGTAATTTGGGGATTACCTATGGGAGTGAGATTTTCAGCAGATTACATTTAGATACTGTAGATTGGATTAAAGCCTGACTCACTGGTGGATCCGGGTTTGAAAAAGCATGGTATCTTTGAAGTGAATGGGGATGTCGCTGCAGCTGAACTTGGCATAATCACAAACTGCACTGATGCATATCTTCAATTCCACCTGAGAACCTTCAACCACAGAGCAACTTGGCTCTGGATCGATCTCTATAACCTGTAAGAACACAAATGGAAAAGCATTAACTTGCAACTGCTTATCACACAATTAACTTTGTAACAGTAACTAAGCCAACTTTACTACTCACAGGTTGCTGTGTTGATTCTGAAGCCTGCTTTGAAGCAGTCTGCCACTGAACCGTTTTCTGCCGGTCATCCCAGTCACTCACTTGCTCTATCGGCTGCTGGAACTCCACCTGACATACTTTACACTTGACTGGATGGTTCTTCAGAGTCACTGGCTTACTGGCTTGGAAGGTGACAGTCACTTCTTTAGAACAACCAGCATGCAGGTGCCCAACCTTTAAAAGAAAAACAAAATTCATAACCTACTTGTCCACAGCGAAATGTCCAAAAAAGCAAGCTTTATAATATAAAACTTTTCCTAAATCAATCTACAGTGAATACAGTGAATTGTGTATTGTGGTTAAGTCTTCTATTGAAGGCTTTTTTAGCTCACCCTGACTGTAGACAAGAACACTGTTCTCTTTATGTTTGAGATCTGAGTCCACAGTTTGATTTGCCTATCAATTTTTTTGTTCATTCTTTGACCCTAAAGCTGAACTGCCTATAATTTATCAAATATCAACATCTTTGTACTTTACTTGGAAACCTTTGTACAACCAAAGCAGCAAAAGACCCCGAATAATTCACCTCCCACCTAAACTTGTATTTTCATGGGTTCAGAGCTCCTGTTTTCTTGCAAATTAATTCTATTTAAATTAATTCAGTAACATTTGATTCATTTACCTGAATTCAATTACAAAGCTTAATTTGTCACAGAAGCACCTTACCATTTTGTTTAAACAAATTAGCATTTACAGAGATTTAGAACATGTTTGTAAAAGTAGCAGGGAGAAAAACAACAATAAACAAGAATAAACAAAGTAAACAGTTGAAACTATGAAAAAAGAATAAGTGCAGAAAAGCTGCTGAAGAAATGGAAAGATACAAATTAAATAAATCTACATATTTACTTATTTTTTTATTATGGATTAGACATGTATTTTGAAAAAAAACTGTGTTGTGTTAAAAAAAGTGTTAATTGAAATTTATTAAGGAAATCAGGTCAATGTGCCCAAAAACCTTGAGTGTCTCATTTTTTAAAGTCTACCTGTGGTGAAAAGTGAAGATGATGTCCACTGGGAGGCCACTCAAACCTCAGTGCCTGGTTGCTGCTGTGGTTAGTCATGGTGAAATGTCTGTGGTGAGGATGGTCCACATGGCAGTCCCCAAAATGCAGGAGCTCACAATTACCTTTAATGGAGAAAGAGTGATCTATTCGAAAGCTTCATTAAGGTCCTGCCGACAGCAGTAACACATGTTATTCATGCTTTTCTCTCCCTCATAAATCCCTTTGGTTTCATACCTTCTTCTTTTTCTTCCACATCATGAGTTGACATGTTGATGTTATCCAGAGAGACCACTTCCTGGTAAGCCTCTCCTGTCACTTGGATCACGGTGCTGCTGTACTGGTTGTCCTTCACCTGCACTGAGATCTTTGCTTTGACACTCAGTGGTTTATTAGAGCAGAAGCTAACTTCAAATTGTGCTGTTTCTCCAGGGTTCATCTTCATGATGGCTCTGTGCACTGACTGAGGCTCTGCACAAAAAATAAGTTTCACTCCGTGACATAAATGTCAGTTAATACAAGAAAAACTTACATCAGTTTCATCTGCTGCCCTTTTACTAATGAAACCTTTGCGGCAGTTAACGGAGACGACCTGATTCTCCTCACCAAACTCAAGAACGGATTATTTTTCTGCCTGGTTATTTCTCATTAAAACAGCAGCATCTGTCTTTTTTTATTCATGTTTGCTTTAGAATTACCATTTGAATAAAATTACAAAAATATTTTTAGAACCTAAGCACTATCTAAAACTACTTCTGTTTTTCAGGAGAGCTAATATTTGTTTCACTTGATGGTTTTTTGAGCTTTTACCTAAAGTGAAGCTGCTTTATGAAAGCTGTCAATTCCAAAAATATACTTAGCTGGAATCAAAAATAATTTTTCTCCCCAGTAACAAGCAGATTATTTTGACTATAAATGTGCTTTGTTTATCTACACACATTTTTCTGTTTAGATAAGGAATGAACAGTGTTGGCAGATAGAGTCATGGTTTTCCAGCCCAAAAGTCATCTAAAAATGGCCAGATTACACAAAAAAATTTGCAAAAAGTTAATCAGTGATTAATTTGATGTATGTTGCTGTAATGAATCATCCTTTATTTTGTACTTCTCAAATTAAATGAAAGACCAATTTTAACACATTTTTAATGATATTACAGCCACAATTTTGCTGCTACTCTGAGCAAAACATAAGTGGACTCCAATTGAGCTTCATTAACAACTGCAGGAGATCAAGTGTGAGCTCGAGTTTCTACCCCCCCCCCCCCCCCGCCCCCTTTTTCTTAAACAATCAGAAAAAAAAAGAAGGAAAGGGGAAAAACAAACTTTTTATCATCTAAAGTGGACATTTTTCCTGCATTTTTACTCAACATGACTTTAAGGGAAGTAAAATATAAGCAAATGCTCTTGTGAAATGTATTAAAGAGCAATTGGATTTTAAAAAATCTGTTCTTGTAAATCAATGTTTTTTAAGGAGCCTATTGATAAAACACTAAAAACTAAATGAAATGTCACCTGAGATTACTCCAAACATTTTTTTGGTTTTTCCTAATTTTGTGCAACACCAATTGTAAAATTCATCCCAAAAACCCTTTATACATTTATAAACAAATGTTTTTTTTAATCACAAAAGCACAGCTGTTTTCCTCACTTTATGTCTTTTCAGTGCAGCTCTATGTCAGATCTGAACACTAAATTAACGTCAGACAACCTGCTGCCACAAGTTGAACAACCAGTTTTAAAGTTCAGCAAATAAAATTCTACTAAACAGGATTGAATATTTTTTTCCTTTAAAATATTTTTTTTTCAAGAATGTAATCACTCAAGCAATAGTCTTAATTGAGGACAGCAACTCATTAAGAGCTTCTTAAAAAATTCTAAACTCAGTTGAAAACAGATTTGTCATTTAGCTCAGACAGAAACCAACATCTTTAACTGTTACCTGAATCTGCAGTGGAGTCTGGCTGCAGGGACGGGATAGAACTGGTTGTCTTTTTAGGAACAGCTTTCAGGGTAAAAAGTCTGTTGTTATCCAGCATGTCAATCTGGACCTACACAGAAAATGTTGATCTCAAAATTCTCACAGAGAAATTTGTAATTTCATATTTAATACTTTCCATGTTGTTCATGTTTAATAAAACACATTTTCTCCTCTCACCTCAGCTGGAATATTTCCATCATTTAGCAGCACCAGAGGTAGTGTAACTCTTCGCCCAGCCCAAACCCGCCTGAACTGCAGCAGTGGATTTCCGTTGCTGCTTTTCAGAGCCGGGCACAGCACGCAGACACTGGGAAGAGTGCTTTCTCCAATCACTTCAAACTCAAGCACTTTGCTTTTAAGAGCAGTAGCCATTCTGGACACAACAGAGGAGGACTTTTAGCTTGACATGGGGCAGACATAGAGCCAGTTTATATAAAAACTAAACCTAATAACTGAAAGTAATGTAAAACATAAGACATTAGTTGTGGCAAAAACACACGCATTTCAGAAATCCAAGATTTTTAAACCATTGCTTTACTTGTTTTGGTCCTTGATTAGAGTTGCCTCAGATTCTGATGTTACCCAAAGATTTAAAACTCAACTGTTTAATTTGTTTCAAACATTTGTTTCATTTTTGTTGGAAATATTTTCTAAACTGTGACAAAGTTGATCTAAAAGCTCCAAAACAGAATGAAATTGTTTGCTGTCCTTTGTTCATGATCCCTAAGAGAAAATGACTGCACCTGTGATTGGTCTCCTGTTGTCTCCAAACACTGTTATGTCCCCCTTTCTACAAGATCTTTACTTTTAATTTGGCATTTTTCAGATGTAAAAGACCAAAAGAAGAAATCAGAATTGTTGATTAATGAAGTCAACTGTAATTATCTAGCAATAAATATTAAATTGTTTTGTTTATATGATCCCTTAAGTCATCCAAAAACATCAGAGGCTGAAGCTAAATCAGATTTTTGGGTACATATAAGCAGAAAAACCAGCAGTCAAAAGCAGTGCACACAGCAATGGTCTTTTTTACCCAGGGGCTCCTTCTATTGTGGCCTCAAACACAGCGCTGTACTGCTGAATGCTTTGAGGAGTGAAGGTGACAACAGCAAATGCATGCGACTGGTTGGGCACGCTTAGGGTTGTAGCAACCAAATCAAACACATCTCCATGTCGAAAAACCTGAAAAGAAAAGCATGATATCTTGCTCATTTACAACTTTACAACTTTACAACCAAATAAAGCTTTAAAAGCGTCACCTTAGCGCCAACATTTCTGACCACCATGCTGAGCACACAGGGAACCTTGCTGTTATTGGTGAATCTGAAGCGGGCCTTGGCAGTCTGACCAACAAGGACCTTGTTGAAGATGAACTTGTTCTCATTCAGGACGTAAATGCCTGCAGCGTTGCAGAACGGTTCAAAGGAGAGCTGGCTGCTGTGCGGGCACAGATGGTGCTCCTCAAAGATGGAGGTCATGTCTAACAGTATGCCTGGATCAGCAACAAAATTAAGAAAGAGAACCAAAATCTCATTTTATTCCAACTTTCTAACATTTCAAGTTCTCACATGTATTTTTAATATTGTGGTTTTCAAACTCTTTCCCAAAAAAAAAAGTTAATTTAAAGAAAATTGAGATTTCTCCAATGCAACCATTTCTTTTAGTCAAATTATATTGCTGAAAACCCCCAGAAGCTGAACTTTAATTGAATTTGATATTTTTTCATATTTGCCAACTTTTAAGAGCAGTTGTTGTTGTTATGAGCATAAAATGATCGGATTCTCAAATATTTTGAAATTTCTGGAATATTTTGGAGGGAACAAATATAAAAAGAGAAATGTTTATAAGAAATGTTTATAAGAGAAAAGGTAAAAACAAAGAGGACTGAGCAGACTGACAAGGAAAATATTCTGCATGGAACAGGGGATTTCAGTGATTATTCTAACCAATCACAAGTCTAAAACAAGAGGAAGAGTCTTTAAAACTGAAGTACAATTTTGGGATAATTACTTAACTCAAAGACAATATTCTTTGATCATTTAACCATTTGTTCCACTTTATACACTGTGACGAGTTTACATATTAATACCATATTAATATAATATTAACATTAATACTAATATCTCCAAAGTGAATCTTGGAGTGGTCGTGATTTAAAAAATAACGAATTTGAGCTCCATCTTGTGCAGGTTTTCAGATCAGCCTCACTGGTCTCACCTGGCCTGCAGACTTCAGCCTGCAGTCTGTATGGAATGCCGCTGTTGTGGTCTGAAGGGTCGCGACCGCTGATGTCAATCAGCAAACTCTGGTTGAAGGAGCCTAGCTGCTCAGCTGAGCAGTCTACAGTGATGTGCTGCTGACATCCAGGCTGCAGGCTTCCCACAGATGGATTGAGTGAGAACACCCCCATGCTGAGTCGGTTCTAAGAGAGACACATTTTATATAAGTTGGGGGAAGTAAAATGTGGGAGTACCAGGACTCCTGAAGAGAAAATATTGTATTATAGCCCCTGCACTCACTCACCTGAAAAATATTTGAGTCTTTCTGGAAGGACTCTTTTCGCTGTTTGAGACTGGCATTGACTGGTTTTGCACAAACACTGTCTCCAAACGGGATCTTAGCTGGACCTCTAAACCCAGAACAGGAACATATACTTTTATTTTAAAATCTCAACTATTATTCATTTAATCTATCAAAGTTCAAAAACAGTAAAAATGTCATTTTGCTTGTGCTGCAGATGAGACATTTACATAATTTATCATGGAAAAGCTGCCCCGTTTAAGGCACAGATTGTATCTGTTAACTTTTACTTTCATGCATTGATGTATCTTACAAAGGGTGGATCAACAATCTGAACTGTTTCCATCTAGCTAGCTGTCAGCCATGTCTTTGTGAGTTTATAATATTTTGGGTTTTTGTCCATGTTTAAAAAGGGAAGCTTTAGCTTTTACCAAAATTGATTAATCCTTTCATTTCTTGGAACTGTTATATTGTTCAAATATAGTTTAGATCAGGGGTGGGCAAACTTTTTGACTTGTGGGCCACAAAGGGCTCCAAAATTTGACAAAAGGGCTGGACCAGCAGAAATGTGTGGAGTATTTTGGTAATCCACCTTATAAAAGAAAGAGATAACATGAAATCTGGGTGAAAATGTACTTTAATTTAGATAGAAAATGTATTTACATATTTTAAAACAGAATATTTGTAATTTTTATTTTAAAACTTGAGTTTTTTTCTCAGTTTACTGTTAATTGCACCAATGGGTTGATATCCATCAAGCAAAAATGCAAACTTAGAGAAATGCTGCATTCATGTGGTGTTGGAATGACTGTACAAATGGCTGTTGGACTTGAAAAACACAAAAGAACATCAGAAAACCACATAAATGCAGAATAAGTTTCTGCACTTCAGCAAAGGTCAATGTATTTGTAGTGCACCACTTATGGGTAGACACCATCATTATTGGGAAAATAAAACAGTAATCAGTATAATTTATTCCAGTTTGGCGGGCCAGATTAAATACTTTAATGGGCCGCGTATGGTCCCCAGGCCATAGTTTGCCCACCTCTGATTTAGATGCTAAAGTTGGTCTGTAAAACATGGAGTTCAGAAATGAGGAAGGCTAACTTTGCTTTGTTATGTTCCAAAAGTTTCTTCTTCTACATTTAAGAGTGTGTACACAATGAAAGAAATCAGAACATATTGTGGCTTCAACACAATGTCATGTGGTTTCTCACCCTGGCTTTACTTGTGCAGCCAGGTCTGTAACCGTGATGACAAAACTGAACTCAAAGACTCCTTTGTTTTCTATGGTGAGAGTCTGACTTTTTTTAGAGCCGTAAACAAGTGGGCCAAAGTTGATATCATAAGCAGGTGTGATCTTATATCTGCAGAGAAAACAAAAATGCATTGTAGTGAGAACAAAGACATACTTAGGATCTGTCTTCAGTTGTAGACATGGCACTAAAACTGTAAAGATGATAAAGTGGTTTAGAAAGACATTTAAGAACATAATAACCTGGAGAGGAGGGACTGTACTGAAATCATGATTTCTATGACTGCGATGACTTTGTCCTCTTTCCCAATGTTAGGATCAATCACCTGCAGAAATATATTTTCTATTCATTTTCTCTTGAAAAATTATGAAATCATAAGAAAAATAAATACAAAATAAATAAATAAGGTTAAATACCCCAACTACTATGATCATTTAGAAGGTTGATATCATAAAATGGCTTATTGTGGTTGTAAATAAATCCAGTAAGTTTGTTTGCTGGAGAATTTTCACACACACTCAAAAACTAACTAACTGATCCGAAACTTTTAGAGTTTTTTTTAAGTAAGTAGGTGTTTCAAGCTCATTTCAGCTGGAATTTTTTTTTTAGAAAAATATAAACTCTGCATCATGTTATGTACTTCTACATGTGCTGCTACAATTTATGTCAGTTAGAACCTTGGTGCACTTTCATGTCAAAAGGCGACACTTTACCACATGTGAGAATTTTTTTCACCCGTTCTTGGAATTAAAACTACTATTAATATATTGATTTGCATAAATAAAAAGGATTTCATCACACCTGGCAAAGCAAGATGGGCTGTTTTATGAGGAGAACTTCCTTATCGGGCCTGCAGGTGACCCACACTCCTATAGACTTGTCTTGAGGCATTAGAGAACCACCCTGGGGGGACACCGTGAAAATGGAGTCCAGTTTTTTATTTTTACGGGCGATTTGATCAAAGACGAGCCTTTGGAAAACAAAAAGTAAAAACACTTTGAAAACTTGATTTATATGTTAAACAAATAAAATTGTTTAAACTCCGTTCGACTGAGGAGGATGGAGAGGATGGTATTAAACTTACTTGAAAGCTAAAGAATACTTCCCCTTGTTCTTCAGCCTAAGGGGAAGTTTGACCTCTTCAGAGACTCTGATGGTTCCAAAATCTAGAATGCAATCTGTGGTAGACAAAAAAAGAATCGCTTGACTGATCAAAAGAAAATTGGACCATTAACAAGGAAATCCAGATTTTTCAATCATAAACAAACAATAGCAAACATATCAGAATTATGTTTTTCTCATTAATTGAGATTTTTACCTAAAGAAATAGTTTCAAAGTTTTATAGTAATTCTCCATAAAGTTATTTTCTAATGAAATGAAATCACACAGGTCTTTCTGCGTGAATAAAGCATGTTTTTATTTAAAGGATGGAGGACATTCAGGATAGAATGACAGCCTTTTGTGTACATGAAAAACTTAAATTTAAATGTGCAGAAGCTCAGATGTGAACCCTAAAACCATAACATAATGAAATAAGCTACTGTTTGGAGTAGGAGTCAGCAATGGGATGGGATGTGTTCAGTTTGTTGAAACAAATACCCGTTTTGGGTAACACTTTATAATAACTACCCGTTATAGCTAGTTAACAAGTCATTATTAAACTGTTAGTTATTGAGTTACAAATGACTTGACTATAAATGATCCTAATCCTAACCCTAACCCTAATTTTAACCCCAACCCTACATTTATAAATCCTTAAAAAACTGTTAACTGTTATTTACAAATCCTTTCTAACTCAATAACTAACAGTTTAATAATGATTCATTTGGGTAGTTATTATGAAGTGTTACCCAGTTTTGCCAGTATACATTTAAAAAGCTAGTATTTACATTCTAAAAATAAAACAAAATGCCTACAAAACTGTGAAGATGGTACCTGGTGTGATCTCCACATCAATGTTGTAGGCTTCAGCAGAGACGATAATGTTTTCAGTTTGAACAATTCCAAGAATATTTTCCATATCCGACACCTGAAAGAAAAGAATTCCAGCTGTTCGTCAGCTCCTACTGCATAGCTGAACAGCACAGATCTGTGTTATTCTCCTTAAGTTGTTTCAATTGAGTTGTTTTAATTTCACCTCTAAACGTAGGATCTTCTTGACAGCAAGTGGTTTCTTGGCTTTAAAGTTCATGCATATGGGGACAGAGGTGTTGGGTGGGACAATGCCCTGATCCTGTGGCACCAAAAACTCATCACCTAACTCCTCAACACCCTGAAGCCTCCAGCATACAGGCAGATCTGTCTTATTGACAGCGTTCACACTGCGGCTCTCCTCCCTAAACAATTTATACCAACCAGGTGAGATGATTACAAAGGTTAAATAATTTGTTGTCAATAATTTATGTTATTTATGCAAAGAAGCATCATGGTACCTGTGGACCAGAACCTTTCCAAAGTGCCAGTGCTTGTTGTCTAACTCCAGCTCTGGCCAGACTCCCCAACAGGACAGACTGATGATAACAGGCTCAGGATTATCCCTGATTTGACAAACAATGCAGTCCTTCATTTCTCCTTGTTTTGTTGGGTAGGCCCACACCATCAGCTCCTAGAAGAACACAAACCTTCCAGTAAAATAAGGTAACAACGGTCAAAATAAAAAAAAAAAACATCAAGACTCTATGTAAGGAGTGGCACCTGCTTCTGGTCAGGTTTGAGTGTCATGGTTGGGGGGTCCAGCAAATATGTAGAAGCATGAGTGTCATGTTGGAAGCTGAAGTGGATCTCTGCCTCTAAACTTGAGTTGTTGTGAATAAAAAGCTTCACTGTGTTTTCTGGATGTCTGCAATCCTTGTATCTGAACACAAACATGAGGATCTGCAGATAAAAGACCCAAAGTCCATGACATTCATAAGTAAGCTTGAGCAGGACTCCGTTCTCACCTGTCTCTGCTTTTGCTGCAGAGTAAAGGCCCAAACTCATAGTATCCGGGTTTGACCACATAGGACCTTTGAATCCCTTTCTGTGTTTGTGGTACTTTCTTACTATTGGCAAACAAGGTCCTGTGGAGACAAACATGCTAAGTTCATGGTATAAAAGGTGTAAAATAACAAAATCAGACAATTTTAAAACAGTTTATTGTCATTTTTCCACACTGTTTTAATTGAATAATTCTATTTCTTCACCTGTGGGATTTCTCATCATCTAGTCATAATGAAGTAGACTCACATGTAGTCTTTGCAGATTGAAGGGTAGCTGCAGAATCCTCTGCAGGTTAGCTGGTAGAGTCTCCGGGTCCCCACAAGCTCAAAGTTGAAGTTCTGTTCAAACGTTCCTAGTGTTTCTGAATAGAACCAGATCCTCAGAACCACCTCCCCGCCAGCTGGAACAACCCAGCGAAATATGCTCAGGCTGGACAAAAAGTGTAGACAGTCAATACACTTGAACAAAAGCACAACAGTTGAAGTTTTGCAGCATGTGAGCTGTGTCTGTCTGAGCTTCTCCTGCCTTCTTTCTTCTCTTGACCCATCCAAGCTCTTTTCTCTAGTCTTGCTGTCAGTCATTTTTTTGTTCTTCTGGACCTCTTTGACCTTTTTGTCTCTCTCCTTTGGTACTGCGTTCTCTTTAAGACTGCTTTTTTTGAGAAGTTTAGAGGTTGTTGAGCCCTCCTAAAAGAACAAAGAACAGTCAACAGAAAAAACTTGTTTTTTAGCATGTGTGTTTTGCATATTTTGCAAACGTTTTTTGGTACCTTTACAGATAGCTGTGTTTCCTCTTCTACATCTTTGTTCTCTTCTTCCTCATCTGGGAAAGAGGGAAGCAAGAAGCGAAAGCATGTCTGTTGAACTTTAATTTGGTCTCTGTATGTGGGGAAAGGAACAACAGAAAACATAGTGGGAGGGGGAATCGGTGGTCCACTTGGTCCCAACCCTAAATCATCCAACACCTGTAGAAAGTAAGAAAGTATTGCAATTTAGGAACATGGGTTGAGCAAAAAAAAAAAAAAAAGTGTAAGAAAAAGCCAGTTGAAAATGCTTGCAGTACCTCATCAGGTGAAGGGAGGGTGCTGCTGAGCTGTTCTAAGGTACTTTCTCCATCTCCCTCCTTTACTTTCAAGATAATTTGAGGGATGGCGAGTGAGGGCGCCTTGTAGTCAGCTTCAGCTGATGTTGCTCTCTGAGTAGGCACTGGAGAAAGGTTTTTGAGGGTTCCTTTCTTACTCTTCTTAACGGCACCAGGGAGCTGTGCACGTGGGGAGTGATTGGTGAAACAAATGTCATCTGAAAGCACTCCCCTGGTTCAACTAAGCTAATTATTTTCTGCTCAAACAAGAGCTTTTAGTCTTTTCACCAACTTATTTTTTCAAGCTGAACACATCAACCATTTACAAATCACCTTTAAAAACGAATTATTTGAAAAATGTGCTTCTTTATAACCTTTCCCCACACGTGCAAAAAGATTACCCTTAACTATTCAATTTCATCTTAATAGATAGATACATCTTTAGATCTGGTATGATAAAAAATATCATGCTAGTTTGAATCATAATATCAGTAAGGAAACAAAATGCTGGAGGTTGTAAGCCAGTCAAAACATTTTTATTTTGCAAGAAGAGATGAAAATTTTGAGAAAATTAAAAAAGAATAAATGAAAAAAAAAGTTTATAAGCAACTATTAATGTAAGGCACAGCTTATAGTTTGAAGTCTTAATTTAAGTAAATAAAGATACTCTTGGTTAGGAGGTCATCCAGTAGACTAAATATTGTTTACACAATTTCTGTTTTACATTTCTTCAGAATACATGTTTGAAATAAGATCCTGAAAAAGAAATCACCTGTTTTCCTGTTGAAAACTCATCGAACCATGGATGTGTTTCACCGGGCTTAATAGGTGCCAGCAACAGGCCCCTGGCTCGGTCCCAGTGCTGCAGAATATGTCCAACTTCAACCTGGATCAGCTCATATTTGTTGTACTGAGACTGTAACTCATCCACAACATGCTGGATAAAAGAAAATGTGGATCAGTGAAATAGAGAGGAAATACTGATTTTGTTCTCATGCTTCCGCTTTTTACCAATAAAACAAAAGCTGAATTTAAAAGTTAGTTATGTTTTTTAATTATTCTGAGATTAATTTTGCATTGAAGTACTGTTCAGCTATTTTTAACAGTTTTGCTCATTGACATTTGTTTGGCTTACATTCTAGAATTAGCAGTAACATCTTCTATTTATGCTTTTTTATTGTTTTATAGGTTAATTGAACCGCTTATTTAAAAAAAATAACCATTAGTACAGAAAAAATGGCTTCATCTTTGAGCATTCATGGAATATTCACATTAAAATAAAACTTTTTTTTTTTTTTCTTGCCTGTAGTTACAGTTTTTGAATTTTTTTTATGTGTAGCAAACTCACCTTCTCTTCCTCTTGGTTTGGTAAATCTTGAAAAGTCTCAGTTTTGGTCTTTTCTGCTGTCATATGTGAATCATCAGCATCATTGTCTTCATGCACTACATTCACAAAGAGGAACACTTATTCTGTTGTTTTTATGCCTTTTGAATGACACAGACCACCTATTATGTTGTCAGACTTTGTATAAGAAACACGAAAGTCAGAAGTTCATAAATCCTCCAGAAATCAAAATGTTTACATTTTGACTGTGATAAATAGTGCTTAATTCCTTGGAAATTATGTGGAGTTGAGTACTCTCACTGGACAGTAAAGTGAGGCATTTTAATGCACTTTTATGTAAAAATAAATAAATATACAGATACTTACAAATGCTTAACCCTTCATTCATGGTCAGTTCTTCTTTTTCCGTCAAGTTTTCCTAGCAAATGTTTCAAAGGTCAGAAGATTATCTGAGGTTTTGAAATGAAAAACTTTAAAACTCACTGTCAACATAAAGTTGTTAAATAGAAATCTGTTTGTTTTTCCAAAGCAACTTTGCAGATATTTGTGCTCAGACCTCTAGTCCACTGGCTTCTCTTTGTTGTGTTTGCTCTTTCTCTGCTTCCTCTGTGATTTGGTTCAAGTCTTTATCATCTTCTTTTCTCTTCATGTCTGAAGTCTGACAGAAAAACATTAGATCATGTATGTAATTTAATCCAAACATCATGCATGTTAAATATGATTAATAATTTACATTTACCTCACAACTGGGTCTTTATGTTTCAAAGACACAAAATGTAGAGGTCCTCAAATTAAAGCTTCAAGAAAATTAGGTTTGATTAACATTTAATCTAACTTACTTTTTCTATCTCCAGCTTGTCTGTAGATTTAGGAGACTCTGACTGTAAATGTTTTGTATCTTCCAGCCCCTTTGATAAATCATGTTGCTCTTTGGTTTGATGATCTTCATAAACAAAAAAATAAAATAAAAAAAGATGTACAATTCTGTAACTGCTACAGTCTATAAAGATTTATTCCCACCTTCATTTGAATGTTGCTCTCTTGCATCTGTAAATGACTCCTTAGAGTTACTGCAGGAGGACATTCTTTGCACACTCACTGCAGACTGAAAGAGAAAACAAATTAATGTTGAGTTTTGCAAATTAGAGACAGTTTCATTTTTTTTTGGTCCAAAACAGGATCTCCTATTTTTAGGAGTCAAAAATGTATTATCTTCACAACGTAGGGATCATTTACACAGCGAAAAGTTTCAGTTTACTACATTGTGCATTTAAACTTAACAAAAAAACTGTTTGAAAGAAAACATCTCTTAACTGTATTAGTTCATGATGCTGTGAAAACCAAAGTTAAAATTTAAAATCTTGCGAATGTTTCTGTGACCATTATCTTGAAGAAAGAGTGTTGTCACACTCGGGAAAACATACATGTCCTGCCTCAAAGTATTTCTTTCGTATTAAATCTTTGCTGTCCTTTCTTCCCCCTTTTTTGTTCTTCTTTGTCATGTTTTCTTCCCTTTGTCTCTGCATCTCTTCCTCTTGTTTCCTCTTTTCTTCTTTTTCCTTTGCCAGTTGCTCAAGCTGCCTTTAAAATAGAGACATTCATGTGAGAACAGACATTCAAATTAAACAATCTATGAACAGTTTCATGGTCAGTTCAGGAGTCACTTTTAGGATTGTTGGCCGGTAAAGCAACGTGTACATGTTCATGTAAAAGTTTGTTAAATCAATCATAACATTGTCATTTGTTTTCATTTTGTAAGCTGCAACTCGTGATTTGCTGCTGCTTTTACAAGGCTGCAGCTGAGCGTGCTTTTTTTAATAAGCTGTGACCTATTGGTGCAGCAGCATCGACATGAAAAGTTCAATCTTTAGGTTAAAGCAGACTAAGAGGTAAATGTTTTTTCTCTCTGCAGAATTTTTTTATCAACGTTTAAGTCTAAAGCTGCAGCAGACCCATGAGTGAGACCCTGTGAATACCTGGCTTTCTCTTGCTGGAGTCTCTTCATGTGCATTTGTTGAATAAGCTCCTTCTCCTCTTCTGGCAGAGCCTCATATTCCTCATCATCCAAATCCTGCAGCCTCCTCTCCTCCCGTTCACCTCTCTGCCTCTGCAAAGACTCTGGGAAAACAATGCACAAGCTAACAAAGACATCCCCACTGAAAATATTGAGACCGCTCTGGTAGAAAAGCTTTGTTAAGTACATTTCACCTTCGGCCTCTCTTTGCTGTCTCTCCCGTTTTTTCAGAGCATCATAAGAGTCAGAAAGGTTGACCACATAGATGTGCTTGCGGTTACTGAGGGCCTTAAGAACAACCAACAGCGTGCTCGATGCAGAATGAGTGAACACTGACTGAATGCCATCAATCACGACTCCATGGTGACAATCACTTCGCTGTGGTTAGAAAAAAAGCAAAGAAAACATAGGAGATGAATGGGGGGAAACAAGTAAAATTTAAACGAAACCCATGTGTAAAATCTGGCAAACAACACAGACAGAGAAGTTTTGGTTGATGTGGCAGCTGCCAGCTGTAGATGTGGTGCGTTGTTTTACTATAGCAAATGCAAAAACCTGAAATCTTTCAGCCAGGATGTCAGCGAGCAGCTGTTCAGGAAGGAGCCTGCAAAGATTCACTTCTCCCTCCTAAAAACAAATGTAACAAAATCTATTTGTTGAACTACCATACAGCTTCATAGTTTTTTAAGACTCTTGAGTAGGTAAATACAAAAAACATACCAGGCAGAAAACAATGGGAGTGTCTTCAATGGGCAGCCGAGTTAAGACCTCGTTTTCCACAGAATCAAGTGAAGCTGAAATTGAGGATGAAATTGTGGCTTCCAGACGTGCTGCAGGTCTGGGATCAACGGCCTCTGCTGGAAGAACGACATGTTTATTGTGTTAGTGTACATAGGAATGGGAAAGAGGCACATTTAAAACAACTCAGGTGTTTAAAGCATTTATTTTATCATCTCAGCCTCATGCTGGTTTTCCCACGGTCAGACTGGTCTGGTAGTGTTACTGACGAGTTAGCAGTCATTTTCACGAGTGTGTTTTAAAATGCTCCCAAAGGTTTTTAGATTTTAATGCAGCATGACTGAAAACATATAAAACCCACTCAGATGTTTGTGGTGTTTTTAACGTGTTCTTGTGGCATTTTTCTCACGATGGAGGACATACACTGGATAAAGAAAGTTAACCTTAAAATAGAATGTCTTTCTATTTCTTTAGTATTTCTTTATTTATTGTGGTGAATCAGGAGCAGATGAAAAAAAGGATGAATGAAAAAGGTGACGTAGACCAGTGGTGACGTAGAAGCTCCAGTAGACAGGCTACAAGCTCCCTGCTCCACTCCATTCTGATGCATCCACTTGTAGATGTTGACATCCATATACGTCTTGGTTTTCCTCGTCCGAGGTGGCATTGGCTCAAAACTGTACGGGTGGTAGCTCCAATATTGCTCGCTGCTTTTGTTGCATCAATATTTTTAGGTTGGTGCTGTGAGGGTCTGTAAGCTAGCAGGAAAGCGTGTAAACAGATGGGTGACGAGAAATGAGGGGTGGGGTAGCTCCAAGCGAACAGCCCCGTCCACAGAGACACATTTCTAATGAGCTGCTGTCGCTCTGCAGAAACTGTCCTAGAAAACGACACAGGTTGTTTGATTTGGGCTAAAAACTGCTCAATCATTACTAAAAGGCCATTGGGGTAAACGTTTGTAACAAATCAAAAGATGATAGCCTATGTGAGCCAAAAAGCAGAAAAAACCATAATGTGACTTTTTTAAAGAGAGCGGTTTAATGTTTGGAGATTTTAGAGTTCTGCTTTTGGTAAAGAGAGCTGGAAGCTGGAGACAAACGACTGGTTTTTAAAGTTATTAGCAGGTAGCTGAGTGGATGAAGAAGGTCGAGTGACAGGGGGTTTGTAGGTGATCTGCCAGGTTGGATTCACACTAAGGTATAGTTTCTTACCCACTTGAGCAGGCCTCCTCTGAGCACACCTTACAGTTGCAGCCTCATATATCTGTCGCGCCGTGATGCTTATAGCTGAGGTTCCACTTTGAATTGCATTTGTGACCACATCATCGATGCTTAGGCATGCTGCCCTGTACCAGTGTGCCAGAGCTGCTGCTGTGCTGCTCTTATCTGGAAGAAGATGAGTTTTAAAATCAACTTCTGCTCCTCAATTCAACGTTTAACCTTTCTGTTAAAAAAACAATCTTTTTACCTGTCTGAGGGGCTCCATACAAAATAACTGCAATGCCTCTGCGATTGCGAGCCATCAGTGCATCCTTTGACAGGTCGTGTCCCATGTGGCGAGCAATAGCTCTGAAAACAGGGCTCATCTCTAACTGCCCCAGTCTTCCACTGCTCCCTTCTCTACTCAATTCTAAAACAACTGAGGGCACAGAAAGAGGAAACTCTGAAATCTAATATACCAAGTCAAGCCTTCTCAGCTGTCAGCTTACTTCTACTTACATGTTTCAGCTGGTTTGGCACTCAAGGTTGGGCTCTCTGTTTGAGCAGCATTTTGTTTTGACTTCTTGTCTTCCTCCTGTGTTGCACTTACTTCAGCTCCATCCACCTCCAAACCCACATTTAGCTCTGTTGAATCACAGGAACAGACACAATTTATGTCACATTAAAATATGTGTGTTGTTGGCACATCTGCAGGCTCAAAACAAGCAAAAAAGTATTTTATGTAAATCTACCGTTATCTCTGTGCTGAGAGGAATACTTTTTGTAGTATTCCAAGAGCTCTTTCGGAAGGCCTTCTCCAGGGAGTCTCGGAGGAAGCAGCAAAAGATTGTTCTCATCATATTCTTCCATCAGACGAAGAATCTTAGGAAAATGGAAAGACAAACAGAAAACCCAGCAAAAGTATGTTTAGTTTGATTCCTTTGGGTTGCTAATCCAGCTTAAACACAGGTAAATTTATGTCCTATTTTGCTAACTCTCTCAGATTGTTAAGCTTCCCAAATTTAAACCTTCAAGGTATAATTTTATTTGTACTTAACCCTTTAAACTTGAAACATAAATGATTTTTTCTTCAGCATAAATAATTCATTGTGTTTTGTTACAGTGCCAAACACTGGTAGACAAAGGCATTACAACAGTCTTTATTCCAGTTGAGTTTAGAGTTAAGATCTACCTTTTCTTCTTCTAAATACTGAGTGTTGTATTCCAGGGAGTAAAACTCGATAGGGAAGGAGCAAGGGTTTCTGACTGTGACTTCGGCTTCAGCTTCAGAGTAGCAAGGAAGACAAGGATCCATTTCCAGTATGGATGGCCAGAACTGAAGCTGCGGTTCTTCGCCCTGTCCATGAGCTGCTATGAACACTTGCTGAGTGCTGTCATCCACCCAGACCTGCAGCCTCCTGTTGTATGAGCACTAAAAGACACAAAACTAAATCTTCATCCTTGCTATAGAGGTTGGTCTTAAAGACAGTTTCTGTGCACGTGTTCAACTAAAAATTTAAACACTATAATTTTTATTATACAGCATGAGCAGCAGTGAGCTGAGAAATGGTCTAAGCATTTTCCAAATAGATTTGATTTGACAAACCATTGTGACACAAACTACATTTTTCATATTACTTAAAGAGCTCCTGATCAAAATCAAAAAGTTTGTACCCCTTCATCAGGAGTAAACTTGATAAAGACATTGCTTCTTTCACCAGGGAAGAGCACACCAGAGCTGGGAATACATTCGAACACAGCTGGAGGAGGCTGCAGCTCCAACAGGGCTTTTCTGCGCAGGTGTAAAGGCAGGAACTTTTCAAGCTGTGACAACAGGACAAAGATTTGCGTCACACAAACGATCAGAAGAATAATGCTTAAAACTGCAAACCATTTCAATTCAAAATGTGTCGCACCTTTTTAACTGGCTTTACCTCCTCGGCTATTCTCCAGCAACAAGGCACTGCCTGCTGGTTTGACAGCTGCACGGTCTTCATCTGATGGGCAAAGTTAGAAATCCCGGAATAGCACATGCAATCAGTGGAAAATAATGAATAATTAATGATAAACTTTACAATCATCATGTGATTTAAAAAAAAACACAAACAAACAAAAGGTGTAAAAATCTTGAATGACCTGACACATGCCACACTGCACTGTGTCAAACTGCAATGTGCTCCCAGACAGCGTGATGGTTGGCATGGTGACCTCAGCACACAGCCGCACTTGTACAACCAGACCGCCTGACACCTGCCAAACCAAACAACACCTTCAATGCATAAACTCAACAATTCACTAACAACAGAACGGGAAAAAAAGCTTTACCTGGATTGGCAGAACAACACAAGTGTTTCCCGTCTTTAGTTTGGCTCTTTGAGGGTCAAATTTAACAGAGAAAGTCTCAGTCTCTCCACACGGCAGATTCTTCACTTTTTTAAATTCTGCTGTAAAGCCTTAAAAAAATGAAAACAAGGACAAAAAAGTACGTGAAATAACAGCTCCATCTGTGAGGTGCCTCAGCTGCCATCTTGCATGAAGATAATTCTGCTGAAGAACCTTCAAGCTTTAGCTAGTGAGAGCACACTACAACTTTAACACAAGAGCCAATAACTGCTACATTCAGCTCTCCATTTTTTTTTTACAATTTACTAACATTTTACTGAAGTAATATTCTCAGTTTGACTCTATATATGACCTTAAAGTATTTTCTCCTTTTGTCTTTGCTAACATGCTGTTTAGTTGATTAGTCTGTAAGTATTGAATAAAACTTAACACAGTTAAAAAAGTTACATTTGAAAATTTGAAAGGAACAAGTGCTTGTGAAAAGGTGTAAAACTGAAGTAATAGAAGGAAGATGTTCTGTGGAACCTTCTGAGTATAAAAAAACAACACTCAAAATGTTTCTAGTTCTTCAATTCTGATCATTTTTTAAATTGTTGATAAAAAAAAGCCTTTATTCTTTTTTATGTGTTATATAGAAACATGTTTGTAAATTAATTTAATTTTGATTCTTTGGAGTTTTTTTTATACACTTTGATTTATGACCGTTTGACTGATAACAATAACACCTGCCAACGTATTTGACTAATAGTTAATAGAATGTTACAAGGGGCAGTTTTTACAAGATATTTTTAAATCTAACTGATTCCTTCACTTTGTTTGGGTTATTTCAGATTGAAAAAGAGTGGATGTCTCACCTGTTCCTGCCAGTCGCTTGCAGTTGGCATGAAAGGACACTGGTATGAGTCCATTATTGATGACATTCACAGTCTGACTGACATCTTTGCCCGGAATGACAAACCCAAAATCTAAAATGTATTCTGGAAGCTCCAACCTGAAAACAAGATAAAACATTAGTTAGATTTGGGTTTTAGCTTCCTGAACTTCACAGAGGAATGTTTTAAGAACATGAAATATTTCAAAAATAAATATAACACCAATTATTTTTTTTGGTAATAAACATTTATTTGTCTTAAATAAAACGAGCCCCTGTCCTTTCAACAATCAAAAAAATGATTTACAATTAAACAGAGTTACATACTCGCTCAGTCTGTGTGACTCTGGTGAGAAGCTGTGTGAATGGTAGAGATTCAGCAGAGTCCCTGATGTGACGAGAGCTTTTTCTCTGATCAAGATATGCTCCACTTCCATGTGAAGCAGCTCTTCATACTGCCGACAACAAATCAGAACATCAGAAAAACCTATGACCGTTAATTTAAATGATAAAGAAGTTTTGCAAGTCAGAGAGTTCTAAGGTTTTATTATATGATCAATTTATCTGCAAAAAATAAAACACAAACAAGAAAGAAGTATCAGGAAATAATCAGTCATTCAGGTCTTGATATTGCCGAGTTCTGTTCTGTCTTCAGGCCATCTGGACCATAGAAGACAACCTAGATGATGTTTTGCTCCACACGTGAGTATCTGAGACAAAAACTGGTCCATCCCAATGATTAAACAAAGACGGTGAAGCAGAGTTATGTGCGCATCTCTATTGTCAGGAGTGCTTTGATAGTAGGAGAAACTAAACAATCCCTCCACAAAAGAAAGGCACAGAACAAAAGAGCTGCAAAATTAGATAAGAGCTCAGAAGTTCACCTAAAAGAACCTTCTCTAAACATTGCATGAAAAAATATAAAATTACACCACTTTCTAATGCAAATGTATATGAACACCAGTAATGTGGTTAGAACTTGTTATAACAAATGAACGAAGGACAGCAAAGGTCTGGGAAGGTTCTCTGTTTTAAAAGTAAATTTTTGTCTGTACTGACCGTGAACGTGCACAAAGCTTCTGGGTTCTCATCCTTGTCGGCCTCGACTGCAGCTTTAGCTTGCTTGAGTATGTTGATGTAACACTCCTGTGCTGCAAACAAACCAGAGGAATAGGAGATGATGTGAGATCTGGTTCTAGTTAACAGTTTCAATGCAAAGAAGGAAATGCATACATCTCTCATTTGTTAGAACCAAGACAAATCATATGTTAGTCTGACCACATTATAGTGTTTAGTGTTGTTCTTTAAATCTTAATCTTCACTTTAATTTCTGTTCACACTCTAACCTCAGAAAACAGAAAACAGACCTTAGATCTATAAAGATTCTCTGTAAAGACAAAAGAAATAGTAGAGAACCAATTGCTGCCTCAAAAACTATTTTTTCTTTTCGTTGAAAAGCTATTCATTTATCAGCAAAACAATGCAAAAACAAATTCTGTAAACTTTGGAAAGTTTTGACAGGAACATTTAGAGCGAAATGTTTCAGGGATTTGTGAGAACTTAAATATAAAACATCTAAATTTCAGCTTGTGCTTACAGCCAAAACAGCTGTTTAACAACATTGGGATTTATTTGAAAAATTCATTGAAAAGTATTCATTTGATAAGCTAAAAATAACAGTAAAAATTTTTGAGTGCATATGAGAACTGGACTGAGTGATCCCTTCCCCCTCACGTTCCAAAAAGGAACCAAAAAGCCAAAAGCCAACAGACTTCTATTTAGAAATATACAGCTACGACTCAGTCATTCTATTTGTCAGGGTAACCATTCTCACTCTTCTACCTTTTTTTAACATGTTCTTGCTAATCCTAATTTCCTTTTTATGATTATTTTTTCTGTAGTGCAAGTTATTCAAGTTATAAACAGACTAATCTGATGCCTCAATAAAAGTAAATGGTCTCAGGTTAAATGTTCGAGACGTTTGGCTGACAGATTTCATGTGGCCTGCTTTCAGGTGATAGGGGAGTAGATTCCCAAAAAGCTCATTCCTGATTGGTGAGAGTGGTTCCCATAGAAATGTTGACTTAGGCTAACTCGGACCAATGCCTGTTTGCTGACAATTTCTGGTTCCAACATTGCAACATCTGTATCATAAAAAAATGGTGATCGAATTTACTTCATTTTGTTGCAGCTGAAAGTGCACCATTTTTATGCGTTACATCACACTCACTCCAGTTCTCTTATACAGTCAATAGTTAAAGTAATAGTGAAAGTAAATTCTGTTTTCAGTCTAACTGATTCAAAGTTCACACACAGATCTCACATACACAGGTTCCGTGGTAAATTCAGACCGATCCTTGGGAAGACCCCCGTGCCCCTCAGAGTGATGTCCTGTGGTGGCAAGAAGGCTACTTGCAGCTGAAGCTGCTTCTGAAACACATCGGGGATGCCAGGGAGGTAGAGCAAACGCACACGCAGCTCTGTGCCGGCATCAATGTATCCCTGACACACAAACAGACAGAAAACAGCTAAACTCAATTCTCATAATAAATAACTCACTGTTATTTAAGGCACTCACTGTAGCTGGAATAATCAGGGGTTTCCCAGGCCAAGCCTGGAGGTCCTCCAGATCTATATGTTCATGTACTTCTTTAAACATTTTTATCTGTTCACTTGTCTCCTCTTCAGCCTCCCCTTCTTCTGTCTCAGTGTTTATAAAGCTGAATTCAAAGCCCACCTTCCCGGTATTCCTCAAGGTGAAATCAATTTCTCCAACACTGTGAAAGAGCTGGAAAAAAAGAGAGATGTCAAACAGAAAAATGACTCCACCTGCTGTCTGCTTTTGAACAGCATTCCTGTCTCAACTAGAGAATTCTGAGCACAAAAGAATGCATAACTGAAAAGGAGAAGAAACATAAAAGAGATTTAAACTTTTTTTTAAACTTGCCATCAATTTCAAGACTAACAGGTTCTCCAAACCTCTATGGATTATTCAATCTTTGGCTGCAACCATAGTTGGAGCAGCTGAGAGAAAGACAACACAGAGAGAAGAGTGCTGAACAGACAAGAAGGTTGGAGGAAAGTTCTGCTGAATCGGTGCTTCGTCTAAATCAAAATCAATGTGTCCTTGTTTTGAATATCAATGATAACTGGTCTCGATGGCTTGCATGTGTATTAGGGGGGATGAGAGTGAAACCAAACGATGGGAAGAAAAGCAGTGACATTCAAATTTTAAACATTCTCATCTTTTTTGTATAAATTCTAAAAGTTATTAAAATGCTTATACTGCTATCTTTAAGTTAAAAACATATTGCTAAACACATAATTTACATAATATAGCATTATACATTTTGTGTTAATAGGAGATTTTGCCTGAATTTGTTTACAAATATAATAAAACTTTATTAGTCTCCCTGTTTGGAATATCGACTCCATCAATTCCATGCAGGCAGTTCTAATCTCCTTAAGAGCAGAGTTAGGAGCCAATCATCATTAGTGTGCCAAGTTTTTGCAAAAGCAGAAATCTATCAGTTCCTGGAGCATTCAAGTATCTCTTATCATACTTTCAATGAAAAAAGGTAATCAAAGTTATTGAAGAAACACCTTTTGTTGCACATAAATATGCAAATGTCATAAAAGTATTAGTTATCAGAGATAAATTTACTTCATGAATGGAACACTTTGAAGATTGTTGTAAATTCTTCCAAGAATAAATCCCAAAGTGATTGTTTTATATGGTTGTTTTCACACTCAGACAGTGTAAATGAGAAGATCTAGAAGAGATGGCTTTCTAACTGCAACTCCTTTCCAGTCCTGGAACAGCAGTAGATAGTTAATGGTATTAAAGTATTTTCCAGCTTTGTTTCAGAAAGAAAACATGATTGATCTATAAAATCTAATTGTATCACATTTTTTAGACTATCCATTATTAAGCTGAGATCTTGAGACTAAGAGCTTGATCTTAGGATAATAAGTTGTGCTTTTATTACATTGCATCCTGAGAAAATAGTTAGCATTATCTTATGGTAAAGAGTTATTAGGCAGTCCCCTCAAGAAAACGACTAAAAATATTCACACAGTAGTCGTTGTCTTCCATGGTCTACGAATCAGATGTGGACTTGTATAGTCTTTCTAATGTGTTGGATTTATAAGAATAAATTGTGTCAAACTGAATCGCCTAGTATAAAATCAAATTGTTGTTAAATCAATAAAGAATTGTTTGCAGCAGAAATAATTTACAACAGAATAGAATAGAATAGAATAGAACAGAATAGAATAGAATAGAATAGAATAGAAGCTTTATTGTCACTTGCCCTTCATTCAAATGCATTGCAGGCTAAGGGAAACAGTGATTTTTTTTTTTCTGGGACCATAAGAGTGATCGTCAGCAACAATAAAGCACCTACATAAATGTCCAGTTAAAAGTGAAACAATGGCATCCTTATCATTGATTCAGGCTTCCCTGTTTGGTAACCCAACAGATTGTGGTAAAAAAACTGTTTGTGAGTTTGGAAAGTCTGCCCTTTATCCTTCTGTATCTTTTTCCTGAAGGTAACAGTAAAAGAAACATGGATGAGGTGTGAAGTCCTTGGCTATTGCCAGGGCTCTTTTGATGCAACGGCTCTTGAAGAGACATTGAATCTGCCTCAGAAGTGGGGATTAACAGCCCTAAATAAATAAATGCCAAAGCCTATTGGTATGACTAAACATGAAAATAAAGCTCTGCACTTACCAGCAGACCAAAGTCAAGACAAGTGGAATCCAGGCTGTATTGAATCTCTGAGGCTTCTCCTCTGAGTTGGATTTCATATGTTGGCCCTTCTTTTACCCGGCATTGCGCCACCACCTCTCTGTTGATGTTCTCATGACCGAAGAAGGAGAATGTGACAAACTGCTTGTCTCCAGGTTGCAAATCACCAAACATTGGCAGTATGTCGAAAACCTGAAAACAATAATTGTCAGATGGCTTTTTTATTTTTGCAAGGCAAGACTTTTGCAGGTAGAACCCAACAAATCAATGCATCCAAGTTTTTGCATCTTGAACCCTCACCTGTGACATCACAATATGATTCAAAATTGCAGCTTTTACTAAGGTGATGTTTACATTGTAACAACGTTATTTAATTTCTAACACTATACTTTTATGCTCGCTTTGTTAACATTTAAAACCATTAATGTGTTTTTTGGTATGGACTCCTGTGTCAACTGACCAATAATAGTGTGGCTTTTAATATTGTAAAGTTTTAAACAGTAAAACCTGTATCCTTTTGAGCTCACTATGGTAATACCATTCAAGTAATGTGAAGCTTTTCCATAACTTCACTTTTTTTTATTAAGTATTTGATGGAAACATCTATCTGCATAAATCCCAGTAAGTGTCAGCAAGATTCCAGGACAGAATATGTTTTGCTTTAGCAATGACGTCAGTGAAGGCTCTTATTCATCCAGGTCGCTTAGTTTTAAGGTACAGTCATAGCAACTGGACTTAAAAATCTTTTTCCTTTGAAACATTTCACTGCTCCTCCAAGTGGCTTCATCAGTCTAAGTGGTGCAGGATTCAGTTCACCTTTGTATCCTCCAGGTGAGACACTCACACTCCTGAGATGGAATGGCTCATTAAGGGAAACAAAGAGGAGAATCAGTGTACATCTCTCCCATGATGCCATATTTTGACTCAAGGTGGCGCCACTGGCAAAGATCAAGGGTCATGTCTGTGATGGAATTTTTACATGATTTGTTATAGCATCATTTCTGATTTTTCTGTTTTATCGATAAAAAATAAAAATCCATCTTTAAAGCAATATTAAAAAAGGCTGAAAAATCAATGGAATTAATTTCCTACAAGAAGAAGGAAGCAGCAAGTTATTTTTACTGAGATAATTTGTCATTTCAAAACATAAACCGAAACAAGATTTTTCTACCATTTTTTGTTGGCCTACCTCTTCCAGACACACAGGGTGCAGCTCACTGCTCTGCTCCTCTTTATCAGGACCGGGGCTTTGAGGAGGAGAAACAGCATGAAGGAGAACTGGAGATGAGCTCTTCTTCCACTCTTCAGCCTGTCTCTTCCTTTCATCCACAATCTCAGACTTTCTGTGTAGAAGTCAAATAAAGGATCATATCAGTCAAAAAGAACGCCATACCAACATTTGGGGAAATCCTTCAACAGCGACAAGAAAAAAATCTCATCTTTGAACGTAATGAAAGTAAACAAATTAAAGGGGTCAGTGAGGCATGCAGACAAAATGTAACCAAGAGGAAATCATAAGCCTCTATTGTGTATCCAAACCATCATTCATGCATAATCCACATCCAACCAAAGCAAGAAGTTTTCAGTAGCAAAACCCCAACGAACTTAGACTCTAAATTTCTTTCTCTTCTCCCCTTTTTCTTTCCTTGTGGAATCACACTGGCTGCATCCATCAAGTTAATTAAACAGAGTGTTCTATAATTAAGAGGAGTTTTAATAGGCAAGCAGCAGGAAACAGGTCAGGACAGATTGCAGTGAAGTGCTGAATGAACATGAAAGTGAATGAGAGAGATTTAATGAGTGAAGCCATCTCAAAACTGGACAGGAAAACACTGGGCTGAAACACTGGACTGTGGCTGCAGGATAAATACAGAGCGCTGTAACAGTCGTGTCACACCAGCTCACAGTGAGGTTTGAAAGTAAGCCAGCAGGGGGCACTGCTGCATGATCACAGTGAAGAATGCTGTTTCAGCGAATGAGCTGGCCGCCAAGTGATAGAAGAGAAATCAAACCCTGAAGGTTAAAGTATTCTTGGGTGGATTGCTTTTTAAAATGCGTCCTCCACGGAAGGCTTTAAAAATCAGTGATGTGCGAACAGAGGAACAGATGGTGAGGCAGGACCCAATGACTCTGCTGTAGCTTCACACAAAACAGAAATAGCCTTTTTCTGACATTTTCATATCCGTCTCTCTCCTCCATCTTTTCTTCAAGCTCAATGAGTGAGACTACATTTTCTCGTGTTCAAAGATTGCTGAACCACAAACATCCCATTTCCAGCAGTCCGTCAAAAGATAGATGGGTGGTGAGAAACAAGTACAAGTGAGAGGCTGAACAGAAATCCTGCTGCCGTCCAGCAAAACAGAAGCAGAGAAAGTATATTTGATGAAGTAAAAATCCACTTTAGCACTTCTTTTGTATGCAACTTTTCAGATGTATTTTTGATGAATATGTAAAATGTTAACACATGGAGAGTCTTTATCTTGACCTAAAACCCTTTTTGAAAATCTTTAATTTTGTGTCATAAAATTTCACCTTAAATTTGAAATACAACAAAATGCGTAAAAATATATTTGTTGTAATGCATCACTACTTTTACCACTGACAGACTGACCAATGAGGTCATAGATTACCTTACTGTACCAGCCTTTGGGAAAGGCACAGTTTGATCTGACAGACTGATGTAGACATTAATATTTCTCTAAATCCAAGAAATCTCCCCTCCCTAAATCTTCAAGAAATCCTTCCATCACATATTCTTTTCTCAGTGATGATTTCCAGGAAAAAGAGATAGGAGGGAATTAGTATTTGATGTGTTTATACTACATATACAGAATGAGGACGATGACAGATGAAAAGCAGCTGTGCTAATTAAAACCAGAACCCAAGTGTGAATATTATCATGAATCATTGACAGAAAAAGAAAGCAGAACTCAACAAACAAGAGTCACTATAGCCAGTAGAGTTATGTAATCACAAAACTAGAATGATGTGGTGCTGACAGAGAGTCCTCACAGTAGCTACATGGGTTTGTTAGCACTATCTACAAATGCAAAAAAAAGACATTACTTTATCTAAAACCCCATCTCCAAAGATTTTGGTGTAATTAACAATAGGGATGTAATTAGCTGAGCATAGCTAGATAGTGAAGATTTTGTGTGACAGAAGGAGACTTTAGAGAGACTATGTGAACACAGGGTGAGGTCTCATTTTAATTAGCATGATGGCCTATGAGGAAGATTGCTAAGAGAGGTCACAATCTAAGTGGGAGAGGCTGAAGATAGAGAGGAGGTTGATTGGGATTAGAAAGAGGACAAATAAGCAGTGTAAAACCCTAGAATCAGAAAGAAGAGAGAGAGTAAAAAAAGGAAAAAGCACCAAAGAGTCTGAGAAAAAAGCTGATTGAGGGGGATCAATCCTGCAGAGTTATTGCTGTTGTTTGATTCAAGGCCATGGTCAGACTGCTGGAGTATTCACAGTTCATTCAGACGAGCCAAAGCAAAGACCCGAATAAGAAACACAGCAAAGTTTATAAAGCACACAATCAGTAAATGTGTCGTCCCCAGAGAATTTATAATGGATCTGGCTTTCAATTCCCCGGGTTAAATGTATAGCTACTGTACTGAAGCATCCCAGTGGGCAGTTTTAATGCATGGCAGAGAGCCTCGCTGCTCTTGTCTCTGAGCTTTGCCTACTCAGTTTTCCAATGTTGTTTTAGATCCAGGTCAGTAACAGCATATCTGAAGGCACATAATAAGATAATAAACACTCTTCAGTTGCATACAACTACAACACTAAGAACAAACAGCTTCTTTACAAATGCCTTCACAGAGACAATGCAAAACCCTGAAACCCTCTATTTCAATACTGATCTACATCGCTTTTCCAGAATGAGAATGATTATAGAAGGGGTATGTCAGTTAAACTGTTATTTCTGTAAAGATAGAAGAACATGACTTAAAAAATTGCTAAATTTAAATGTGACAACAACCTGAAAAAAACAATTAAAGTTAAGAGTAAAAACAAACAGGGTTGACAGAAACGCTTAAACTGAGGCTCTAAATACATCCAGGACTAATTAACTGAAACTGAAAAAGCTGTTTAATTGGGAAATTAAACCTGATGGCACAAGGGGCGGAAAAGGAAAACCCAGAATCGAAATCACTAAAGAGCAAAAAGCAAGAAAACTTAATGAAAAAGCACCAGTCCTGTGATTTTCTTTTATGCAGTGATAATTGTTTACAAAAGGTAAAAATATATTTAACAACAAACGTTCAGTCACTAAAGAAATATAAAAAGAGAATGCCAAAAATCATGTAACATCATAAATGCCACAGCAGAAACAGACTTTAGAGAATACATGGTTGATGCTGAAAATTCAGTTTATGAACATAAAACAATGTTCAATCAAAGAAAACACAGAAATAGCTAAAAATCATTTAACAGTCTCCATCAGACAGAAAAAAAATTTTTCCGTTAAGAGGCCGTAAAAACACCCGAGAGGCTGTTCTTCAAGTGACATTGTTTACGCACAAAATCATTGGGGGACGTCGAAAAGTTAACCCACTACTGGATTTGTTTTGGATTTTCAATGTAACCAGTGGCAAGAGTACTTTAAAATCAAACTAGATGTTCATTTCTATTGTGAATGTGATTGGCTTACATAAAATAACAAGACACCTATTTGCTAGCTGGTTGACTGACCTTGATCTAGTCAATTTTGTCTTTAAAAAAGTCTCAAAAGGGATGTGGACATTTTTCACTGCTAATAAACATAGAAGCCTGGAAAAACTATATCATTTATTCTCAGGTTTAAACTTTTATTTCTTAAATGCACTAAGGTTTCAGAGTTTGAGGTACCACTTCAATTATTATGATAAAAAAAACATTTTTTTCTTAACAGCTTTCTACATTGTATTATTTAATTAATAAGAATATAAAAAAATCAAACATTTTCTTTGTAACCAGTGATTTAGAGATATTATAGATATCATTAGTTAGTAGAAACATATTTTTGAATCCATGATAATTCCTGTTTATGATGTATTGTGATAGAATAAATAATTCAATAAATCCTCATCTATAGAGTTAAACCAAGTAGCTTCAATAACCTGAGGTTAGAAAACTAACCAGAATCAATAAAGGCTCTGATAGAAAAGCAACTCTCAATTGCTGTTGCGACTGGTGAGCTCTTCATTGAGCACTGCAGGAGCCTGATAAGAGCACAGTCATTTGAATTAGGTGTGCTGGAGCAGAGAAACATGTAAAACGTGCAGGATGGGTGGAGATTGAGGCAGTAGGAAGAGAAATGACGAAATAATAACCTTTTTCTAAGAAAATACATTTCCGAAGCTAAAAATGATTACTTTAATCAGTCTGTGTAATTTTTATGTATTAATTGTTTTTTTCTTCACAGGGGTTTATGTCTAACATTTATACTTTTGCATGAACGTAAATCTGCAATACAGACTATCCACACAAGTTCACACAAAGAACTGCTTTATAATTCCATCTATGCTCTATTTACACCAAATGTAATCATACACTCTGCAACCACTTCATTCTTGTGACAGCTAAAGTATAATGTAGGGAGTTGATGATGTCAGTTCTGCTTGAAATGTACCTGATCTTTGGTTGTTTGTTGTTGTCCAGAAAAGCCCAGCGATACGACACAGGCAACAGGGAACAGTTGGTGACAGTAAGTACTTTGTGAGTCTCTGTGCCGTTGAACACACAACCAAAATCCACCATGGTGGAGGAGAAGTGGAGGTTGGGGAAGTGGACTTCTGCATGCAGCTCCACCACATCTTGTTGAGGATGTCTCGAATACATTATGTCAAGATACTGATAACAATGAAAAAAAAGGAAAAAGATTTGCGAAATGGTCATCTCAATCTGTGCTGTCATTCGTTCACTGTTAGTTTCAACCCTCATTCATCAGGAAATGACAATTACCTCATCCACAACACGTGACTGTCGATCCTGACAGAAACTTGGATTGAAACAAATCCATAATTCAGCCTGTTTTCCATCGCCCAACACTAATGACTGGACAAAAAAAAGTTCAGTTTAATTTTACTATCTGTAAATTCCAAGTTAACTCTAAACAATCTTCCCAAAGTGAGAGAAATCCAAAATATCAAAAAACGTCAATTTAATTTAACTCAAAATAATCCAAGTGTGGATGATAGTCACTATTTTTAAATCTATAACTCCTTAAAAAGTGGTTAAATAAAAGTAAATAAGGGTCAAAAAGCTATTTTAAAAAGCTACCAGTATTTTAATATGTATTCAAAAGTTGTATAACCATCTGAATAAACTGCTTTAAAAGTCTAACGAAAAACACATAGGTGCAAAACTGTTTCAGCAAGCAAATTGTGAAACCTAAACAAAATGAAATTATAAAGTAGAAGTCTTATCAGTAAAAACTTCATCAGACCTTGTTTATTTGGTAAAATAGGTGAAAAACAGACCCTTGACATGAAGAATTCTGTGATGTTAGACCAGTAATATTCAAACACATAATAACATGATTTACATGACTGTTTTTTTAACCTAATGAATGTCTCAAAGGAAATTTAAAATAAGTAGAAATTCACCTTTCTTGTGACTGAGCTTTGTTCTCCAGAGGTGTCACACAGAAAGAAAGGTTCTGCAAGTCTGAGCTCAATGGACAAAGACAAAGATGACACATTCTTCAGGAGCAGCTTCTCAAAAAGAGGCAGCAGCTTCTCCCCTTTGACCTACAAATTAAATAAAGTAGAGACATGCTGAGAGCTCTCCCTTTATAAATCATGTATTCATTCAACTTTGGTGATATTGAAAAACAAAAGCTGGGTAAAAGTACAGAAGCTGTGTATGAAAAAGCTGTTTACACTTTATTACTCAGCAGCTTTTGAATCATTGTTTTTGACAAAACATCTGTTATTATTCAGTCTGTGTGGGATTTTACTTGGACATTTGGTCATACATTTGCAGAAGCCAGCTTCTTTAGACTGTTATTCCCTACTCTAAGGTTGTGTGCAGACTGGAAAAGTCCCTTGGTCCGGACCGAGTCTGCTCATTTGGTCTAGATCGAGTCCTGAAACATTGCATTTGGTCTGTATTCAGACTGTCATCTACCGGAGATTTCTGCTTCAAACTAAACCCTGTAAACAAAACCTCGAGACTAAAGATCTCTTCAGTCATTTGCCAGGAATTACAAAGTTGGGGCAGGGCAAAGAGAGGCATACATCCTACGCTTTGCAATCCTTATCAGATTACTTCACTTATTAAAAATGTATATTTGGCTGATGAATTTTGAAAATCTGGATCAACATCAGATTCAACACTTTTTACTGCTACTTTAGTACTGTGGAAACATGCTGCAAAGTGGTTACTGAGGAGACTCATGCAGAAGGTGCACTGATTTGTGTTTATGACATAAATTATTGCGAAAACAGTGAAAAAAGCAATCCGTGTCATGTTAAAAGTTAGCTTAATGAGGCTGCATTCATCTGACCACATTTGAATGAGTAGCTGTGTCTCATTGCTTTTCATTTGCCTGGGCTCTCTTTACATCCCATAATTCCCAGCTACAATGGCCGTTTTGGTACAGTTGTTCCACTCTGCGCACTGAGCCTGTTCAGACTGGGGAAACTCAAAGTGAATCAGGGTTCAGTCCGATTTGAAATTCACCGAGACCACCTCGAAAAATTGGTCCAAGAGCGGTGGACCAGGGTCCGCTAGAGTGTTTTCAGACTGAAGATTATTGGGGGAAACGAAGACTGGTTAAATTTAAGAGAACCAGATGTCTCAAGTCTGAATACACCTCAAGACACATTGTCCACCCCAATCACGCCAATTTTATTAAAGATCTACCTTCTTTGTAAAGAAATTCAACTTCTTTGCTGAAGTACTCAGAACGGGGGCCACAAAACGACAGGTAAGATCTGCAGTTATGATGGTCTCCTGAGAGCCCTGCCGACCAATAATACCATGACACACCAGACGCTCACGCACAACCTGGAAAGACAAGACAGATTTCACAATCACACAAAAGATGTAGTTAAGAAACTTAGACCTTTGTTTCATTCAGGTGAATACGTTTAAGATAACTACATCACCTGGGGGAAGTCTGAGGTTGCTGTCAGTACCATGTCAACTGAGCAACCAGGAAAAAGCTCAACACGAGACGGGCTAAGGCTAAACGTTGGCTTCTCTCTGCTGGAGGGGAGTGAAGGCCCGTGGCTCTGAGTATCTCTTTGCCTGGCAGTTGAAATGGGGGGCAGGAAGGATCTCTCCGGTAAGCTCTTTTCTTTATGTTTTTTAGAGGGAAGCGTGCTGTCAATCTTCCAGTACATTCGATGAACCCGCTGGCCTTGGTTAGTCAACTTGAAGTGGTACTGGCACAACCCATGGCTGATGAGATGTAATGAGGCAACAATACCACATGAAGTTGATTGGAAGAACAACAGTTTTTAAACAGAATGACCATATTGCCACATTTTCTACCTGAAGAAAGTGCCGAGGTCGAGGTTTGGACCTAACGGCTTGTCGCTGACAATTGTGGTGCCAGTGCCTGTGGCTGACACACTGACAATTAGAGTCTGACTGTCCTGGATAGACACTTTCAACTTGTCCTGGAACTGAAGAGTGTCCTTCAGGTGAGCCACCACCATTAGCACCAGCTGGCTCTCTGCTGGCACTTCACCCTCACTGGGTTCAACCCTCCAAAATGACCCTCTATGGTTCTGAGTAAACACAATGACAAAAGTTTAGATGAGTTTTTGTTGGAGACAGGGGTGTTCCAGTAGATCCTGGCATGACTGAAATGTGATGCATTAAAACACCTCCCTTGAGGAGGCACTTTCCTTAAACTGTACTGCACAAGCCCTGAGACTGCAGCTATAGTTGGACTTTGAGGGTTCAAGCATGTATCAAATGACAACATAATCACATCAAACTTCTGTGCAACATAAGATCTAAGAGGCAGAGGCAGACCTATGGCTCTCTGTCTGCCATAACTAAGACAGAGCGTATCAATAATATGTGCAGGGTAATGTGTTGAGTGGGATCTTTAGACATGCAGAACTAGGATCTGTGAACCATTTAAATAATTTGTTTTAAACACATTAATATTGGAAAAGTGTAAATTCTACCAAAAACAGCTGCAGATCAATCTCTTATTTTTGCTGCTTTGGGGATCACACCTCCGTGAATAAACTCAAGTTTGAGGAGAAAAACAGAAGTAAATGTGTGTGTAATGTTCCACACCGGTTCAGTCCTTACTGTGCTCCCTGCCGTATAGGCATCTGACCAAGCAGTGGTCCGGATCACAATCAATGTTCTATACAGCATTTGGGCTGATGGATGGCTGGAACATAAACTTTTAAATGGGATTCTGAAAATGAGCTTTCCATAGATGCAGTGAAGCCTGTAGAACAACACAGTAGTGCGTTGATATACGGAGAAATGCCCAAACATGGCAGCTGACATCTTTGTTGCGGAACTGAGCTGGAAAGGAACAAAAACGATTCTACCGTTTTGTTTCATTATCGTGTTTAAACTCAGCACTTAAACAGCAATCAACTGTGGGAGTCCTGGATCTCTGTCCTGCAGTTTGCATGATTGTAAGAAAGCTTGTGGAGGCAGTCAGGGAGGGGGTTGATGGGAGTGGGCGGGGTCGGAAAAAACGGGGGAGTTGGCTCCCCAGGGTGATGAGTAAGAGGTGCAGAATTTCAATAATTACATTGAACCCGCAGCATCCCTCAGCTTGATTAGCATTGATTGAATGCAGCACAAGTCAGAATAGTTCAGAACTCAAGTACAGCCACTGAGATCCATCACGAAGCATAGACAGCAATACACTCCATAATTATATAAATCTATGTGTGACTATAAATTACTGTCATCTTTCCCTTAAATACGTGTTTGGTTGTTAAGTTTCACTCATTGAAAGATAACAGAACTATCTTTGAAAACAGGGGCTCTCTGTGCAAATAAAACTTCAACTGTGCAACTACACAGCCCTATCCTGCTCTGGTAGAGAGGATATTTTTCTTCGCAAGAATACAGATCCAGTTGTTCCCGAAGACAAACACTGTAATAACAACTCAGCGTGAATGCCTTCTGCAAAACTCCCATAATCCCCTGTCAGCTGTTCGACTGATGTGGCTCTTTGTCTGGAAGATGCAATGTAATTCTAGGAGAATCGGCATCGATCGACGCCTGAGAATGCAGGAAAGAAACTCCTTCCCTCGACACTGCTTCAGAGGAGAGTGCAGGGTCACGGAAATTACACAAGGTTTGCCCCAGTGCATTTTAATTTGTGTGTGTGCAGTGGCAACTTCTGAGCAGGTGTTTCAGTTGCACGTTTTTCTCAGTGGATATCAGGCAACCCTGACTGATAAGGGGAACACTCAGCTTCTGTAGAATTTGGTGTTTCCTTTTCACTAACATTTAAGTGACATAAATACAAACAATATGAACATTAAAGCTGACGATTTGGCCATATCTCTTAAATGAACACATTTGCAGCCTCCAAAAAACATACACTTTCTTGTAGTTTAGCTTTAAAAGCATCTTTCCTCTCTGCAGCTAAATTTAATATTTTATATCCAATGTACATGGGTTGACTAATAGAGCCACTTGGATGAGCAGTGAAATGTTTCAAGAAAGAAGACTTACAGTCCGTACCATAACTTAATTTTGACACAATGAACTTAGGGTGAATTCTCCTTTTATGTTTTGCCCTGAACATTGTGAAAAAAACAGTCTTTTGTCTTTGCTCATTTTTGGAAAGGTAAGAGCTCACTTAGTAGCTCTTTGTGATCTTATTTCAAGTTTTTCCAATAAACATTTTTTGTCGGATTTTTGTCCTATTACTCCTATTAAGTCAAATACTCCTATTCTAATCCTAATTAGCACACTGACTTTATTCTAAAAATATTAGCTATTTACTTTACATTTTTAGTTTCCTTTTTGGTTTAGCACAAAACGTTTTATTTTAATAACAATTTTAAAAAGAGCTTTAATGCAGGAGGACTGTCACTCACAGACACATTTAAAGATCCATGACAAAAATTAACATCACAGAACTGAAGACAGAAACACGTCGGTTATTATATTATTTTCCAATGGTATTGGCGTCAATAAATCTAAAATCAACCTTTAAATACAGCAAAAGAATAAGGATCATTTTTTATTTAACTAGTGAACTCTGGGACAACTGAAAATCATAAAAAAAAGTGAAAAAGATATTTACTATGAAATCTATGTTTTCCTAAGCCTTACACATGCTAACTGACTATAACATTTAACATCAAACACAGAATACAGAACTTCATGATTTATCTAATCAGTTTTTGAAGTTGTTTCTCTTCTGCATGTCTGCACTGATAAAATGTCACCATCTGACTGGTTTAAAATGGCAAAGAGCCCCAGTCTGAGGAGGGTAAACCTCCTGGGGAAAGATTAAAATTGAACCGATAACTAATTACTCTGGGCTAACAAAGCATTAATCACATATCCAACCAGAGTGAGGTGAGCTAGTGGCAGAAGGAGAAGAAAACAGATAGTTTTAATGAAAAATAAGCAGGTGAATGCAGGGGATTTAGCAGATGGGAGGGCAGATGTGTATAAACCAAGTTTTGTTATTTTTTGTTGGATTTATAAAGTTTACTTTTTTTGTTATTCTGTATTTAAAGTTTGTTTGTCTGCAGCTTTTCATCTTTTTTTTTTTTTGTTTCAGAGTTATTGTGTTCTTACCATTCGAACAGTGAAGTGGGCTGGAATAGGAGACTGGTTAAACAGTTGCAGTGGTCTAGCAACATCTTTCAGAACTACAATTCTGCCGAAGTGGATCTGTGTGTTTTGAAGATGAACCACAGGTCCCTGCCCAAAGCATGACAGTAGCACCTCCTAGAATCCAACAGGAAACAGAAGGAACAAAAATCCACATTTGCTCATCATTTCTGCAGAGAAATACGCTATCTGAATGCAGGTGTGCTGTCTGAACTTCACAAACAGAAGTTGAATTTACTAACCAGTGGGTGCTGGAGACTGCCAAAAATGGCAATACGCAGAGTGTGATGCAGCTGCCCGACGGCCTGAGCCTGCAGGAGGACAGGGAGGTCTACTGAACTGCCTGGAAGAATCAGTCCTCTTGGTGCAGGGCTGCTAGAAAACACTGAGGAATCTTCTTCAAGTTTCTGAAAACAGGAAAAAAAGAATTTCCCATTTGTTAAACAAAAACTGTTCCTCACAAAATACTCTTGGACAGAAAAATAACATATAAAATTATTTTACATCGTAGTTTAAAAAACCACTGAGAATCTTAAAAACTCTTCCCGTACTTAATAAAGGCTTGGCCCGTGTCATGTTTTATTTGATTTTATAAAAAACTGTATATGATTTAAGACATGAAATATTTCTCTGAATATTGTGCAAATGTCCTGCAGGCATAACATCTCAGAGCCTGAACTTAAAAATTAATTAACTCATTTGGCAGCAGTGTTGTGGAATTTAATCCTACAAACCCGGTGGACCTTTTGTTGGAATGTTTTTCAATCTTCTCGGTAGACACACTGAAGCTTCTCCAGGCTAGAGCTTTTCTGAAGCCGATATTGTCTCTTGGCATAGCTGTTTTATTAAAAATATGAACCTTCACTTTGGCCTCACTGCTCAGATAGAGCACATATTTCTTCATTTCCCTTTATCCTGTGCGGTTTATCATAATAGCAGCTTGTTAATCAGCACCTGTCTGATTAACGGTACTTCAATCTTCTTTCACATTGGGCACAAATGGATTCCAGCTTAATAAAAATCTAAGAGTAGTAGTTTAAACATTTCTTTTCACTGTGACAACAAATTCTAATCCATAAAGCAAATCCATTTGAAGTTATTTGGTCTTTATACTAAGTTAAATACAAATTCATGTCCTTAGATACAAATTCATGTCCAGTCTAAATACAAAAATGTACTTTCCCATATAGATGTTGCAACAAATTTGTTGAGAGTATTAACTTAACCTGGTCTAGAACTCCATAGCAGGCAGGTAGATGACTGGGGTTAATCAGCTGTATTTGTTGTTTGTACTGGTGACGGAGGAAGCATCTTTGGAAGTCTAGAACTGGAGGCTCTACTACAATTTCAGGCACAACACACCTATAAAAAAGAAGAAAGTACAAATTAGAGAAGATGAATGTGTTTTCGTAAATCTTGAGAAATAATCTTTTTTAACATCAGTTCGTTGCTCTCCTCTAACTCTGAAACTTCTCTGCTGCAATGTTCATGAATTTCAGTTTATAAACATTTATTTACAAACAAGTAACATTACACAATCACTTGCTTAATATTGCTCATCGTCCATCTTTAAATGGTAAATGGTGTATACTTGTATAGCGCTTTTTTACCTTCCTTGAAGGCCCAGGGCACTTTACACTCACAGTCCAATTCACCCATTCACACACACATTCACAGACTGATGGCAGCTCCGCTGCTGAACTTTGGTGCCAACCTATAACTATCAGAGCCAATGTGAGGTTCAGTGTCTTGCCCAAGGACACTTCGACACATGGCGGGTAAGGCAAAAATTGAACCTGCAATTTTCCAATCAGAGGTTGCCCACCCTACTGCTGCACTACAGCTGCCCAGTACTTTAGTGACTGACTCCCTGATCTTTCAAATGTTGTGCTTGAGAGTTCTGATAAAGTAAAATATCTTGGGCATATAATTTCACAGGACATGTCAGATGATGCCCATATCTACAGACAGTGTGGAGTAGTGTATGGCCAAGCCAACATTCTTTTGCTGAAATTAAGGTAGCTCTATTTAAGGCACTCTGCACTCCTCTGTACACAGCTCATCATCGGGTAAACTATAAAAGTGCCAATATGAGGGGAAGCTACAGGTACAGCTACCATCATGTTTCAGTTTTCAGTTTCAGTTTATTTTGAACATTAGAAACAGTTATAAATAACAACAAAAGAACAATCAAGCCAAATATAACAAAAATATTGTTCAAAAAGGGGTGGGAAGAAGTTAAAAGAAAAGTATTTAATCCCACCCACTTTACTAAATTAAATTACATTCACTGCTTCCTTCCAGGTCACTTTTAGTACAACGGAGGCAGAACAAAAAAAAAAACAAAACATAAAAATACAAGCAAGAGCAGAAATATATACATACAGTATTGCCATCTGTCTGTTAAATAGCTTTTAATCCATTATAGCACTAAGCCTCTAAATCCATATTTTTCCAGTTTATGAAATAATAAATTATGATCAATTGTGTAAAATGCTTTCTTTATATCAATGAAAATTCCAGTTGTGATTTGTTTTAGCTCCAGAGCGTTGCGAATTTCTTCGATGGCTTTGATTATTGCCAGTGACGTTGACCTGTTGGCTCTAAATCCATATTGGCTGTCTGTAAGTATGTTGTGCTTTGCTATAAATGTGTCCATCCTTGAACTAAAAAGTTTTTCAAGTATCTTTGAGAATTGAGGAAGCATTCAGATAGGCATGTAGTTGGTTAAGTGATGTTTGTTGCTATTAATTTTTTTTGTACAGTTGTATAACTTTTGCTATTTTCATTGAACTTGGAAAAGAGCCAAATTGAAATGACAGATTGAAAATGTATTTTAATGGTATTATGATCCCTTCAACAACCTGTTTTTACAACGTTTATATAAATGTCATTACTATCTGTTAAAGACTTCAAGTATTCAGGTATGTCAATATGCCTTGAGTTGTTTCCGAGAATACCATTTATAATATCCCATGTACTTTTTAATATCATTTTTATTATCTTCAAGTAAGTTTATGTAATACTCTCACTTGCTAGTCCTTAAAATATGAGTTAACTTGTTTTAACATTTCTTGTTCCTGATTTCATTATCTTTACTTTTCTATTTGAAAATATTTTATAAAGATAGTTCTTCTCTTTACAGGCATTTTGTAAACCTTTTGTCATCCAAGGACAGTTGAAATATTTAAGTTTGGTAGTGTATTCTTGGTCTGGACATTTTTTGTCATACAAGCTTTTAAACATCCTCAAAAACAACTAATGATATGGTAAGAGTGTTTTTAAAAACCAAAGATGGACAAGTGCAAGTGAAATGTTTGATTCTTCCAGAATTAACAGTCTACAAGCTTCTTCTACGCACCTTCCTATTTAAGTTTACCTGTAGGGTAAAACCTTTAAAAAAACACTCTTATCTTGTCCATTAGTAATATCACATTTAGTGCCATTTGCTTTCAATCGGATTTCCAGAAGCACTGGAAGAGATGCCTTTTTAGCTGTCTTTTTTTACGCTTTTATTTTATGTCATATAAATTACTCTTTGGTGTTATTTTTCTTTTTTTGTCTACTTTTACTTGTGCCTTGTTAATGCTAACTAGAGCCACTACATGGCCTGCTACACAAGCAAAGTAATATCCTTGTTTCAGTGTAAAAATGTAAAACAGAAATAAACAAATTTTAAGTTTGGTTTTAAAAATGTTCCTTAACTCAGTGGATACATTTTGGTATTGAGGATAAGATTATTTCATGTTGCTAATTATTAATATATGTGCATTCAAAAAAGTTTCGGGTCAAAGTCTGGTAAGTAAATCCTCACCTCTAGAACTGAGAAAATTGGTGCTTAATATTTTAGCTTTGTTTGCTTAGTGATACTTTTGTAAAGTTATGTTTTGTTTTCAGATTTGTGTTTTTCCCCATCTCAGTGTTACTTGGTTTCACTTGCTTATCAATCCCTGATGCTTTCTGTCAGTTAACTAGCCCACAGTATGTTGAACCCCTTGGTGCCTATTGATGCAAATATCCATCAAACCACTTCAGCTCTAAAATGACCTTCATTTAGCATCTATTTGAAAGAAAAACATAAGTGACATTTTTTTAGAGCTAGAAATAAAGGGGTTAATAGTCTGGTTTATAATTCATCTTTGTCAGGTCAACTGTTTTCATATTTTTTTGTTTTCCCCTTATTCATCCCAACATAATATATTTTCATACCACTCTTTTCAGAAAAGAACTGCCCTTAATGTAGCTTCTCTCCAGTGTCCAAAATTGCTCTGCGTATTATACACTATAAGTCACATTTACACTGAACTTCTTTGACATATACAACCACTAATTAGCCTATAAAGTGCTGATGTGTTACACATCAGGGAAAACAGAAGGTTTGGCATTATGCACAAGGACACATCGACTGCTCTTTCTCCTGAGCCATGGCTTTCTCTTGATTCAGCAAGAATAAAATCTGGTGCATGACAGACAGATGAAATAAAAGACTGACCCAGTAATCCTCATGTCCCGGAGTTGCTTTTGGGCATGTTTAAAGTCCTACTTCAAACATATTTTGATCTATTGTAAAAGCATTCCCAATGGTCTTTTATTATGCTTTTGCTGTTTTTAAGCAAAATTAAAAAAACCTGTGTCGCTTTCTAGGCCAAAGTTTGTGCAGTGCAGCAGTGCTTCATCAGAAATTTGCCTCTGAGTTGTGGGTGGGGCCACTGGCACAGAAGTAAGCCTTGCTGATATTCCATCATACCTTTGTTTACACTCTCTCCCACTGGCTTACAGTCCCTCACAACTGCAACCTAACGTTAGCAGAGCAGCAAAAATGGCGAGCAATATTGGAGCTATCCAGCTGTACACTTTTGAGCCAGATGCCAGCTCAGATGAGGAAAATGGAGACGTACATAGATCTATTTTTCTGCAAGTAGGTGCATCAGAAATGAGCGGAACAGGGAGACTGTGCCCCACCCATTTCAGTTTCTGCGTCACAATTGAGAGCTTTTTCAAACAGCATTTTTTTCATCTGCTCCTGATTCACTACAATTTGAATAAAGAAATACTCAGAAATGCTCTTTTAAGCTTAAATTCTTATGTCCTCCATCATGAGAAAAATGCTACAAGAACATTGTAAAAACACTATTTTCATTGGAGTGGGTCTTTGGGCCTTCATGTCCAACCTGGCATTGATGGGGAGAGTCATGATTTCCTCTCCAACACCTTCAACATCCACCACCAGAGCCAGCCGGTAAACCTTCACAGTGTTCGAGCAAAGCGTCACCTGTTCAGTGGAACAAACATGACACTGTGACATAATGAAAAATGGAAGTTTGTTTGTGAAATTCTGTTCTAGGAAGGATTAGTGAATGCCACTGTATGCATGTGGGCATAAGAGAAAGACCAAGAAGAAAGAAAATTATGCACAAGTCTAATTAAATTGTAATGACATCTACTTCATTCTGACAAAATAACAGGGATTGAAATGACTACTTTAACACAGTTTTTAACACAGTTACAGGCCTCTAATTTCTGTTTACTTTATTTTAATATAATGTTTTTGTTAGGTTGTAAATTAATTTGCAGTTATTTTAATAGCTGTGTGCATAAATCGTACCTTGATATTGACATCAGACATGGCGCGCACAGAGCCAGCAGCAGGGATGATAGTAAACTCCACCGGCCGGACACGAGCAGCAGGACCTTTCCAGTTCTTACGTGACAAATCAGACACTTGGCAGGCACTACTTACACTTGGGGAGCCTGACCCGTCACCCAGGACACGCAGGAAGAAATTCATTGGCACAAAGGATGTGTTGAATAGGGTACATGATGATGTAGCCGGGAAACCTGGAAAAAAAAAATTAAAAAAGAAGAAGACAAAAATGTTTTCTTTGATTATTTTTTGTAAATTTTGCCATACAAGCACATCTCATGTTGCAATTTACCAAAAGCTACATCTCCAAAATTAAGCTCAAACACATTGAAGTGGAATGTTGGTCCAATAACACAACCCCTGAAAGAAAAGCAAAAGACATGAATGTAAATAAAAATAAAATACAAAAAAAATAACAGGCAACAGACAAAGTCTAAGGACTGTATATGAAGGCTTAGATTACCTGAAGGTCAAGATAAGAGGGTGTGGCTGTCCGTTTACATTTAGCGACAAGTCCTCAGAAAAAGTTCCCAAGTTGCTGCTCTGGAAGGTGACTTCTACATTTTGGCAGGCTCCAGGAGGAACAACACCCTCCTCCGGAATAACGGAGAAGCAGCGTCCAAATGTGGTGTCAGGCACTGAAAACCTGAAGAGAGCTTCAATAAAGCCTACATTTGACATCTGCACCTGAAGGAGAAAAAGAAAAAGTTTTCCGTCCATGAGTGTCTGTCCACTTTATAACACTGAATAGGCCCTGTATGTATATGGCATGTAATTGGAATATATTTGCATTGGTTTGGAGTTTTGATCATTAGAGACAAAATTTATCCTAAATAGAATATGTTCATTGACTTTATTATACATTTTGGTCAGGCAATAGTATTGTTTTAGGAAAAGAAGTCTAACCTCATATAGGTCTTTGTCACCTATAAAAACATTGTTCATGTCCATCAGGCTATAGCTGAGTTCCAGTTCAGGTCCGAGGCCTTCCCCTATGATTTTGAGTGGTAGATTCGATTCACAGCCTAAAAAAACATTCAGACACATCTATGACACAATCAAAGGGTTTTCACTTAAAACAAGAAAAGCAAAAATCTAAAAAACAACCCATATTAGTATTAGTTATCAAAATGAATTGGTGAAAAAAATGTATTATACCTATATGGGGACAGGTTTCAGGTTTCCTTTTAATCAGAAATGTCTCTTTCTTGTGCTTTGCAAGACCACCATAATCTCAACCAACATACATAAGTACTTGGTCATATGCATACACACATATGACATCATAAACACCAAATTCTGAAACAAGACCAAGACCTGTTCAGGATGTACCCTGCCCCTGCCCACGAGTGGCTGGGTTAGGCTCTGGCAGGCCTGTGACACCGAAAGGGACCAAACAAGTTTAGAAAATGGATGAATGGAAAGTCACGGAAGACCTTTTTTAATTGGTTTCTCTAGTTTTTTGGAAAAGCTGGAGGCTGAGAACAGAGGTCCAGTAACAGAAGTGGGTCAGGAAACTACCTGCTTTGGAAACATGGAAATTAATGTAAATCTTCCTTCCGGTTGAAAAGACTCACATTTAGGACACATGCAAATTCATCAACGGCCCTTCACTTTTAGCTGGGATGGGATGAGGACACCACAAATACATCACAAATACATGGTGTGATACAGGCTTCCTCCATTTCCACAGTATACACCTAAGTTTTCTTTGTACTATTTTCAGAACCAAGTATTACACCAAAAAGTGCTAAAGTGGTTTTATAGAAACAAGAAATAAGTGAACGTGAACCAATCAATTTTTGACTAAAATGAATTGTGATGTAAAAAAGGCAAACTGCATGTCAGACAATTAATCTTTTAACAACCACACACAGTTTGCTGCCTGGCTTGAATGTGTACCAGTAACCCTCAGGGTGCAGGAAGAGCGCTTATGAGAAAACCAAAGGTATTGATTTGCAGCAGGGAAGACCAACTGCTAGAAAAGACCAATATGTGCAAGAGGTTGAAAACTGTTTTTCTCAGAAGGAAGAACCAAGCCAGAAAAGTTAGCCAAAAATTAAGCCATCCATTTTCGTAACTGATGTTAAGAGATGGCTTAAAGAGTGAAAATAAAATGTGAAAGATCAGAACCCCATATAGAGCTAAAACCAGCTCCCGCTCAATATTAAATACATATTTACATTAAATATATTTATTCATTTGCCTGTTTTAAATCTAAATATGTGTATGTCTTACTTCTGGCTCCACACTGACCTGTCATATCACAGTACACGGTGTGTTGGTAGAGTTTGGCCTCCTCTGGTTTAAAGATGATGCTGAACTGTGCAGTGGTATTTGCCCATATCTCACCCTTCTGAACCACAAAGATAAAGGGACAGTTAATTGTAATTTGACAAAACAAATAAAGTTAAACATGTTAAAAATATGAAATAATCTCAAAGTTTTTATATGAACGTGGTTTAAAGACAGGACCAGGGCACACTTCTGACATCATTACAAGAGATGCACACATTAGAATAGTCCACTTTTTAAATTGCCTACATTAATCTTTTAAATCTATGATTTTTTTTTTTAACATTTTTGTTATATGCTGAAAAAAGAATATTTTCTGGAGAATTAAATCACAATAAATTGCATCATCTTGATTATAGTCAAATTAGGAATGTTTCATTAATCTGCAATACTGAAAGACATGGACATTGTAAACACACCAAAGGCTTCACGGTAACGCAGTCGAATGAAAAGCTTAAGAGGTGGTCCTCTGCAGTTTGGCTGCCATTCTCCTGCAGGGCTCCGGATGGCATCGAGAAGTGGTGGGCCGCTGTGGAGCCAGACTCACATTCAAAAAGCCCCCGGCCCTTAGCCTCCCCCTCCTGCAGGAGCACTGAGTTTTTCCTAGAGAAGAGGTGATAGAAGCCTAAGCTATTTCTGGCATTGCATCCTTTGATTAAAATAAATAAATAGATAAATGGAATCACAACACAGCAGGGTGTCCTGTTTGATAAAAGCACAAACAGAAACACAGGGAGTTTTTGCAGTCCAAGGTTCTCTAATCAAAAATGCTTTGGGTCTGCATGTTTACCTCGGCAAGCTCTGCTCCCCCACTTCCTGGCTGGGCCACATGGTCCAACAGTATTGCAGAGTAGTGTCGCTGCTGTTGGTCAGCGATACTGTGTGGACGTTTGTCAGGCCGATGTAAGTCCTCTTCAGGGTGACACACTCAGGTTCCAGGTGGATGTTCAATTTCTCGCAGGATCCACACAGGCTGATGAACACATCCTCACCTTTGCAGAAGGTCCAAATATACTGTATAAGTTCATAGCAGGGGTTTTCTTAATCTTGATCACACACGGTTTCATCATTTTAAACTTGTGTAAAGCTGCAAGTTCTATCCATATTAGGAAAGCAACTGGGGGGGGGGTCCTAGGGTCCCCAGTGCAGTTGTGTGCTGGTCCCAAGTCCGGGTCAATGCAGAGGATTGTGTCAGGTAAGGAATAAGACGTAGAACCAAAGCCAAATCAATAATGCAAATCACAAACCGAACTTTCACAGTTAGTTAAAATGATGTAGGGGAGAAAGAGAACATGTGGAAAGGGTGCAAGACATTTATTAGGAGAAGGTTCAATATGTTTCACCATGTGTTCCTTTGGAAAAACTGAGTAGAAGAGATCCTTAAGAAGGAGTCTGTTAAAACAAAAAAATAAACCTCAGGTCAGTTTAGACCTTAAAAACAAAATTTAAGACAATTTTCTTTAAATATAAAAAGCACAGACCATCAGAGAACATTAAGCCTATGTACCTCAGAGAACCCAAATGCTGCTTATTATAAGTGTGTTAAAATGTCTCTATCTATCTTACAATAACAAGACACACTGTTATTTACATAATAGAAACATAAAAATTAAATGTTGGTAACTATGATACCTAACATAAAATTCTGTTTAGAAATAGAAGTTGAAACAAATGACGAAAAAGCCTTAAAGTAACTGACAGAATTTAAGATTCTGTTTGTGGCATCCATAATGTCTAATTGTTTTTGCTTTCAGCAGTCGCTTTTTAAACGGTAAATATGTTGTAACACAAGAGTTACTAAGCATGTAATGATTAAAATATTATTAAAAGGGATGGATTAGGGATGGATTACGCTACTTTGATAAAGCATTTAGTAAAAGTTTACTGCAGTAGATTATTTTTGCAACGAGTTCCTCAACTTAAGAGTTATTGCATGACAGTCTGTGGCTTAATGCTGTGGACAGACTGTGGAATCAAATCAAACTGTCAAGGGTTGGAAGTTCAGGTCTCTTACTTCGCATTTTGAAACCACAGGACTTTGCAAAAGCTGCTCAATAATTAAAAGATGACACAGGGACAACAATACTACGTAGCACCCCCCAAATTAGATCAGTCAAACAGAGAGACTGAGAGCAGCAGGAACCAGAGGCAAAAATAAGATGCAAAACATGGTTTTGAACTAAGCCACTAAGAATAAGGGCACATGCAAATGTTTGTTTACATTCAAATCAGATGAGCTGAAGCTTTGCCCTGCAGAACTCTCCACTTCTGCTTAGATTGCTCATATTTGTTTACCTGCATGGAAATAAAATTCTATCTAAAAAAAACAAAATAAAAACATCACAGGATACAAAAAGTGAGCACTTTCTAATTTTTCAAACCAATAGAAGCCAAATTCTTAATTCAACATACTGACTTTGGATATGGTCTCTAAATAATAGTGTTCTCTATTTACCTTTTTGGTGAGTCATTTCACTGATACAAGATAGTTTCAGTGTTGGGCAATCAGAGAAAAAGGGGGTCAATAAAATTACTAGATATAAAAACTAAGATCAAAGACACATGGTGGGTTTTCTTGTTTGAGTTCAGCCCAGTTCAATGAGCCCAAAAGGTAGTTTTTTTTTTTTTATTATTTCACTGAAACTGTAGTATTTTCAAAGCCAAAACAACCATGGATGTTTGCCATCTATTTTTTTTTTTGTCCAATTCAGTCCCTCCGGTTCAAACAGACCAAGTATTAGCTACTGTGAGTGAAGTTTAAGTAATGAAACTGCTGACACGTAATGTTAAGGGTTTGAAGTTTCTCACAGTGGGAGGCCCAGATTGATGGAAAGGTACAAAACAATGTAGACTACATGGGACATAAATGCTAAACATGACAGAAACAGAAAAAACAAAACAATACTTTTCTAAAACAAACTGTTAAACATTACAAGGAGATTTACCTATGCAGGTAATCTGGTTGCTGTGTTACAGGTGATTCCTGCTGGTGTTATGACACTTGTGACATTGACAATTATATTTAGACATTTACCATTGCGGATAACTGAGCCAAATGATGGTAAAAGATTTAATCTATCAGAATGGTTTATGACTGAATAAGAATTTTTAAAAAGTGTCGATCCTAAATCAGAAGATTTGCATCGAACGCATTTTATTTTGAGATGATTTTGTACAAGCCTCTGTAAAAGTAAAAGAAATTAAATGTTTTATACATATATATATATATTGTGACAAAGTAGTATCTACTTGTCACCTGTTTGTTCATTACTTTTAGACATATCACAAAGGAGCAGAACAATCACAATATGTTTAAACTTGTTTATTGACTTTTGTTATGTTTCTCATCTTCTCTTCCTAGTGCTCAAAGGGCAAAATGGTGGCCAAGGCCTTCACTTCCTGTTTTAAGGAAGGGCACAGGAAGTTGAAGGGATTTGGATTTGTTTGTTTGCCTTTAGGTTTGTAATGATTTGGGTTGTTTTGTTTATTTATGTTTGTTTTGTTTACAGGACTTTGACTATATAGTTTCAAGACACTTTTGGTCTGTCTCTTTTGTTTGTCTTATGCTTATTTGTTGTATTGTTGTATTATTGTACTGTCACTTCCTTCCTAGGCGTGGCCAGCCAATTAACTGGAACCCATAAAACGGAAGGAGCTCAGTGTGGGAGGGAAGAGGGAGCTGATGAGAGCTGTTCAGTTGATGTGTGGGTTCCTTAAATAAAAAAAACTTCTGTTCCTGGACTTAAAGTTGTCTGCTTCCTATGTAACCAGGCCACTCTTGTCACATCTTCTTACCTTGTGACACACATATATATATATATATGTATATATATATATATGCTGGGCAGTGCTCAGTAAAAAAAACTGGTCCAAATTGTTCATGCAGTGTTAAAGGTTACAGAGCCCTTAAAGCATATTCTTCTGCTAATTGTCGGGGAGAACGTGACAAACTTGCAACTAAAACAGCCCAATTGGCAGAAAAAATTAAAACAAAAGGTGAATAGCAGGAATATCTCGTGTCAAAGGTCTAATTTGTTTTATAACTTTTTAAGATAGTAATTAAACAAAACTGTGGGTTAATAATTGTACATTTCTAATATTTAAAAACCTAAATGTCTAGAGTTTTTAGTACAATTTATTGAGTTTTCAACTTTTTCAACACAAACTTGATGTTTTCAGTATTGAAGCATAATCAATCCAATCAAACAAACATATCTGCAGATATTAATAAATATTACATTTTCTAAAATGTAAAAACTCTCAGAGAACCTATTTTATCTAAAAACGAATCCAACAATTCTTGTTTCTGGTGGTCTAATGAGCAACTAAAATATTTTTTATTTACAATCCCTACAAAGCTACAAGTTTTATGACATAAACCGTATCTATATGTTTGCATTTTTTACAGCCTTTATGGTCAATTATTTTTCAAAGAAAATTATTCTGTCCTATTGTCAAACACTTGACAAATACGTGTTATCTGCATTTGACTTGTGCGCTGTGAGGATGTTGAGCAGAAACCAGTTTTTTTAACACTGATAGAGTTTTGAGTAGGGTAACACTGGTTCCCTTTTTTAAGCATACTAACTGTGTGTTAATTTGTTTTTTCTGTTTCTGTCATGTTTAGCATTTATGTCCCAAGTAGTACACTTTTTCTTTTTTTCTTTTTTTTTTGGGGGGGGGGGGGGGGGTGACAGGATGCAAACACAGTTATGTTAGAAAAATACAATACAAGCCATATTAAAAAAAACAGAAAATTAGAAGGAACTGAGACTCCAAAAGCGATCTCCAAAGATCAGGGATAAAACCCACAGATCAACCATCCAAATCCAACAGTCATCTTTCCCAATAATAGGCAAAAGTGTTGACTTTTTAAAAGATGCTCCATCCCTGTAGTTTTCAAGACTTGCTTACTGAGGACAAGACAGAAAAGCTTTTAATCCATCTCTGGCTGGGCTTTAATACAAGCAAGAGGAAGTGATTAATTGGGGCCTCATTTCTGAGTAACATGAAAGTTTCACGAGAACCCCCCCCAACAAAAAAAAACTTTCAATGTGCCTTACTCAACTTTAAAGTCTGTTAACTGAAATGCAGACAGGAACACCATTTGCCTCAATATGGGTTTCCTACAGTTATTACACATTGCAGAAATTCTATTGACTTTACAGCTGGAATTCAATTTAAACAGATTTTTTTTTTTTGCTTTTAGTCACAGAGACTGAAAACAACTCTGAAATAAAATCAAATGAAGAAAACACAGAAGTAAATGAAAAAAGATTAGGTGGACTGATGGATGGAAATGAGTGAGGGACCAAAAGAAATGGGATCCTGAGAGAAAAGCAATTATCCTAGAGCATCCGGATGTGATGACAACAAGTGACAGACAGGGAGAGCTGCAGCTTATTTCTCCACTTTCATCACAGCTGTCCACCCACACTGGCTTTCATTTGCCTTCTTTTCTATATGAATGCACATTTTAATTCTCTCAGCTACCTGTGATTACTGGAGAGTGTGCGGAACAAGTGCGTGGGACTGTGTGTATCTGAACATGTGTGTTTGTTCCGTGTGTGTGAGCTGCTTTTCTAAAAGAAGCTGCAGCTCTGCAGTCCCCTCGGAGCTGCAGTCCTGTCAAAGCAGATGCCTCAGAGCTTCCCAAGAGCTTTCCATCTTTTGCTTTAAACCAACAGCAGTGACAGTGGGGCGGGGCTGTTGCTGGGTGTCATACAAATGCAAGAAAACAAACGAGCTGTGCAATTCCTTAGCCGTTTTCTTTTTAATCTGACAGCAAGACAAAAACTGTAAGCTGTCATGTACAAACTGACACAGCAGGCCCCAAGTCAGCCTGCAGTCTTTGCTGTGTGCAGAGCTGAAACGCATCTGAGAGAGGCATAAGCATGGAAAGGTGCTAAATTAAAGATGATATTCTCATGATGGGCTGTAAGTGGTGCTTTGGACTTCGGATGGCTCTCCTGCTATCAAAGCTTTACTCCCGGTGCCACGCACTCAGCAGCCCCACCTCTTCAGCCACAGAGGAGTCAAACAAACTACCAGCACAAGCCCACAGCTTTACTTTTTGAACAGTAGTCCAATCCACACTTCTGTCAGACACACAATCACCTATGAGGTATAGAATACAGACAAACATTCATCCAGGAGAACCATCACTAACAAACATGCATAGCAAGCTGCAGAGCTAAAATTAGCATTAAAGACACTTTGATGCTGGCTTGGGTCAGGAGTGAGACTGATTTGTTTCAAATTTTCCAAGCGTCTGAGCTGTGTTTATTGTCTTTATTTTTAGTTGGAGCAGTTAAGCTCTCAGAAAAAAAGCTGTTTGTTTCCCCATTTCTAGGACATTAGATTAAGATAAAAACAAAACAAAAAAATCCGGCATTTCAGACAGTACAGAGATCCCAACAACATCAAAGTTTCAATGCTGCCACTTTATCAACAGCTGGCTAGATTAATGTATGAATTATTGCAAGAAACAGACATAAATTGTTCTATGCATAACTTCTGACAAGAACATGTAGAAATGAATTAAGTGAATCTCAAAGATGCCTTAAGGCAGGAAGGACATATGAATTAATGCAACATCTAAGTTATTTCCATCATGATTCATGACTTATTCATGATGTTCATGTCTTCTTCATGCTGTTGTGGGCTAAAAATAAACTGAACTGAATATGAAACTTCAATTTAAACAAAATGATCTCTCCTTTAAAACTGGAAATAAATGTTAGATATCTTACATATAGAAAAAAAATGAGTCAGAACTGAAGAATCACAAAAAGTGATAATATTCTAATGAAATACACAAACTCCTGAACATACTACGAAGTGACGTGAAGGAGATTGATTATTCATGAATAATGCTGATTGAAATGTCTGAGTAATTGCAGAAGGTAATGTGAAGTTCTTGCCTTAAGCCATGTGTGCAATGTTTTAATTTATGTGATTTTCCTGGATTTTATGAGGTTAGGCACAAGAGAGCAGAGGAGTTCCTCTGAGAGAGCCACACTGAACAGTAAATAAAATATAGCACTGCTGTCATGAACTTAATTCTCATAGCTCTGTTCCCTGAGGATGAACTGGATTCTCATCAGCAGTCCTTATGATCAGACTTTTGACAGATTTGGTTTTGTAGCTTGGAGCAGAAATAAACCCACACATGAGCACTCACTGTTAGAGTCTCACTGGAACCTTTTGATTTCCTGTAAAATCTGAAGTAGGTTAATGCATAAATGGATGAACGTTTATATATGAGTGTAGGACAGATTGCAGGGTCAAGTGATTTTTGTGCTTGTGGCCCATCCAGCGTTGTCAGGAGGCTGCCCTCTGTCTCTCCCTCTGGTGGCCTGCACTCACTCTCTCCAGAGTACTAACTACTTCCTGGTTCCCCTACTCTATTACCCAGCTACCCCTGCAGCCACACCCAGGAGTCCAACAGCTGAGTCTCATCACTATTCACCATCCACAGTATTTAGCCAGTGCATCCAGCTCTGCTCAGCGCAAAGTTTTGACCACTCTTGTCAACGCTGAGTGCGGTCCTATCTGCTTCTCTGTTCATGACTCCCAAGATCTGTTTCTCATCCTGTCTTTCAGCCGCCTGCCTCGACTCCTGCCTGTCCCTGACCAATGCCTGCTCTATCTTTGACAAGCCTGTGCCTGCCCGACCACTACCTATTTGAGAATCACCAAACCCTGCTCCCAAGTAAACACTGCAAATGGATCCAACCGCCTCTGACTCTCTGTTACAAGCATATTTTCACAAATCCGCTCTTTTTCAAACAGCATTTTTTTGTCTGCTTCTGATTCACGGTTTGAATAAAGACATACTCAGAAAACAAATTTTTAGCTTATTTTTCTTAATACATGTCCCCCATCATCAGAAATATGCCACAAGAACATGTTAAAAACACAATTTTCATTGGCGTGGATTTTTCAGCAAAACAACATGACCACTCCATGTTGAAATGTCTGTGATAGTAACTGAAACTGAGCAAAAACCATCTTATTTATTGTCTACTTCTGTATTTGGTCTTAACTTTTCTGCTTTTCTGTATCAAATCAAGCTTTTGAGAAAAACTATATAAATGTTCTTCCACGTCCAGTTCTGTGTGCCAAAACAGTTTGTTTGATCTATGAATTAGGTCATTTTGAGACTCTAAATCATTAATTTGTTAAATTACATGTTTTGCTTCAACAAGACAGAAGAAGAAAAAAAGAGTTTTTATAAAATGTGGGTTCACTTCAGTTTTTTTCATCCATATGGACAAACATCAAGAACCACACAGGTTCCTACTGTAAAGATTTGCTGCAACTCATAATATTTTACACTGTGTTGATTTCAGTGATTACAGCAAACTGACTCATTCATCCTCTTGGTTCTGCTCCATTTGACTCTGACTGTTGTGCAAAGTTCTTTTTGTAACTTGAATAAGTCCATCTACGTTTGAACAACACACACACACACACACACACACACACAGCTGATGCATTCAGAGGCTGCATGGAATTTCCGCACTTATGTACTTTAATTAAGAGCTTGCTATTGCTGCATTCAGGTGCGCTGGTAATTTCATTTGCTCACACTGATTTCAGCCAACACAAACACGCACTTGTTGCATGTCATTGTCACATTTTGAAATGACAAAGACTCACAACTACAACACACTGATCTGTAAGAACACACATAATAAGACAAAACGTTGAACATTTTTCAATATATGCATGTTTTTTTCTATGAATGACATTTTTGACAAAAAAAAACTTTAAAGTAGCCTAATTATTTTATTGTTTATCACTAGTTCTAATCTTTATGGAAGCAAATTGCATTAAATTAAAAAAGGGGGGTATTTTTTAACTGAATGAAATATGCATCCATAAAAATTTTATTAAAAAATTGTTTAAAAAGTATATTTTTTTTAAAACAGATTATAAGCGACAAAGTTGACCACACTCACAATGTGAGCGCCCAGGAGGTCACTCACGGACTCACAAAAAATGACCATTTTAGTTTGGCCAAAATTTAGTACTTCCCCAATGTTTTGCTGCGTAATGTTTGTAGATAAAGTCGATTCTTTAAAGAAAGGTATGTGTTCAGAGAACAGAAGGGTATTTTAGTAAAACAAAGTTACATTTTGTAATGTTATAAAACCTAGCATAAGACTACACTTTCAATTATTATTAGTATTTTGTTTTTGCAAGAGAATAATCATTAATAGAATCTTTATAAATAAAGGCAATAACTGTTTACTTTTAAATAAACTAATTATTTTTCCCAAGAAATGTTTGGCTAGTAGAGTCCAGATTTGCCTGGTAGACTTTGGATGTTACTGGCCACCCCTGCTAATAACCAAAAAAGTTCATTAAGAGCCCTGTGTATGCGTATGTATTCATCTGTTTAGATCTGGATGGATACATTCTGGGCATGCTGTAAAAATGTTGGTGCTGTCATGTGATTATTTTTTTTTGTGCGATCAATTAGTTGTGGCCTGTAATTAATTAATCTAAATAATTAATGTTAATCGCAAATATTTTTAACCTAATAATTGCTGTGAAAAGCCTAAGTTTGAGGCATTTTCATTTAAATTTGTGAGATTGTGGTGCAGTAAAAGGTCAAAATAAAACTATAAAGTGGCTTTATTAAGTTTTTTTTATATTATAACAGACTTTCAACTTTACTTTCACACCACCAAGGGGGATTTTTTCTTGAACAATTGAAAATTTTATAAATACATAGTGCTCTAATAAAAGCATAAAAAAACAATAACACTTCTGAGCAATCAAAAATATTGACCACAAACTTCTTATTAATATCGTAATTTATTTGTTGCCAAACTTTGTTAGACAGTTTACCACAACAGTAAGACAGTAGAATTGGCATGAGTGATATTATAGTTTCCTTAAACCTGTTTGGTTAATTTCATCATTTGGAGCTGAAAGGAGGAAAGTTTTACCATCATCCAGGATTTACACTCTGTCCCATAGACACATTTCAAGTAGGAAGTTGGAGGCGAGATTTAGCAAATTTATGAAGGTAGTGAGCCCTGTCTTGATGAGTGTCTGACAGTTTGCATTTTAAATTTAAATAGAATTCTGACACAAAAACAGCATAACATTTTACAATGCAATAAACTTTAAGTTACTTAAATTGAATTTAAAGCAAACTGTGTATGAAAATGTTATTTTTAAATATTGAATTGTAAATTGCAAAATGCATTGTCGTTTGAATTATGACAATAAAAACGCATGACAATTTAAAAATGCGATGGCTTTGGTTTATTCACTATTTTTTTTAATTTTCATATTGAACTGTAAATTTTAATATTGAACTGTAAATTTAAAAATGTATTTTCATATTAAAAGCCTGAATTGCAAATTGAATTTTCAACTGAGAATTGCATATTACTTTGAATTATGAATCAAAACAATGTGCATAGTAATCCGACAATGTACAGCATAGCAAACATTACATTCAAAATCCTCAAAGCAGAATACGTCATCTGCTGGTTTGACACTAGGTTTGAGTGAAAGATGGGCAAACTGTCCTAAAGCAAAGAATACAAGACGAGTATCAGTCAAATCTTAAAAAACTGAGGTGACTTCACTGAAACAGTAAAGTTTATTTTAGGAAGATAACTGTGTGTATTTGAAGACCTGAAGATGGAAGTCTCACCTGTGTGGTAGTGCAGAAGTAGATCTTCCCGATAATCTCCTACAGTTAACGGATGGAAGCCCACAGTGACTTGCAAGCTCTCGCCAACATCAAGAGTCCCAGAGGAGGGTTTTACAGAGAAGGGCCTGAAAAAAAGAAAACACTTTTAAAAATGAAATTCATTCAAACTTGTATTTAACAAAATGTTTTCAGTTCCTGAAAGGTGTGAATTGGTTGAAGGTCTGCGTAGCAACAAAACCTTTCTAATAAGGAAGCACAAAGTGAAGGTTACAGTTTGCAGCATTGTTCTGCTGAAAACAACAATCCTCAACAATGTCATGATGTGGACAGCTGTTGATCTAAAGCCCAGCTGGTAAACCCAGGTCCACGGGACCAGCTTGTTTGGCAGCTGGTACTGGACTACTCACCACTAATTACCTGTGTCAGAACACCAGATACAGCAAATTAGCAGCAGAGACAACTAAATCCCCAGGACCATGATTTGGCAGTTCTAGTCTGCTGCATGTCTGTTTCAAAAGCATCAATGCCACTCAAATCAGAAACTTCCCAGAATTAGGAGGGCGTAGCAGAAAGGATGTTTTTCTTCTCTGATATTTGAAAGTTGATATCCAAGAATTTTAAATGATCATCAACACCAAATGTCTCATTTTTACATCTCAGCTACAAGTTGAATGTTGTAGGGGTTCATAGATGGAAAAGGTGACTTCCTTTATTATCATCAACAATTTAAATTCAGTTCTGCACAAAATACACTCAGACATGACGGACGGATGGATGGATGGTTGCTGCCATTCTCTATTCACTCTTGTAAGCAAAATGTGTCAGTTCATAACGTTCACAACTCTATGCAAACCCAAACGCTGCAAAATTGAGTTTTTATGTTAGAACTGGGGTCCTTCGTATTTTGAGTTTATAAAAATGTTAAGGATCTGTCCTTCTAATTGACTGGAATTGACTAGTCTTCTTGAATTTAAAATAATATCTCAGTTTTATGCTTCAAAGTGACTCAGAAAATCCCTCTTTTCAGAGCTGACATTAGCCTAGTCTTTTGTTGGCTCTTACCGCTGAGTGTGCAGCTTAAACTTTGCCTGGCTGTTTCCGATGTTGCGGAGAAGGTGAGTTTTCTGTGTGGAGGCTTTCACGAGACAAACTGGGAACAAAATCTCATCTCGAAAGTCCAAAATGGCACGAGGCCCAATAGCACGGACTGGAATCTCAAACTTCTCTCTCTCCGTCACACAGATCAGTTTGTCCTCATAGTCCTAAAGAAAAATTATGATTTAAAATTTTAAAAAAACAGTTTGATTGTGACTGTATATACATTTATATGTATTTTACAAACACTTGATAAAAGTTCATGCTGCCATGTGTTATAAGTAAGAATTAGACTTGGGACAATACTTATTGATGCAAAATAAATATTTTGCCATAACTTTTCTCATGGTAAATAAAATATAATTTAAAACAACATTTTATATTTATATATCTTATAGATAAGAAATTAGGCTGATTATCTGCAACTGCAAATATCTAAAATATGGTTTAACATAACAAGACTGTCACTAAATATTAAGAGAAACTAATTTAATTATTTTCAGGGCTAAAAAAATTTAACCACAACAACTACCTTGAGTAAATTAGTTGTGAAAAAATTATATTTGAAGTCACATTTTTATCACATTGAAAATGTTGCTGCTTTAATACAAGTTCCCCATTGTATTACACTTTATATGTGATGTTTAAAATTGAGTGTAGGCATGTAAACTGACACATGGCCTTTATTTCACTCAAAACAACAACAAAAAAAGCTCTGAAGATCATAAGAGGCATTTATTACTAAGGTTTCATTAATCTTTTATTTATTCAATTTAATCTCCTTTAAACACATAATTTGTGAGACTTCATTTTACAACTAAAGTTTAAAGCAGACAACAATATTTGACCAAAACAGTTTTTAAAAGCTTAAAAAAAGGTTTAAAAACATTTTTAAAACCAAAACAACAGGCCAGTAAAGTACAGTTAAACCATAAAGCCATTCTTCAGTTTTTCTAGAAATTCTAAATTATATTAAAATGTAAAAATATTTCTGTGATTTAATGACAAGATTGTATGATGTCAACAGTATTTTAAACTGAAATAGAAGTTAATTACTTGTAAAAAAAAAAAAAAAGCAAATTAATATAACTTATTTAATAAAGAGGATAAAAATGAATATTTTTTCGCTTTTATATATTTTTGTTTTAGTGTAAATATAAAAGGAAAATATTAATCAATGAAGTGAATCCTGTAAAAAAATATATCTAAACATGTCTAACAGCGCTGTAACACACTTTCATATTGGAAGCCTTCAAACAAATTTAAATGTCTTCAAAACCTGAGTTCATCATGCTTCTTTAACGCCATTTTCTATTGTGTTTTACTCTGTCTTCTGTTTACCTTGTTTTCCTTGGGAGTAAAGCCAACAGTAAAAGTTGTACTCATTCCTGGGGCCACTTTGCTGCCTGGATTGACTGGACCCACTACAAAGAACTCTTCTGACTGCTGCTGCTCCAGTTTCACATGCCGTAAAACCTAAAGAAGAAATATTAACTTTATCAGACTGAAAACTAGCCAGCAGAAATGCATAAACTCATAAAAATCCTATATTCAGAACTCCCCATTTTTTTCTACACATCTCTTCCCAAGCCTCATGACCTTTTTGAACATTCATACACCCACAAACACATGGGATTTCATTTTGTCTTTGCTTAAAATGTCAGAGCAGGCATTGTAAAAACCTGAAAACGTCTTTGTTTTACACCAGCCTTTGATAAAAGAAAGTTATCCATTGTTTTAATGAAGTTTGATACTGAGTTTGGTACATTTTTGATGAACTCACCTTGTCATTGTTAAGAAGGATCAGAGGTAGCTTGTAAGTCTGTAATGGAGTGAAGTTCTGAAAAACCAATTCTGAAGGGAAGGGCTGGAAAAGCGGTCTCTCCTTGTGAGCCAATGAAAACTGAAAAACACAAATCTCTGATAACCTAATGTAGAAGATTGAAGATCTAAACACATTTACAAAGTTCAAAGCCAATTAAAGGTATCAATTAGTTTCATATTTTAAATTATATATATACATATATAAATTATACACATTTATATATATATATATATATATATATATATATATATATATATATATATTCTGACATTTTAATTAAAATGATAAATAATAAAAAAATATTATAAACGCTGATATAAAAAGAACAATTTTTTAAAAATCTATCCAGTATGCTTCAGGTTTCCTCTTTTTAACTTAGCTGTTTGTAGAGACTAGAAGATTTAAATGTTTTAATAAATGCGTTTCAGAACGGTATATAATAGTTTTGCAATTTTCTGAAAAACTAAACTGACTTTTTGTATAATGTATTATAGCAAAAAAAAAAATCAGAATATTTCAATGCCACTCTTGATTCTGAAGCTAACAGCTAAAACATGCCTCCTTTCAAACTGAATATCAAAAGTTCAAGCTATAGGGATGCAAAAACACATCCTGCTGGGTATCAACATTTGCATATTTAACACATCAGCTAAAACAAATGTTAAAGAAAGCACACAAGGTGAAAATGTGAAACGAGTTGCTGCTGATGATGGGGGCATCTCTTCATTTCAAAGACATTTGTGAACTTTTGATGGAGTTTCTGCTAAAGTCTTCAGCTGGATTCTGCACTGAAAGTAATGAGTCACATTGTTTGACCTCTGCCCATCAAACAGCACCTGCTGACTCAGGAGGAAAAGGTCTGGTGCAAAGTTAGAGGTCTCACAGATTCTGCCAGGCACATGAGCCATTATCAGTTCATTTCTACGGGGCTGTCAAGATAGAATTGCCCCTATTTTGTGATTAAACAAATATTACAAAATATTGACAGGAAAAAGAAATGCAGCTTTTAAATCTTGGCTTCATTGTTTGAAAGACAAACAGGTTTTTCTATCCCGACTGACATGTAAAAGGAAAAGTAACTTCTCAGCATGTTTCTCTCACAACAAACTATTTCATACTTTAAACTTTGTTTTTAGACATTTGAGATATTTAATCAGGTTGAAGTTGTTTTTACCTCTCTTTGCTCTACATCTTTCAAAGCTTTCCTCAAAGTTATCACAGTCGAGCATTTTTGTCTCGTTGAGAGCTAATATCTAGAAATAATTAAAATATTATTAAAATTAGCCAAAAAAGAAAATAGAAAAAATTGATCTAAGACTTAAAAAACTCAAACTGCACTGTAATATTTGGTTGAATCTTAAGGATGTTATTTTTAAAATGTTAACAAGTTAGACTGGCTGTTCATTCATTCTTATTAATTTGAAAAAATAGATTTACATTCTGAGAAAAAGTGCTAGCTTTAGATTTTATGATTTTTTTTATTTGCCAACCTGTACTAATATTCTCATTTTGTTCACTTTTTTTTCCAAAATGAGTAATTACACGAGACTTTCTTATGTCTAATCAAAATTAACTACAATTAGGTACACGGTGGCGCAGTGGTTAGCGCTCCTGCCTCACAGCAAGAAGGTTCCCGGTTCAAGTCCTGGCTGGGGGACCTTTCTGTGTGGAGTTTGCATGTTCTCCCCGTGCATGCGTGGGTTTTCTCCGGGTACTCCGGCTTCCTCCCACCGTCCAAAAACATGCTTCACAGGTTAATTGGTTAATCTAAATTATCCCTAGGTGTGAATGTGAGTGTGCATGGGTGTGTGAGGTGTGCATGGGCCCCTGCGACAGACTGGCGACCAGTCCAGGGGTGTACCCTGCCTTCGCCCATGAGTAGCCGGGTTAGGCTCCAGCAACCCCGTGACCCCGAAAGGGATAAAGCAGATTGGAAAATGAATGAATGAACGAATGAATAGGTACATTAAAAACTCAAGAAATACAAACCACTTGCTTAGAAGTGACAAAAATATTCATTATTGAGCTGCATAGCACTTAATTTTAGGTAAATCTATCTCACAGTTAGCTTTTTAGCTTATTTTTACCTTTTTTAATGCTCGTGTGGAGATTTTTGCTTCTACATTTAGATTTAAGATTTCTTGTTGGTAAAATTTACTTACTGCATGGACAGATCATTTTACTACATAGTTTCAAGTAATTTTCTTCTTAGGATTAGTGTTCTTTTCCTATTTTTAGGCTACTTCATTTTTTCAGTGTGGAAAGAACTGCAAGCCTCACCCCAGACCAGATAACTCACTTTTGACAAAAACGCCTGAATATTCCTTAAAAACTGTAAGGCAAATGTCCTGTGGACTGAAATCAAAAAGGACTAACTTTCTGAAATTCATGCATCATCCTGTTACATTTGGAGTAAAACTTTTACAAAAAAAACAACAAATTACGGTACATGGTATATATTCATTTATAATTCAAGCAGGTATAAGGTTAACTGCTTGAATTCTTTACATGTGTCAAACTTAAAAAAAATGTAACAATAATTATCATCAAATCAAAACAGTTCTTCAACTGTGAGTGAAAATTAATAAAATACACAAAATTATCCATATGCAAAAAGAAAATGCTATTTTTATTTCATTAGTTTTCTTTTTCTAACACATATTAAAGTCATAACATTAGTTTTAACAATAATTCTCTATCTGTTGTAATATTTCTCATTTAATCTGATAATTAATCTCTAGCACAGGCCTCACAGGCTCAGTTTAGGCTGTTGCTGAGCCATCTGCAGCCTTTTCAGCTGCTTCCATGACTTGTAAAGCTCCAGAGAAAAAACAACATTAACTTGCACTTACTTTTTGATGAATAGTGTTGCTCATGTCAAACCACTCGAGGATGCGTGGTGGGTTCACCTCGGTGGTGTTATTTAGGCGCTCCTCTGTGGACTGCAGCATTTTCTGGGTGAAAGCTGATGGCGTCATCTGCAAGGACACATCATCACTGGCCACTATGTACCAACAGTTCCTTTACTCTCTTTTTGAAAACTTAAAGCAGCAAATAAGATTAAAAAAAATAAAATTAAGCATTCAACATTTGACAGCTTACAGCAACCACCATCAGCTACATTTAGTAAATGTTCATTTACACATTTGTTTGCTTGTTTTTTTCTTCATAGTGAAATTAATAAGATAGGTTGCAACATCCTCTGCACCTCTGTTTGGTTTCAGAACAGGTCAGAATAGAATTTACCTTAAACTCATAATGAATAATGCAGCAGGAGGTTACAGTCCATGCAAAATTAAACAGCTGCCACAAAGTGTGTATTTATAATACACTTTAATATATAATTTAACAACAACAATGTTGCTGAAATAAACAGAATTCAGTCAGTAAGCATGTTAAAAAGTGCAGTGAGTTGTTCTATGTTGAATTTTAAAATATTCAGAAATTAAAGTTAAAGACAGAAGTGTTGAATATTTTCCAAAGAAGGCATAAAACGACCCAAAAACTAAATGCAATGATGAAAGTAATACATTTAAAGGGTATTGTTGCAAAAGTTACAAAAAAAGATATCAAAATTAATATAATAAATGTGCAATAGTAATTTGATTTAATATAGTATAAACAGTATTTCACAAGTGAAGTTACTGAAGCTAAACCTATAAATACAAACATTTACAGAATAAATCAAACATTACTTTAAAAGCATGAGACAATACTGTTAGGTCATCAACATATTAATATATAATATTAAGATTTTGTTGCGGTTTTTTTTGTTATAATATTGTCACTAGTGGCCTGTTTCAATTGACAAAGCAAAAACAGCGAGGTATTCTTACCCGTCTTGGTTTGTTCTCTTTTGCAACCACTTTATATTTACAAAGCAGAGATGCCTTGTTCTGAACTTGAACAGCTTTCATTTTGGACCAACGTACCAGAGAATCTTCTGCACTAAAAAAAAAAAAGACCAAAAAAAATACTGCATGCATAAATTAAAATACATGTAACTGTTCCTTTTTACCAAAGATATCACAGCAAGGGGAGAAAGAAATCAAAGAAAAACAGAGCTCATTTCCTTCGGTCCCTCTTCTCTGAATATTACTGCTTCTGACAGTTAAAATGTAAGCATTAAAGTATGATGGCAGTTTGATCTTTTGGGAGTAATGAAAGCAGAGCAATGTCATTTTTGAATCTTCTGACAATTCACTCAGCTGAAAGGAATCATAAAAATAGTCAAAAAATATTTTTATCATATAATGTATTTATTTATAAATATTATATGTTGCTTAGTTGCATGTTTAGTGGCATTTGAATCTGATAATGTTAATAGTGCTGCTTCCTTTTACTGGTTAGATTAAATTTAGCAAGGAAAACAAAACATAAGATTCACAGAAAATACCATGTCTGATTAAAACCTGTCACTTTTTTTAAAGAAGAAAGCTATCTTGGACTTTTCTCAGATGTATTTTTTAACCTTCAGCTCCGTGCATTTCCTCGTGCATTCGTGAACATGTAGGTAACATAACAGACAAAACCACAAAAAAGCCAGTAAATGTTAGCATTTAGCTTTTTGTGACGTGAAACTAAAAGCTAACTGTACACAAAGTTCACTTTCGTCCATGACGTCGGACGCATTAACTAAAACACTTAGATTTTCTCAAAATGCTTACTTGCGTTTACTACAATATAGATAATGTTTACCGTAAAAGGTAATGATAATTTCACAAAAACGGAACCAGCAATAGCTTTGTAAGATAACTGAAATATTCGAAGTTGAAATACCTTTTGTAACATTTAGCCGAAAAAAGAATATCCCCCGTAAACTTGACGGTTTATATTAACATTTTACACGTATGCTTTCTTTTTTAAGTGATTTGTTTGTCGAACTATTACAGAGATCTTGTCGAAACTCTGTCATTCTCTTGAAGACTCTGGTGTTCGTTGCAGTATGTTGCTGTGGCAACGGACTCACCTAGATCCCAGTAAAGCGTCCTCTGATTGGCTGAAAAGGCTTGATGGCTTTTTAGATGACAGATTAGATTTGTTTGGACAATCCTCTAAATTTTATTTTGTCATACCACTATATTCTCTCTGTTGAAGGATTTGGTCATTTTATGGCTTTAAAATCTGCTTAAGTTTACCAGAAAAACCATGATACCCTAAACCTAGCCATTAAAGCTAGATTTAAATACACATGTTTAAACAACTAGAAGGTAAACTTGCATTTTCCATTTCAATGTCGTATGTAGGCTAAATATCTAAATCTAAAAGTTATATGGTAAATCTAAATCTAACTGAAAATGTCAATGCAACAAAAACAACCCACAGCTCAGTATGTAAAAATGTTTTTTACATAAATATAAACATTTACATTACACATTTTCAATTACTAATAGGTGCACAGTATTTTTTAGTATTTATTTCAATTTAACATTTATTAATAACATTTATGTTTATGACTATTTCTCTACTGAAGGACCCATTATTGTTTAGTATTCTTTCATCTTAGTCTGTAGGCTTTATTAAATGTTTTACGTTTTACTATTTAAGTTTTACCCACAAGTGTGCTGATTGACTATAATACATCTTCCCCATTATAGACTCAGAAGTATTTAGAGTCATTGCCTGCTTCAGTCAATTGCTGTGACAAGAAACCAGTTGTCATATTGTTTCAGAGCAAGTGTTTGCAACTGAAACTGTAAGCAAGTTCATTGGTTCATGACAGAATGGCCTGGCCAACTCAGACCCTATGGGAGATTCTTTGCTGCCGTGGGACCACAGAAGTCGACGCCACACTATGCCATTCCAGAAGGTTTTTTGTGCATTAATGTCAACCCATGATCCTGCCTGTTCCTGAGGTGGGTCGCTGGGGCCATACCTCTTCATGTTTCCTGCCCATGAGGAGGGTCTTTGGGACTACTCCTCAACATCTTACCGAAGGTTGGTGCCTGGAACTGTTTTCCTTAATTTTTAATGATCCAAGGGACTTCTCCCTTTCACGTTTCCTTGAATTTGTTGTTTATACTTTTATTTTTTTGGTCATGTTTTGTGTGATGTCACAGTCACACCAGGTTCAAGTCATTTTTACCTTTACCTGTCTTAATTTTTTAATAATTATCCTTAATGTATTTAAGTGTTTGTTTAATGTATTTGTTCCTCATCTTAAAAAGACTGAGAGAATTTCACTACATCTACAACAGATAAGACCAAAAATGACAAACTTTATAAGAATGTAACCAGTCTTAAGTGAAACTGCATTTGACGCAATGTTGTGTTTGACCTACTGCATGTTTGACTACTTAACACAGATGCACATAATTTAAACAATTGCAAAGACCACTCCAGTCCATACAATGCTTTTAAATTCAAACCTTTATTGAACATTTTGATTAAAATTTTAAAATTTTGGAAGCTAATTTAAAAAGCCCTAGTAAGGGTTGTCTGAGCTCCTTTAAACTCACTTTTTCTTAAAACTCAAAATTGTAAATGCCAATTTAAAAAACCCCATCAGGATTTGGCATGCTCCTCTCCTGTCTAAGCCTGACTGAATTTAGAAAGAACTCCTGGGAAAGGCAATTCACAGAGAGAGCTTCTTTTCCACAGACAACAGGGGGGGGTAAAAGAGCTGGAGCAAAGGTGTGTCAACAACACACTGAGAAGCACACACTGCATCAGGAAGTCCTGAAAAAGAGAAAAGAAAAGCATGTTAATAAATGTCACTGCTACCAGGAATAACATTAGACTTGGGGACGAGTCCGAGTCTTTCAGTAATGTAAGGCATCCATTCTTACCATCTTCCTGGGCCTTTTTCACCTTCCCTATGATGGGTTTCCCCCACGGGAAATAACTGAAGGTTGTTTAAGGACCCATAGGCAGGAGAATGGAGCGCTGTGGCCCTACCTTTTACCTGGACAGTGGTTGAAACTGCACACTTATGAAGTTAGAATTTAGAAGAGGAAGAAATGTATTAATATAGCACTTTTTTCAACTTGTCCTGTGTCCTGTCCAGCTGCTAAGCAAACAGATGAGAACTGAAGGCCTCTTGTGTTGGATAGATGTTACTGTGACAATCGGGGGTTATGAATCTTCTGTTGGTATGTACCAAAAGAACAATATCCCACAGCCCCCAAACCAGACATCCCTGCCAAAATCCATTATGCAATGGGAACAGGTTTCCCTCACTGGCAGCTTTATGAACCAAGATCCTGCTTTAGCCACCTTGGTGTGAGCCCCAGACCCCATATTCTCAGACAAAATCAAACATATTCTCCAAATCCACAAAGCACACGTGGACTGAATGGGAAAACTACTGTGAACCCTCAAGGATTCTAGAGCCACAACCCTGCCTTTTTTCCAGTTCTCCCTGATCAGCTTGCTTCTGATTACCTGACTCCAGTGATTCCGCATTCTGATTGACTAAACACACCTGATTTAGGTAATCAGAATCAACCAGTCCAGGAAGAGCTGGAAAACAGGCAGGGTTGTGGCTCTTGAGGACAAGGGTAGGCAAAATTTAGCGTGAGGTATAGCGATGATCCGCCATTCTACTGTGGCAGAGGTGTCAAACTCAAAAACACTGTGAGTCAAATTTAAAAAAAATGACAAGTCAAGACCTGGACTTCTTTAATATTTCAGAACTTGCAAATGACCTTATGAATTCAACCAGAAGGTATAAACAAATAAATAAAACCAGTAACAACATTTTTTTTAATTAAAACTTTAAAAAATTAAGTGTATTCACACTTATCTAGAGCTTTCAATATTAAATCTAACAAGAAACTTTTTCTGCTGGACAACAACAGGCAAAAAATGACATATCCATCTTTGCATCCATTTTCTTTAAGTCATCCGGACGCGGGTATTTCAGAGGAACTGCAAACAAGTAGCTTTGTTTTTGGAAAAAACAACAACACTGAGAGGCTGGGTCTTGTAGCCTATAGTGATGGAGTCTAGGCTCTTCACAATTGGACTAGACTCTTATCTTATTAGTATCAATGAGAGTAGAAAGAGGACAGTGAAAATGCAAATGCTTCTGCAGTGCCAAGTCAGACCGGTTTGCCACCACAGACTGTTTTTGCAGGACAAACTGGCTGTTGTTCTGAGACAGCAAAGCTGATTAAAGTTTTAAAAAGTTCCCATGTTACCACACGTGAAACGATGGGTGATGCAAAGTTGTCCAGCATCAGTTGAACATGAAAAGTTTAAACCTTACACCAAGTGCAGGCTTGAGCTGAGCATTCAGGATGGCAGTCTCCTCGAGGGATCCAGGGTGATTGTCCCATCCCATGAGCAGACATATGCCATGGGGAGCTGCTGCACAGCGCCAATCCAGAGGTGTCCCAGATGAAGAGCCTGGCAAGGTCATTTGTGTGATGGCCAGTGATTCTGAGGGAAAGTTAAAATTAGTTTTCAGTGTCAAGAGAATCTAGAGTGCTGCACCACTTTGTCTGTGGGAGTGGCCAAGACTCCATATTGACTTTTCTAGTCCTTTTATGAGACACTTTGTTTTAGTTCTGTACAGTACAGTTAAGTACAGTTGTTTACTTTTACAACCTGTGCTGCAGAATATGAGTTTTCTGAGTGGTTGTCCCAGGTTTGTGTTGGACATTTGTTTACAGAAAAAATAAAAATGTCTCTCCAAACTTTTTACAATTTTACTATAGAGAATTGAATTGAAGCTGAGAAATTTTATAGATGTCATGTTGATTGTCTAAGTCAAAATGGAGGCCTCTGTGCTCTTAGGAACTTCAAATGCACAGATATTTTGTCAGAAGAAATGGATAGCACCTGAATGTCACAGCAAAGGGTCTCAATACTGAATCATGATTTCAGTTTTGCTTTTTAAATAAATCTGCAGAAATGTCGAAAAATCTGTGTTTTTGTCAATATGGGGTGCTGTGTGTACATTAATGAGGAAAGAAATTAACTTAAATGATTTTGGCAAATGGCTGCAATATCACAAAGAGGGAAAAATTTAAGGGGGTCTGAATACTTCCTACTATACTATAAATGTATATTGAGATGTCTGAGGTCTTTCCAGGGATTTTCTGTAGCCACTCCTCCAGTTTAGGGGTTACAGCCCTGACAGCTCCAATTATCATGTGTACCACTGTCACCTTCACCTTCCAAGCTTTCTCCAGTTCTTCTCTGAGTCCCTGGTATTTCTCCAGTTCCTCATGTTCCTTCTTCTTGATGTCATCCACCACAACAGCTTTCCTCTGTTCTTTATCCACCACTACAATGTTTGGTTGGTTCGCCATTACCATTCTGTTCGTCTGTATCTGGAAATCCCACAGGATCTTTGCTCTCTCATTCTCTACCACTTTCAGAGGTGTTTCCCATTTTGGCTTTGGGGTTTCTAGTTCATTTTCTGCACACGTTCATGTATACTATTCCAGCCACTTGGTTGTGGCCAGTGCTTTAAGTGGCCAACAGGAAGTGGCGGTAGTCTTTTATGGAATTCGAAACATAAAATGCAGAGAATTTTGAATGTGAAATTTGATCAATAAAAAAATTTCATATTTTTCTTTGTCATAATATGTAATAAGAAAGAAGGAGATCAGGTCAAGTCTATAAATAAATGTAGTCATACATCGACTGTGTACATAAAATTATTTAAATGTGAGCACAATTACAACATTACGTCACATCGTTACGCCGCACGTGCTGCTGTGACCTCATCCTAAAACCTAGCTTGTAGCTTGTAGTTCAACAATGAGACACAGCAACTCATTGAAATGCGGTCGTCTGAGTGCAGGCTGGTTAAAACAACTTTTAACATGATACACATTGTTTCTCACTGTTTTCCCGACAATCTATTTATCATAAACACTTACCATCCTGCATTCATAGCCAACGTCTCCTCAGTACTGCAGTTGCTAGCATTCTCTGAATTAAAGCACACATGGCATGGTTCTTGCCAGTAACCGTCTTGCAACATTCCTCCACCGTACCAAAATAACACGTAAAAATTGTTGTTCCTGTCGTTCAAACCTGGTAATTGAAAAATAAAGTTTTAAGAAGCTAAAACCATTTCGATGAAGGCTTTAAAGCGCTACACCTCCGACTTTCTCTTGTTGTTTTGACCTGCCTCATACTTCCTGGCAAATGACTGAAGAGATCTTTAATCACATGGTTTTGTTTACAAGCTTTGGTCCGAAACAAAAATCTCCCGTAGACACCAGGTTGAATACAGACCAAACTCAATCTTTCTGAAACAAATTTGTGTACTCGGACCGAACCAAAAAAATTTGTCAGTCTGAATTCACCCTAAATTACTTGTTAATTATTTTAAATTATTTGTAAAATCTCAATTATGGCTTCATTTGACATGTGTGGACAATAAGTTAAAGTCTGATATGGATTCATTGTAAATATTCCTCTGCCATCGTGCAGCATGTTTATGCATAAAGAGTGTGTACTTTGAATTATGTTATTATTGGAACAGCAAAACCAGGGCTCTGCAACCTCTAAAAGAACCATTTGGTCCGGTTTCTTACTGACAAAATTGGGCAAGAGCCGCAAAATCTCACTACACTTTTTATAAAAACACACTTCTTTTGCGCCCAACTTTTAAACATTTACAATATTTAAACCATAAAAGTGTTATATTTTCTATAGGCTATATAATAATTTTGATGTATTTTATTCTTATAGCAGCATATTCAAGTTCCTTTTAAGATAAAATTTAGTGTCAAAAAAGATCCTCTTAAAGAGGTTAATTTACCTGCACTTGTTGTGAAATTCTCTAATTAAAGAACTTTGCTTCTGAAGAGGAACTACTGCTGTGCAGCAGAACAAAAGAATAAAGACTTATTCTTTAAAGAATGAAAGAGATCCACATAAACGTTATGTTTTACAGTGTACTTTTTTGTGATGAATTCAACCTGTGTAACAATTGTGGTTTTAAAAGATTTCAATTTTTTTTTTTTTGCAATTAAATAAAAAAATTGGTCTATGTATCAGAATGCTGTAATGTTTATCTAAGGCGCAGGTATGGAGGTCAGGGACTTCATTCCTGAAGATAAGTGTTGTGCACAGTAAAAATACCAAATATTTTTCCTCCCTATCTTTTTCCATCGATCTCAGCTGAAAAACTCAACAATTCTTGTAAAAATGTCAACAAATTTTCATATTGTCAGCAACAAATCTGATTTAATTCTCTTTTGAGCTTCATTTAGGCTTGTGTGTATTTCTGTAACTTCATTATTTTGTGTTACCTTTATTTTTTCATCTTTTTTTTAACTCATCACTTCACATTCTTGTCTTTTATGAGTCAGCACTTTGAATTGTTAAAGATGAGGGACAAAAAAAGAAAGAAAGGTACTTGGCTTTCTTTCTTTGAATGAAGTTGTCTTGTGATTTTTTACTTACACCACTCAATTTTATTGACATATTTTCTAAGTTTTTCAACCCAAATAATTCTGAATGGCACATTTTTATTCTTTTTTGTTTTTATTGCTTTCCCTGTATTCTCTCACTGCTCCTGAGCTTCCAGCTCACGGATCAGTGAGCTGCTCATCCGTGTGTTAAACAGGATTCACCATTCTTCAAAGGCACCGGCATTCAACGCAGGCGCCACCCCTCCCCTCGTTAAACGGATGGTGACGTCAGCACGTCGCATGACCTCCGCCACTCCGCGCGCCGCCCCTGAGTCTCCATCCGCCGCTAACTGTCCACCTGAACTCCGCTCGGCATCACCTGACAGAAACGAAGCACACAGCCGCGCGACGGGCAGGTTTTCCGGACATGGACGCGTCGTCTTCCCCCTCCTCCCTCCAATGCAGGTGAGACTGATCGGAATTGAGGTTTTAGCGCAAAACCGCCGTCAATAACGTGACAAATGATTAAGTTATTGGTAAAACTTTTTGTAGAAACGGGGGTTTAAATCATATTATTGAATAAATGTGGTCAAGGAGATGGGCAGAGAGGACACGTCGTGTTATTCTAAGGATTAAAAGCAGCCTATAAGGACTTCTCCTCCTCTGACGTAATCCCGTGTGCACGGGCGGTGAGTGCGTGCGATGGAACCGGTAATTCTTCATGCCTCTCTCCCTCATTAACATTTTTGGGCCTGGAGGACTCGCTCAGCAGACCGGGCTCGTCTGTTTCCCCTCGGAGTCCCGAGGCTCGGGAGCAGCTCCATTGGAGTTTTTTCTTTTTTTTTTCTAGCGGGGGGGACAGCGGGGTGTCGGGATCCGCTTCCCGATCCCGGGCGGAAATGAGAGATTTTAGGCAGCACCATGGACAGCTCCACCGACCCGGATATAGCAGCTTTATGCCCTAACCCAGGGGTCTGCAACCTGTGGCTTCTAAGCCACATGCGGCTCTTTGGATTTAATGGCTAACAGTTTACATAGATGATGGGATGATACTCAGTAAAAGTACTTACTGATGTTTTTTAATGCAACAAATGTTTTTAACAATATTTACCTTGTTTGAAATCAATAAAAGTAGGCTGGAAGTGTTGTGTTGTTATCATATTCACCTAAGTATTTTAATGTTTTCAAGTCTCATAAAAAAAGGAATAGATAACAGGGTTAATCCCTCTCTAAAATATGTTTCACAGCAAAACACAAAAGACTTTCATTTGGAAAACAGTTAAACAACTCAGTATAACACCTACAGGATCTAGCTTATGAGCCGAGACAGCTATATAAGCACTTTTATTGTCAAATCAAAGTAATGTTAAAATGCTTTATTTTAAGTATCAAAACCGCAAACTTATCAGTGTGGAGTATTTACTCACATTTAAAAGTGAAATTATGTACAGCTCCGGGGCCCCGCTTCACCGTCCATCATTGTTGTCAGAAAATCTTAGAGTTTGGCGCAATGATTTTGGGATTTAGGCGTCATCAAAGGATACAATGGAACAATCCTTGGGATTGGGAAAAAGAAGGCCATATTTATTGGTCGCTTTTGAAGCAGTCTTTGAATTTGGACAGCTCTTGTCGCGGTGCTGTGACATAAGCAGCCGACAAATGCAGCCCAAGAAGCACGCAGCACCCGAATTTGGACACAGCTTATTAAATTCATCATAATTAAAAAACCACAGAGAATGCTTTTACCATGGATCAAAAGATGATTGAAGTGGGATTTTTAACAGTGAGGTGGGACTTTGTGGTTCTTATTAAGTTTTGGTTAGTTGGTTAGGTTTTGGCTTTTTTAGTGTTTAATGTTGCAGATCCTTGTCCTAAACCATGGAGGGTTGACAACCTTTAACACTAAAAGAGCCATTCAGACCTGTTTTTCATTGACCAAACTTAGTAGGATTCTAAAAGTCTTGCTTCACCCATTGGTATAGAAACAATGGACAAAGTGAGGTGTGACATCATCCATTGAAAATGCTGTACCCCTGGCTCTCGCGAGATCAGGTCAAATCCATCACCATTGCTTCCTGATACATGCACCGCCATATTGAAACCCGTTGACAGTGATTGGTCCGAATCTTCTTCTTCTTTTGTAAATTTGTGTTGGAAGTTAGCAAACAACCTGAAGGTTTGTAGATTCTACTCATTATTCTCATTCTTCTAAGAAATGTAATTAAATATTCACAGCTTATATCATCTACTCAAATCCCATTCATCTCCCATTTTATGTTCAAATTTTAAATTTAATTTGTAAGGATTTCCCTATGCAACCTATAATGTCTACATTCCAACACCACATGTTCAGTTGTTTCAGTCAGACTGCAAAATCTGCGTCGCCCAGTTTCATGTTTGCCAAAGCTAAAAAGATGCATATTTAGTGTAGTATGTCCAAATCTAAGTCTAGTTAAGACTCTATCCTCTATCCTATTCTGTCCTGCATACCTCATCTTCCCCACAATCCTTTGAATAGCATAAAACCATCTTCCCTTCCTTTCCTTCTCCCACCATTTTTGCCACATTTCCTTCACTCTTTGTTTTACTATGTTTTTAAGTTCTACTTTACTTAGAAGGATGTACAAATCAATGCTCTCATTCCTGAAGGCCATTTTTGTTTTTTTATCAGCCAGCTCATTACCTTTGACTCCTATGTGAGCTGGTACCCAGAGAAATGTCACCACAATTCCCATTGCTTGTATTTGGTACAATGTTTGTTAGATTTCTAATAAATCAGGTCTACTTTCTGAAGTCCCATTTTTTAAACTGATGAAAGACGATCTTGAGTCTGAACATTTAAGTTTTCTAAAAGGTCTATTGTCTTCAATCCATAGAAACATAAGTAATATTGCCACCATTTCTGCTGCATATACTGATACACCTTCACTGAGTATCCTTCCTACTATTAACTGAAATTCCAGAATAACATATGCTACTCCTATTTCTCCTTGTAACCCCTTGGATGCATCAGTTTAATATTTAATGCACCCATGATATCTTTCAATGTGCTCTTGAACCAGGTATGCATATCCAAATACTTCCCTTTCCTCTAGTATTGTAAAGTCGATCAAGCTTTCAGGCAGTAGCCATGGGGGACTGAGAGTGGAACAATAGAACTAATTTCAATTCCGTCAATATCCATCTCAGTTGTGTTTCGGTCAATTACCCAACCAAAACTCCTGACTGCTTTTCTCTGCTTCTCCCATGACAGTTTCAAAATCTCATTTGTTGGATGATTATGATTATGTCCTTGCCAACCAACCCAGTTTAGTGCTAATTGCATTCTTTGCAGATCTAAAGGCATTTCCGCCATTTCTACTTGTAAAGCTGCCGTTGGTGTAGTTCTGACTGCCCCTGTACAAACACGCAACACTTAATAAATCTAATCTTTTAAGAAAACAAGTCAGCAGCAGATCCTAATACTATATTTCCATAATCTAATGTATCAATCCGGTATAAATTATTTTTAACGGCACTCTGTCCGAATCCACTCCACAAACACCTCATCATGTTTACTATTTTCTTGCATGAATCCACACCCTTTTTAATATGAACATTCCATGTCAATTTCTCATTAACCCACAAATTTAAATTGACAAACTTTCTCTAAGACTTGGTTATATAACTTCAACTCTATGTCAACTCATTTTCTCTTCCTTGTAAATAACATCACTTTTGTCTTTTCTACTAACAACTTAAAACCCCATTTCTTAGACCAGTCCTCTACTGTTTTGATGCCTTCCTGTATTCTACTAGTTATGTATTTTATGTTCCTGCCCCTCTTCCAAAGATCCCCATCATCAGCAAACAATGATACTCCCATCCCACTTTTTATCTCCTCAAACATATCATTAATCATAGTTGTGAATAATAACAGAGGTGTACCACTGTCAATACTAGTCCTGGTAGAATAGCTTTGTCCAATTCTTACTTCCATAGTTCTTTCTCGTAGAAAATCTGAAACCTATTGATACATTTGACCTCTCACCCCAAGTTGTCCTAACTTGATTAGTAATCCTGCTTTCCACATAGTGTTGTATGCTTTTTCTATGTCGAAAAACACACCTACACTGTCTTTGTTTACCTGGGCCCTCCTGATTTCATGCTCCAAGTCACGAGTCATGTTTTTAGGGGAACTACAGTAATGAGTGAGCTTGTTTGAAGTCCACACCCCTTCCACTGAAAGTGTGCTTGGGAGAAGCTGTCAATCAAATGTTTGAGGTGGGGGCCAGCGGGCATCGCATGCTTTTACTGAGACATCTGACTGGTCAGTTTATGACTTGAATAACTTGCAATAAAGAAAAAATATCCTTTAAAAAATAGGATAAGAAAGAAGATGTTAAAAAAAAAATTTCATTTCTTTTTATATATGTATATATATAAAAAGTGGCAGAAGTTCATATATATATATATATATATATATATATATATATATATATATAAAGCAAATTTGTGTTCCTTTTTTTTATAAAGGGTGAAACTGTAAAACAACAGACAGCTCAACCCCTTCCTTCTCGTGTTCAAAACAGGAAGTACCTGCTGGTTCCAACAAGTCAAAATCCTATATAAACTTCTATTGAGAAATAGACAGCTATTACTCAGTCATTTTATTTGTCAGAATAACCATTCTTTCTCTGATACGTTTTTCTTAACATCTTCTTTCTTATCCTATTTTTTAAAAGATATTTTATATATATACCTGAATTTCTGCCACTTTGGCATGAATAAAAACATTGAAATATGAACAGAATATTTATTTTAATTACAAATGTGTTTATTTTTATTCACAAAAGCACACATTATTTCCTTTAGAAGTAAGACACCCCTGTACTATTATAAAGAATATAAATCAATGCAAATCAACCAAGGCCTTTTCTTATGTAACTCTTGTGGACTGTCATCTTTTTTCCCAATTACTAAAGTTAACCTGTATAACTTCACTGGCTTGGGATCCAATACGAAAGGTATATAAACTATTTAGAAATACATATTTTTCTCTTCTCCCCTCTGGACAGCAACTAATTGTTTTGCATGTATCCTAAAAATAAATAAAGCTTTAAGAAGATCAAACTTTATACCAGTATTGTGCCTAGCTTTTGAAAGGTGTGCATTCTGGAAGGAACACAAGGTCCTTGAATTAATGTTAGATCAGCAGCGGTAAAAAAAACTTTATTAAGTTTATCTTACTGATTAAGGGGCTTCTTTGCCACAAATGTATACATCTAAAAAGAGGGGCAATAGAGTCACATGAACCCCAGGGTACATGAAGGCAGGTCACCAGCCTGTTGCAGGGCGCACAATCACTCCCACATGTACACCTAGAGGCCCTTTAGTCTAACCAATTAACCTGTGAAGCATGTTTTTGGACTGTCAGAAGAGAGTGCCTGTGCAGAAGGGCATGCATGTGGAGAACATGCAAACTCCACACACAGAAAAGCCAAAGCTGGAATTGGAACCAGAGCCTTTTCGCTGTGAGGCGAGAGAACTTACCACTGCGCCATTGCTCAGACCTACCATAAAATCATTTTGTTGTTGTTTTTTTTTATAAATGAAAAAACTCAGAAACAAAATGCCAACAAAAATAGAGAAAGAAAATTAGAACCAACTTTTCATATCTGTACCAGCATGCTGGACTGAAATGAAACTTTTTAACTTAAACCACTTAAACTGTCTTCCAGTATCCAGTCCAATTATTGCAAACTGTCACCAAAGGGTTGCACTGAATATCAAAGTTCAAAGACAAAATAAACAAAAAAGTAAAAAAAAAACTGCAATAAACTATAGGAATATGATGTTATATAAGAGTAAAATAAAATAATTTAAAGACCATCAGAGGACCACACCACTCTATACCCAGTCAGAAGCCAGGTAATTAAAACGATTCAGAATAGTTTCTACATATTTTTCTCTTCTCTCCTCTGGACAGCAACTAATTGTTTTGCATGTATCCTAAAAATAAATAAAATTGAAAATTGGTCAGAAATGTTGGACAGGTCAACTAACTCTTATGTTGTGTTTGCATGATTGTGTTAATATTAGTGGTGTGATGAGTAAAATAAACATTGGTACCTAACACTGAAACACAGAAATGCCCCTCTCTCCTTTTCTCTTTTTTTTTTACAACTTGTGTGTTAGAAGACTCATAACCCCCTATTGTAACAGTAAAAGCTGTCCAACACAAGAGGCCTTAAGCTCTTATCTGTTTGCTCAGCTGTTGGACAGCAAAAGTAAAGAAATCCCTGTGCAGACATGAAACAATGTGTAAACCTATAATTTATGAACCTTTTACACCCATAGAGACTGCTGTTATCTAAAAGTGAATTTTTGCAAACAGTGGTGCAAAGGTGGGATACTGGGTGTTGCATAGGAGGCCGCTAAGAGTCACTAAAACATTACACACCTTATGTGTACAAATCTACAAGACTAATGTTTCATTTATTTTAATTTTTTCAGTCTAAAGTATAACTTTACTGTTTTTTTTCCTCATTCAAGAGTCACAAACAGGCACTTTTCTGCTCACAGATGCAAAATCACTGTCAAGAACAAATTATTGCTGAGCCACATGTCACTCCTGCTGATGTCTTGATGTTTCAGTTTTACAGGTTTATGAATTTTGTTTAAATAAGGTTGTTTACCTCAAGTCTGGTTATTTATTCCCAGAGTCCAGCATGAACCGATCTCATCATTGGCATCTGCAGAAATCTCAATGGAGATGTTTTAAAAAGCTGAAAAACTTGTTGCACCTTAGCACAACCTGTAAACCATCACCAACAAAAACAAAAAGTAATTTCTTCTTTGTTTCAGTCAAGAAAAAAAGGGGTTTAGCTTCTACAGATATTTGGGAGTGCACAAATTGACAGTCCGATACGACAACCACAAAACTTTCTGTTGATGAAAAAGTCGTCCAGATCCAATTTCAGCCACATTTGAATAACAGAGCATGAGCAAAACGCTGCGAAGATTGAGTATCTGTGGGTATTCAGATGAAGCAGTCATCCCATATGACAGCTGTGAAATGGGCTCAGAGTCATCAGGCTTTGTCCTGCAGCAGAACAGCCTGGTAAAGGCTGCAGTCTGATGTGATACTCTGTCTTGATAACAGCGCTGGAGGCGCAGTGAGAACATTACTAAATAGATTTACGGGCAGATTTATGAGTTGAATTACAGACTGTTTCAGACTTTGTTCAGTGTGGCTCCTTGAGGCAATCAAAACAACATGCATGAATAATAATTTGGCTTTTACTCTTATAAGTGAAATGAAAGTGTGGTGTGTATTATAGCCTACTACACGTGTCTTACAGAGTGCTATGGTAATGAAACAAGACTTTCAGTTTTTTTACTGAAGTCTTTTATTAAATTCCCTTTTTAGCTATAACCATACACCAATCGAACATAATAAGCAATGCCAGTGGAAGTAACAAATACTGATTATTTCTTCATCATAGTTCTTGTTGGTGGGTCGGTTGTTTTAGACATCAATTTGTTCTCAAATGTTACTTTAGAAAAAGAAAATCTAGGTGAGTTTGAGAAACTCCTGTGGTCACATGATCCAGTCATGAAAATTCCAATCCTGCTTCTCCTGTGGAGTGTTTCCAGCCTGCGGAGGTCGATATAGATCAAAATCGGAAGGATTGGCTGTGAATCTGAGACAAGGGCTATAACTGAATTGTCTGCCTACACCCTAACTATTGAAAAAGTATTTAGTGCAGAACTATCCAGTGTCCTTGCTCACCATGCTATCCAGTGTCCTTGCTCACCATGCTCACCACTTTTTTTTTTAAATGGCAAATGTGACGTAATCAATTTCCTGAAGTAAAAGCTTAATTAATCTCAACATTTTACAAAAACTAATCCTAACCCTTATCCACCATTGAAAGAACCACCATAGTTCATCAGACTGGACCACCACAAAAAAGAACCCGGTCTGAGGAACCTCTATGTTTTGGGTTGTAACATGGGAGAATAAAACAGACCAGTAGAGATAGTATGATTTGGGTGATACTCTGATGTGAAGCCTTTGTTTTATCATCCCTGTGGATGGACATGTACCAAATACCAGATTATTGCTGCAGACCTTGAACCTCCTTTCGTGACAGACAATAATCCCCGATGGCTGTAGGCTCTTTCAGCACAATCATGAGTCCTGCTACGAATCAAAAATGGTTCATGACTGTTTGAAAATGTTGGACTCCAGATTCCCAAAATCTCCATCCAGCATCTGTCCAGCATCTGTGGAATGTGGTTTATAAACATGAATGATCCATCAAGGCTCTACCCTGCAGTTTACAATACTTAAAAGATCTCCTGGTGACATCTTTGTGCCAGATATCGTGTTATTGCTGTAAATGTACTTCCATTGTCTTTTATTGTACTGCCTTTTGTACTTCCCTTTTCACTACTGACATCAATTATTAATGTGATGGCAAGAGCTGTAATTTTTCTGCTTCCCTTTAACTTTTTTAGCTTTACTTTGCATTCATTATAATTTTTCTTCTGACTGATGAGACCAAACACTTAAAGTAATCAATGTTTTTCTTGATTCAGTTGTTTGAAATTGTGTTCTATTTTCAGTTACAGTTTTGGAGATTACAAGAAGACAGCAGACTGGTTGTTAGAGCACACAAAGCAGCGTCCTAAAGTGGCCATCATCTGCGGGTCAGGTCTCGGCGGTCTGGCTGACCTGCTGGATGATAAAACTGTGTTTCCATATAGGGACATACCAAGTTTCCCCATCAGCACTGGTGAGTCGCTCCTTTCAGTTACAGACAAGCCTGAAAGGGCAAATGTCTTGCGTTTTATTATAAAGTCCAGTTTTCAGTTGACACACCCAGACCTGCATCAGTCTTACAAGGTCCAGTATTTGAAATATCTCAAAAAGGAACGTGACCTGCAGCTCCTAAAACGGTTCATAATCAGATCAAGAACAAACTCGCTGACATGTTTTAGGTTGAAATTCTGACAAAACATTTCTGCAATTTTGAGTCTAAAGAGAATGATAGCAAGAACCATAACTGGACATAGAAGAACCTGTCCAGGAGTGACCGACCAACCCATTCAGAAAGTCATAAAAGCAGCAAAACAACATGGAAAACACTGCAGAAAACACTTACCCAACTCAGTTATGGTGAGACTTCATGATTTGACCTAACAAAGGAGACTAGACAAAAATACATCCGTAGGAGTTATAGAGAAAGTACATTCAGGCTTTCTGACAATAAACAAAAGCAAATTGATTCTCTGTCAAACTTTTAAACAAAATGTTCTGTGAATAATGTGACAAAAGATGAACTTTCTGAAAAAGAATCTGTGATCAAACTAACAGTTTGTTGGAGAAAGAACATCAGTCAAAAGTCAAACATGGTGGTAGTAGTTTGATGGTGTGGGACTGACCACACCTTTAGCATGTGTGTTTCATTATACAGCATGGAGGGATTAAATCTGTTCTCTTCTAGAAAGTTACAAAGTATAATTTTATGTATCAGTTCATAAATGTAAGTCCACTTGGGTTCTGCAGCAGAACAGAACAGCAGCAACTCTATGTCTGATAGAAGGGATTAAAGTGTCCAAAATCTATACTCAGGTATGAGAAACTTAACATCTGAGTAAATGTAACCCACTTGATCTCTGAATGATCAATAAACCAAATTAATGTTTTATAGTTAGCTCTGACTCAAATTCTGTCTCAAAGCAGGTGTTTTATGAAAAACAGCAGGTAGTATGACACCATCAGTGATTATGTGACTGCCAGTTAAATAAATGAAAAAGTGATGTAAGCTTATATTTTTTGAAGCAAAGAGTCTTAAGGACTTAAAAACTGTGAAGCTGTTCTGTGTTTATACCATGCAGTCCAGGGCCACGCAGGTCAGCTGGTGTTTGGGAAGCTGCAGGGCTGCGAGTGCGTCTGCATGCAGGGACGCTTCCACTTCTACGAGGGCTACAGCATACACATGGTAAACAGCTCCACTAATGACAAACCACTGTTACATGTTATGACCTCAAACAACAAACTCATTTTCTGTTTGCTACTAACTGTGCATGTCTTAATTTGTCAAAATTAAATTTGCCTTCAATCCAGGAGATCCGAAAAACAGAAAAAAACAAATTTCAACCAAAACACACAGAAACCAGTGTTCATTGACATGGTCATTTTGGTATTTTGTGAATAAATAATCAGTTTATCAGCAGCAATGGAATCACTTATTTTGTCATAAAAGGTCAGAGAAATTAGATCATTTCATAATTTTGCTCTTTAGATCATTTTAAGCCATTTGCAGTTTGTGGACATCTAAAAGGTTGTGTTATTAAGTTTGGTTGACTGTTCCTGTTTTTCTGAGTCATGTTTATACCAGGCTTTAGTTGAAAACCACCACAGGTGTTTCTGTTTCTCTCAACTAATCCTTTCTGAATTTTTTAAAGCCACTTGTTCAGCAGTTAGGCGTCTTGTCACCTTTTGACTGAAATACTTGTTTATTACTAAAGGCTTTATTTTTGTTCCATTAGCAAAATACAAGAGTACATTTGCTACATTTTTAACATTTTCTCTATTAACAAAACAGTCTTATTTTGTAAAATGCTTTCAGTAAAGTCAGTCTAACTCAAAGCAAGTTATATAGGATATTTTTTTCCATAAAAAGGAGCAACATCCATATTAAGATTTAAAGATTGTGTAGTGAAATGCTCCTAAGCATCTGAATATGAATGAATACATATACTAGCTCTGAACTTAAGCCAAAATCTAATGTGTCAACTGCAGCTGACATCTAAGGAATTTTCAGATAATCAGGAATAATGTTGCTAACATTAAGACTACTGTCACAAGATCTAAGTTTTTTTAAATATATTTTTTATTTAACTTTTTTCTTACCAGGAAGTCCCTTGAGATAAAATATTTTTTTCGAGAGAGACCTGACCAAGAGGCGTTGGCACATACACACACACAAAAACAAACAAACTTAAAAAAATATATATTTTTAAATCAGCTCAAGAATAGCATGTACAATTTTTGCTCACACACTCAGAAAGCCTTGTTTTAAAACAACTTAGGAAGATGTGTTCCTGCAGTCAATGAGATGGGAGCAGCAGTGGAAAAGGCAGTTTTCCCTGTTCTGTGCGGATTCTGTGAACAAGAGGAAAAGCCAGTGTGAGGTGCAGGAGTCATATTTACTGATAGCAGGAGAGAGGAGACAACATATGTATGAGGGCAGCTTTCCCAGAATGCCCTTGTAGATGAAAAATGCAAGTTTTTCAGCAAAATTGACAGGTGGCTGTGAAGATTTTAAGAAAAAGGACCATTGGACCATTTTTTTTTATATCAGTCCGTAGCCGCATGGGCACATTTGAGGTTGCTCGATGGCAGTCCAGTGACAGGTGGGTGATAGGAAGGCGGCAGCGCGATAATTGACTGATAGGAGGGTCTCCAAGGTCCCCAAAACCGTTTGATGACTGGCCAATTTCAGACCCTCCAGCCACCCCTCTGACCCGTGCTTCCGTCCCACTGCCACCATCCGATCGTTAGAAATTGTATGGTAGCATCGTGGGCACTCGACAAGGGCTGTTGACATGGGCCAGGAGTCCGGTGATCCCGGTGGCAATCCCGGCATGTTGGGTCTGAAGGAAATGACTGTGGTTTTAATCACTTTACAGATACTAATTTACACACGCACTTTGTCATTTTGTTATGCCAAAATGCTTCATGATCACTTTATGGTCTTCTATAATCTTTATTCTAGATTTCTGTTGTGGATAAGCAGCTTTTGATTTGAGTATCTTTCCTAAACCATTCTTTCTGAGTTTGTAAATGATACACAACTTAAGGTCACTGAACCAGAACTTTCAGAGTAAAGTCTGACTTTTTCACTCAGGAAATGTGAATCGGACTCATCTCTAAGCTCTGTTTAAAAAGCTTTTTAAAATATGTTTTTTTTTTCAATTATTATCCCAACATAACACTGACTCTGGTGGGATTGTTTTTAAACATGTGTCTATAATTTTCAAAATTTGCTCTCTAATAGTTTGATGGTCAGTGCCAAACAAACTGCCCTTTGCTACAAACAGGCTGTTATCGCATCCTTGTCACTGTGTAAATGCTCTTAATGGCTTCTGATTGACTCTGACAGACCGTGATGCTGCTATAATTTTCACTTTGTGTAGAATGATCAGCTGCAGTCTCACATTCTCTTGTGAAGCTGACCTTTGGCCTGTGCTCGCTGTGTGTTCTGTTTATTAGTCGCCATGGAGCCTTCTTTTCATATAAAATTACCCAGTGGAATCATAAAACCCAGCTTCATTCTTACAGTAATAACATCGCAGATATTTTTACAGCCCCCTGTAACCTATAACAATCCAACACATAAAACGCCTGTAGTTGAAAAATCCACATAAAATAAGCTTATGGGCTGCTTCCTTCCAAACACGGGAGATAACTAAATTTTGTCTCCGCTCAGCTATCAGCAGGTAAAAAAATGTTTTTTGAAAAATGTTTTAAAAAAATCAGTGGAGAAGAGGAGATGGAAATCAGCTCTAACAAAACAGATGTTTCTGTTCCAGTTTGCTGGTTTTCCTTGCCTGGACTTTTACTTTGCTTTAGGAATACACTTGCAGAACAAATGCAGTGATGAATGGAAACACAAGTGATGATATCTAAATACACTGACAAGCAAGGAATTGAAAGTAAACTGCAGAAACCAAGGATCTAAAAGGCAGGTCTGAATATTAAAAATGTCAGAGATGAAACTGAACCAAACAAAGCTGAATTCGTCAGTCCAGTCTAACATACTAAGTGTGTATTCACACTGGAAAGACTGGACAGAGTCCGTGTGATTTGGTCCAGATCGAGTTTTGTTTTCAACCAAAGCTTGTAAAAGAAAACCATATGACTAAAAATCTCTTCACTCATTGGCCAATAATTACAAGGTTAGGGCAAAGAAATAAGAGAAAGAATAACTGAAAGAATAACCGAGCTTTGCAACCTTTGTTAGGATAGTTCACGTTTTCAAACTTTATATTTAGTTTTTTATTTATTTAGAATGTCTGTATCAACGTCAGGAACAACACTTTCTACTTACTATTTTGGTGCGGCAGAGGCATGCTGCAAGGCAGTTAAAGGTACACTGATAAGTGTTTATGACATATGACATGACATATAGATTGTTGATAAAACATTGTGAGAAGCAATGTGTATCATGTTAAAAGTTGTTTTAATGAGCCTGAATTCATACGACCATGATGAAGTATTTTCACCTTCTCAGCCGGAAGTTATTTGGCATGAAGCACACTGAGCCAAAAACACGAATGTTACTGGTGGCTCAAACATAGCTTTCCCAAGAGCAGCCAACCCTAATCTACAGCCTCTGGACAAGTTCAGTGATTGCTCAATCAACGCTTTAGCAGAGTTGGAGCAAAGCATCTGTCTGCTTTTCTACAAAACTCAAACATCATCATCCAGTCAGTGATGTCACATAATACATTTTACATATTAACTTTTGCGGTTCTTTTTTTTGTTTAATTTATTATCATTTCATTTTGAAATAATTACTTTTGTTTCTGAAATGAAGCGAGCCCTGCGACAGACTGGCGACCTGTCAAGGGCCGGGTTAGGCTCCGGCACCCTGGTGACCCGTAAGGGGACAAAGCTGGCTTAGAAACTGAATTAATTAATTTCTGAAGTGTTTTTTTTATTTATTCAGATTTTTGTTTTAGGGGTTTTGTTATTATTTCTAAAATGTGATTTTTTTAATTGTCGCTGTGATCTTTTATATGTTTTTGCATTGTGTGATTTGCACTTCAGGGCCACTGAAGGACGCTGTCGGGAACAACATAAACATAAAATTTGTCACATTTGGCTAATCCTTTGACTTTTTTTTGTCGATAAAATATTTTTCAAACTAATCTTTCAGTTTATGGATTTAAATTTTGTCTGAAAGTTAGGAAGTGTTTAAAAATGTTCAGGGTTATCTTATGTGATTTAAGGACTCGATGCAGCGTTGGTTAACATTGGCTAACAAGTTGATCTTTTGCACTTCTACAATTTATCCACTGAGCAACTTGTAAATAATTGAATGAAGTCAAACCACCATTAACTGCTTTTTCTAAACTTTAACAACTGACAGTTGTTTTAGCACTGTAGCTTGCAGTGCAACTCTTTCTTTCTAACAAGGTGAAAATGTAACGCTCAACTCTGCCCTTACAATGTGCAAAAAAGCAATCAAACTGAACAAAACAGCGGAGCTGACCTTATCAGGTCTACAGTTTAGATGGTGAAAGTTCTAACAGAAAAACAGAAATGATCTTTTTTGACTGCTTTGGAAAGATTTATGTTTTTTTTCAAAAATGAGCCAGAACCACAGCCAGAGCTCTAAAAAATTTGCTTCAGCTGTGGTTAGTGTCAAGAAAACCTTCATCTGAGATCTGACAAACAAAAACAGAAGCGTGGCAGTCCTGGTCTCTGAAGCCCATCTTCTCCATCTCTGTTCAGGTGACGTACCCGGTAAGAGTCTTTTTCCTGTTGGGCGTGGAAACTGTGATCGTCACCAATGCCGCCGGAGGGCTGAATGCTGCTTTTAATGTGGGAGACATCATGCTGATCAAGGATCACATCAACATGCCAGGCTTTGCGGGCCAGAACCCCCTCTGCGGCCACAATGATGACAGGTAAACTCATTCTCTCCTACTCTTGAATCAGTTTTGTGCATCGTTGTGTGATATATTCTATTCTAATGACGCTGCAGGTTTGGGGTGCGCTTCCCCTGCATGTCCGATGCGTACGACCGAGATTTAAGGGCTTTGGCCAAGAAAACAGCCAAGGAGCAGGGCTGCGACAGCTTTCTGCAGGAGGGGGTTTACTGCATGCTGGCTGGACCCACCTATGAAACCATTGCAGAGAGCAGAGTCCTGCAAACTCTTGGGGCTGACGCTGTTGGTGAGTTATTTTTTAAGCTTACTTAGAAAAAAATTTTCTAAAAAAGAAAAAGGAAAAAGCTGCTTTTAAACACTAAAATAAATATTTCACCGCCTTGGCTTAAAAATATAATATTCAAACAGCTGAAAGGAGATAGAAAAGGTAATTATTCAAATTCAACTTTATTGAACACTTTTAGCACAGATAGATAGATAGAGAGATACAGAGAGATTTATTTTTAAAAAGTGATATCAATAAATGCCCTCCAACACACACTTGCAAAGACCGATGTTATTCAGATGTATTTAAGTGCTACAAACACAAAGACTGATGGAAATTTCTGTTAACCACACCTACTACGTGCAGCCAAAATTCACATTGTGGCATTGCCTGCAGGCATTTTAACCCTAACCCTAGACCTGCCCTAATTATGTGCAAAATAGTCTCCTCTTTCTACAGAAACAAACAAGGAGAAACAGTCCATAGAATCAATTTAAAGCATGAGGAAATGTAACATCTACTTAAAAGCTAAGCTAAAAACATGAGTGTGGAGTTTTTTCTTAAAAACCTCCACAGTGAATGAAGCCCTCACATCCGTGGCAGTCTGTTCCACAGACGAGACCCATAGTGCTGGAATGTGGACTCCCTGCTGGTTTTTGTTCTGACCTTTGGGCCCACCGTCAGACCTGCACCTGAAGACCTGAGGGCTCCAGAAGGGTCAAAAACTCAAAAAAGTTCTGATAAAAATGAAGGTCCAATCCCATTAAGTCATTCATAAACTAAGAAAAAGAATCTAAAACTGACTGGGAGCCAGAGCACGGTTTTTAAAATTGGAGTAATGTGCTCCTCCTTTGTGGTCCTGGTTGAGAAGTGTGCAGCTGAGTTTTAAACAGGCTGCAGTCAAATAACATTTCTTAAGGCTAGAAAGAAGGACATTTCCATAATCTATTCCAGAAGTTATAAAGCCTGTATTATATTTGAGCATTGTATATCAGCTCTGGATCTGGAGAAAATTAAAAGAATGTAGGGTATAAGATAATTATATAAATGTGTGAAAAATATTATTTGTGCTACAACATACATGAAAGATATGCCAGCTAACTGAGAAAAGGAAAGATTCTGAAAGAAAGGGTTTACCATTACCCCGCAATTACTGCACAAGTCACTAGCTGATGATGTGTGCACTCATCGTTTTAAGAGGTCCTTGATGGTGTTTGATGATTACATGTGACATACATGAACAGGAACATCTTAATATCCACATTTAACAGAGATGATTTTAATCTTCATTTTATTAAATGTAGTGTCACAATAATGACTGTGAAGAAGGAATGAGAAAAATGAGGCACTTGCTTTCATATATTTGATGAATTGATGGTGGAGCCTGAACTGACCAAACATGCACTAAAGCACATTTCAAATGTATTCTTTTGTTAGCATTTTCAGAATAGTAGAACCTCATCTGTACAGGTACAGCTCCAAACATGTGAATATTGTGAAAAAGTTCAGTATTTTTCTTTCTCAGTTTTTTTTTTTCAAAAACAAAAACTCTTATTAACCAAACTCAATAACTCATTCCAAAATATTCTCATTTTTGGAGCTGTGTATGAATATGAAACTCCAAGATATATTAAAATTACCCATATGCTTCAAAAGTATAAACTCCCGCACAGCTGCAAGACAACATTTGATCCATTTTCTGTCCTTACCAACTATTACAATCTTGCAACTTGCAGAAACTAAAACATTTCATAAATAAACAAGAACACAACAACCACATGGTGAAACAAAACAAGTGTCAAATGAGAACAGATGTGCGTGTTTAACCATCAGCCCATGTAACTATGTTTAACTTTAACTTGGAGTGACTGACAGAGGACAAATCAGAACATGACCAATAACTTAAAAACCAAACTAAGCTCCAGAATGCAGCTCACATGCATGTTCTTGAGTCCCTGCGCTTTGATTAAAAACATATGTGATCATTTTTTCATAATTGGCCCTGAGCCATCATAGTTTCTCAGATTCTCAAGTGCTTTGCCTAGTGGTCAACTTAGTTATAACATGGAAGAAACAACACAAAAAAAGAAAACATTTATTTTCTAATTGCATATCGTTTAAGGCTGGAGCCTTAAACTCAATTTTCCTCGGGGCCATTGAAGGCAGAGTCAGGCTAAGGCTGGGCCGCAACCTTAGCGCACATGCACAAGAACAACTCGTGGGTCTCTGAGAGCCAATGCCAATTTAAATCCAAAATTTAAAAAAATCCAATCTTCCCTTTTTAAAAAAATTTTTTTTTAGAAAACAAAATAAAATGAACGATGACCCTGGTGTAAGCAAGTTTTCTATAACTTCTTTGGGTACATCCTTTCTTTGGTGGTAAATTAGTTTGGAACATGAACTGTACTATATCAACAAATACATCGACAAGTTACAAATCAACAAGTAAATAAATCAGTAATAAATGTCAGTTTTGTTTTTTGATATGTAGGGGTGGGATTATATCAATTCGCACATAATTCATTCTAAAAAATTTTAATAATAAATATTTGAAAAAGATCAACCACCGAAAGTATTTCCTGATAGCTATGCTTCTTTTATGATTGTCCGAGCCATTTGAGCAGCGGATAACTCAGTGTTCACAAGAATTTATGTTTTTCTCATCAACAGAGAGCTTCTGGATTACAGTGCAGAAAAAATAATGTTGCCTAAAAAAATGCAACACTGTATAATCGTATATTGTTGTCATTATAATCATGGAAAATCTCAACAATACATGATAGAATGACAGCCACACTGCTTGGAGTCTTTCTCTATGTTTGGCCTTTTTTTTTCAAATGTTGGCGCTGCAGTCAAGGTCTTCCAACCTAGGGACGCGTTCTTGTGAAATGTAAAAATCGGGCCAACTTGCATGCCTGACAGCCACCTGACTGCCGCCATCTAAATTCATGAAAATGCCAACATTAATTTTTTTTTTTTATTGGGCTGCGGCATGAAATCTTTACAATTCTGCCGATGCCTCCCCATCGCACGGTGGCATTTGTATTTGTGACCGTAACAAAACCTAAAAATAAATCTTTGATCTAGGAAGCTTTGTGCTGTTCTTCACTCTCATAAAAGGAAATTGTTCAGGTTCAGAATTGCACGTTTGTTCTAGCATCACTGTCTGTGTGTCCAGGTATGAGCACAGTCCCAGAAGTGGTGGTGGCTCGTCATTGTGGCCTGCGTGTCCTGGGTCTGTCCCTCATCACCAACAAGGTTGTGATGGATTATGAGAGCAAGGAAAAGGCAAATCACGAGGAGGTGCTGAGGACCACCCAGCTCCGGACCAAGGACCTGCAGAAGCTCGTCAGCCAGCTCGTCTGTCAGCTCGCCTCTGAGAATCATTGATGAACCCATTTGCACAAAAGAAACAGATTTCCTGAACTGCTTTGCTTCCCCTAGGAATGGGATGTTCACAGAATAGGACAGATCTTGACAAAGTACACTTAGAACTAAGCTTAAGCACATTTGCAAATAGGATGTTTTTAAAGCTGATCTCAGTCCTCAAGTCCCACTGTCCATCTCATTTGTGTGAAACAACTACCACAATGACCGCTGGCTATGTGCCGACATAAGTTGGACACCGGGCCTCAAGGATGAGATTAGACACTCCGAAGGGATGCTTTACAATATAACTGTTATATTTTGCTTTTTTAGCACTACTTCTTTAATAGATCAATGCAAAATGTAACTTTTATAACCAGTCGCTTTGTGATTCTTATGGTACAAAGTTAAAACACTGTTTTTCCTAAACTTTAATAGGTCATATATCTCCTAACCTTTAACAAAAAGGGCTAAAAGAGCAAGGTAAACAAAAGCCGAACAATCAGAGAATGAACACACAACTTTGGACATAAAGTTAAACTGATAAAATAATCTATGAATATTATATAGTTAGAAAGTTCTATCATTTTATCATGTTATCTTTTAGATGTTAAAATTAATATATTATTCTATTTTAATAATCACCAATCATGCAAAAAAGCAAGAAGAATTGTGGTGTGTTTCACCACAACAGAGACACCCCTTTAAAGATTTACCACTGGTTCTGTTGGACCTGGTAGGTCCAAGCAATCTGAGTGTTTTATTCACCTGGACTTAGCTGCAGCAAAGCATCCATGTCAGAAATATCTGGAAACATTGATTTAAAAAATCAATCAATCATTACTAACACGTGATTTTGAAAAACGTGTTAGTAGCGACACTAACACAGGAGTTATTAATAGATCTGGATCCTCTGTGTTGGCTGCAGACTTTTCCACTCTTTGAAGTTACCATGTTCCCGTAGATGACATTGAAGCATCTTTCTCTGGTGTCTTTTCTCTGACAACTCAAAATACATTATTTTTTTAAAACACAAATATAAAAAAACCTTTACTGAAAGATTTTAGCTAACTCTTTTCAAATGGTGCTTATAGGATTGTTGACATACCAGCTCTTTACTTGACTTTTTTGGCTAGTTTTTTACGATCTACAACATGCGTTATTCTAGCTTGTGTTTCATCTATAGCTCGCGCTCAGCTTCCTTTCAAAAAGAAAGTATAATTGCATGCTCTTAGTTTTGCACAAAATCACTTAGCTGAAGATGAATGCAACTATTTTTGACAAATAGAGATAAAAGAAGGTTTTAATATTTCTAGTTGAGAACAATATGGTCAAATGAATATTTAGATATTTTTATTAACATATATTTAAACAACTGATTGCATAGAAAAAGAGCTTAGTTTTTATAGAATCACTATATTAAGAGACCACAACACTGTAATACAACAGAGGCTTATAATACCTGGATCTGCAGTTTTCGATCTGATCTGGATTCCTTTGCCAGCTCTCTCTGACCCCCCCCTATCACATTCATTACCGCTTGAAAGTCTGCAGAATTCCAAGATCAGCACTCGAACTCTTTGAAGATTTGTGCCAGGCGGAGCATCATGCCACTAATGGAAGTCTTAAAGGGGAGTTTAACTCAAAACAGTCTGTTTTCAAGTCACATTTTTAGTTTTTGTTGCATTTTTTTAAACATTCGCAGAAAATATGATCATACGTGACACTTGCATTTGTTATTTGTCAAGCTCATTCTGTGTAGTGATTAATAAAGAAATTTGTTGTCATGGCAAAGGATGAAAATATCAATAAAAAAATTGCAGATGTCATGTGGCTGGTGGTGCTTTGTGTGTGTTCAGCATAAATTCAGCCAATATTAGAGTTGCACTCAAGGTGAAAATTATTTTTTTTTCCCACTTTCAGTGCTAATGAGGATCAGTGAAAGGAGATTAATGTAAAAACACGCTCCATCAATTTGTGCACACACACACACACAGACGCCGCTTCCTTTTAAACACACCTGAAACAGTGGAAGCGTCGAAGGTTAAAATGAAGAGGAAATGGCTTTTCCATTTTCTTACATAATTCATTCTACATTCTGCATGTAAAGGTGCAGTCGGCGGAAGAGTTGAATTATTCATGGGAACCAGACAGGCAGCCCAATAACACAACACCTCTGGTGAATCTACACTCATTCACAGGATTTCAGCAGAAAGAGGATCGCCTCAGCTTTGTATGCGTGGAAGAACGGGACAGACAGATGATGGGACCTGCCCACAAGTGTGTTTAATCCACCACTCCCCCAGGCTGAAGACAGGCCTCCTTTGCAATGTAATCTTCATCTATCAGTCTTCACCACGCCAACAGCGGAGGCTGCTATTGATCATTAAAGGGAGCATGAGAAGCAGATGAAACCAGAGCAGGACAGCTGTGCTGAGTTCACTCGTCCAGCACCGTCACCTTGTGTTTTTCTTCATCTTTCACAAACACGGCTGCACTGTCATGTACCTGTGCTCCCACCGGCGGTGAGACTGCAGCACTCGTGATCTGATCTGAGGAGGAACGCCTCTGCTGAGTTTCACACACTGCCTCCAAGCCAGCCTGCTGCCAGCGGCGTGTCAGCACTGCAGGGTGGATCTGGAAAATTACTGCTCCACCTCTGTGGAGACGTGGCAGGTCAAGTTCAGCCGAGCATCACCTGCTTTTTTATAGAACATTTAAATGCAGTGACAACTGCTTGACTACAATGCATTTATTATGTGTTTTTAGAGCAAAATGAACAATTCAGCAGTATGCCTTTTTTTGTGTCAGCAAATTCTAGAGTCAAGACCTTCCAACACAAACAGTTACTTGCACAAAGGTATCACTTACAGAAGCTCAGCTTTTAACCACTTTTTAGCTTTTAAAGCATTTGTTTAGTTCTGTTGTTTTTGTTTTGTTTTGTTTTTGCATTGTAGAAGTTTGAGGCTTTATGTGAAGTAAAAAAGTGCTTATAGTTCTTTTCAGTGTCATAAAGCTGAGTCATAAAGTTGTTCTTACAGACAAACCTCAAATTAGATTAGTCATAAACCTGTTAGAACTATGTTTTCAGTGTTTTATGACTTTAACAAACACAAACCAATCTTTTCAACCATCTTGGGTACTTTTTTATGATAGCTTAGATTGATTAATTGTTCTTAGTTTTGAAAAAGTCAACAAAGGTTGAACCAAAAAAAGAACCCTGTTAAGCCATTCCCCATTTTGTACAATATTTATTGTGGTAGGACCAAAGTCACAAACTCAATCATAATTCAACGTTTCTGCACATTTTTGGTGGAGATTTCTTGTCTTTTTTTTAATGCAAATCATATATATTTTAAATGATCTGTAAACAAAAATAAAAGATTTAGCACAAATCTAAGTCCATAGATGTGAGGATTGTGCAGCTTAGTTTGTTTTTTTAGAGATGTTTTGGTTTGAGTTGTTCCCCGTCAGCCACTCCAGGCTCATGTCAACTATCCACAGCTGTTTTCACTGCCGTTGATTGTCTCAGGCTATATAATAAGTGCCTGATTTTCAGGTCACCTGCTTTGTCATTCTTGTGTTGCTCCTTTGGTTTTGTCATGTTGTAGTCTATTTACTGAATGTTTAAGATTCTGCCATCAAATCCAGTCTCCTGCATTTTGGGTCTTACTCTGCTGGTTTCTGACAAAATAATTCAACAAAATTATGAGCAAGCTGAAATATAAATAATTCAAGAATACTAATCAGCATATTAGACTTTGGTATAATGCAGGCATCACATTATTACCATTTTGCTTAAATCTGTACTTGATACTTCAGAATTCCTGCATCACCTCGTCCCCTATAGGTGGAACAAGGAACTGTGACACAAAATAGTGTCAGTAAACAACTTTTTAGAATTACTTTAAATCTAATGTTGGAACTACATCCACAACAACCATATTTGACCTATTATTAATCCTTAAAGAGGTCGCATGAACATTAAAACTAGATGTTCAGCACAAGTCAGTAAAAAGATGTCAACTGAAGGAAAACTGCTCTTCAAGAGACAGGACATTCAGGACATGCTTGGTCTTGTCTTTTGCGCAATGGGATAGTGGAAACTGTTCAGATCAAAATCATTATGACCATTTTTAAACTAGCACTGAAATATTGAAACCTGTCTTTTTGCAAAATAAATGGTTGTGCTCTTTAGGCATTAGAAATTTAAAATATACTTAAAATAGATGTCATCATCACTGTATCTTAAAAGAATTGTTTTGTTTCTCATTTATTATCATCAACTGGTTTATTTATTTTGTACAATGTGCAATTTACGTTGAGTATCTGTATCTGTATGTTTGTTTTGTTCTGTTACATTTATGGGACTGTGGTTAGAAATTAGCTTTATGAGCTAAATTCTGGTGCAAAACATGTCTTCTATCTGGTGATTAATGCTGAAGTATAAGGACTCTGTTCAATAAACATTATCAGTCATGATCACCACACTCTGGGAGCTCAATTAGCAGCACAAAAGTTTAAATTAGGTTTACTGATGATAGATAAGGATTTGTTTTCTTTTAGTCTGATGAAAAACTGGTTCTACTGTGAAGCATGGAGGTGGGAGTGTCATGCTGTGAGTTTTTTTTTGTACCCTTGGACACAGGAAACTTTGTTTAAGGAAAACATAAAAGATCTGTATTTGGAAAAAGTATTTGGAATTCTATGGAAAACTAAGTAATGACATTTTTAGACAATGTCAACAATAACTTTAGAAAGCGTCTTTTAGTCAAAAATGCCAAAACACTAATCAAAATGAGATCTTGAAGGGGTCATTTCTGTCAAGAATCGATGAAGCTATGTAAGTGGAAAAAATGAAAGGCCAGTCTCAGAGATCCATTTTTCTAAGTTTTCCTTTTCTGGAGGCAAGCAGCTTCTCTTTTCCAGACTCACAGAGCTGCTTTCTGAAGATCTTAATGTAAAATATTGCCATTCTGTCAAAGGCCCAAGAGTCAGATGTCCTTTGGCAACAGCTCCTGATTCCCTGGCAGAGGCACTTCTAGCAAGCGCAGCTAACATCAGTCTACTTAAGAAAAGAAAACTCAATCATCAGTAAATAACTGAGGACAGAATGTGAATACAGGCCCGGAACCAGAAGAAAGCTCATGCAAAAATCTCATTTTGCATGTGAGCCATGTTTGTTTTTTTGTGTTTAAAAGCAGTGAATGTAGAAATGTTTGTTTCCTTTCATGTTCTTAGTAGAAAATCAAGGACATGCAACATTTTCATGGCTGCACGCATGCAACCTTACTAATTTGTGAGTTTTCCAGCAAGGCAAACATTTTACATGTTAGAGGAAGGCAGACTGGATATTTATTAAAGCATGTTTATTAAAGCGTAACTGCTGTGCACACAATTAACCTCTCACAGCTCATTGACAGACCTCCAGCTATTTTTCTGCACAGCCTTGCTGTTTGTGACTTTTTTTTAAAGAAAACATACATAATGCATTTTTTTTGTTGGTTTTAATGTTCCTTTCTGTTCTTTGGGTTTGGTATGGACAGATACCATGTGAAGGCATTTAAGGATGCTGATCTGGGATGTCAAAACCCAGGACTCAAAGAATGCTGTCGGCTTCTTTTTCAAACAACCCTGTCATTGCAGTAATGGAACACACCTGATCCAGGTATCCAGCAGCAGGTAGGACAGAGATATCTGAAAAACACGCTGGACAACAGCTCACAAGGCCTGGATTTGGTCACTCAGCCCATATGGCAAAGTGTCATTGGACAAGACACCGAACCCCCCATTGCTCCTGCTTGCAGGTTGACACCAATGTTGGGAGTGGGTCTGCCATCATTGTGGGAATGTGTGTGCGAATGGGACTGTGACAGTAAATTGCTTTGGGTCTTCTAAGAAAGTAAAGAACTACATACACCATTTACCATACAAGAAAATACAGTTTAAACTTGGAAAAAATATGGATCCCCTCTAAAAATGATCTGATTGCACCAGGTTTTTATATTCTACACAAATAAAGCACAAAAGTGCCATTTTTTTAGAATATATTTTAATCAGGACACAAATAAATAAAATGTTAATTGCTGACCAGTTTTGCTTGAGTACTTGCAGTTTGAGTATTAATATCTCAATGTGAATTCAAACAATCTGCACCATAACCTAGTTCATTAGACACCAAAGAACAATTTGTTTGGCTGGTGTGAAAGCATTGTTCCATACTGGAGCATATTTAAAGACCCATGCCTGATGAAAACCAGGTCTGTTTTTCTTTTCATATGCTCTTGTGGCATTTTTCTGATGTTGGAGGACATATGTAAATAAAATCAAGCTTTAAATTGTATTTCTTTATTCAAATTGTTGTGAGTCAGAAGCAGAACAAGAAATGCTGTTTGAAAAAAGGCTTGAATTTAAAAAGATACGCAGGGTGGGTCACAGGCTTCCTGCTGTGCTCCACTCTGATGCATCTATGACTAGATCCATGTACGTCTTCATTTTCTTTGTCTGACCTGGCATCTGGCTCAAGTATGGATTGATAGCTCCAATATTGCCTGACGTTTTTGTTGCACCGCAAGTGTTCGGTTCAGGGTGTGTGGGGCTGTGAGCTAGCGCAAAAACAGAGAGCTCTCAGCAACAGGGATTGGAAGAGAGGGACAGGGCTGTTCCACACCAGCGGAACAACTCAGAGGTAAAATTATATTACAGAAACTATCTGCAGAAACTATGTCCTAGAAAATGACACAAGTTTTTTTTATTTTTGTCAAAAAGACCACTGGCTTCTAATAAAATGGATCAAAAGATGATGGAGGGGGTCTCTATGGCCACACTGAAGTTGTTCCATACTTCTGCAGAGTTTTTCCGTTTGCCTCTTTGCAGTCCTCTCAAATCCTAACGTGTCATGATAGATGGCCTCCCTCTTTAAATCTGGTTCTGCTGTTTTCTTCCCATTATTCCATTCAGAGGGAATTTTCTTCTCCATAGTCGCCTTTTGGTTGCTAAGTTCAAGGATCCCACAGAAACCCTGCCTCATTAAAATACAGTTACCGCTTGGCCTTATTAGTATGATCTGGACAGAATTGTTTCATAACATTAAATTACTTGGAATAAATTGGATCGTAACAATTGTAATTAATTTTTGTTGGTTTGGTGTTTCTTGCATTTGTGTAGGCCCTTGAGAAAATCCCAGTTGTGAATTGGCTTCTCATAAATAAACGATATTAAATAGAATTATGTCTCAGTAATGTGTGAGTTTGCAAGTTTGTTCCTTTTTTTATAACATTTTTAAAACATTCTGGCTTTTTATTTTTTTTTATGAGGGTCCTATACCTTAAATATTACGACCTTTTGCAGTAAATGACCTGGAGAAATATATAGGGGGCATGTATCTGTGTCTCCTGCACAGCAGACTGCCCATTAATGAAAAAGCCCCCACCCTCTCCTCGTTTTCATAATCTACATTTGTTATGCGGGCTAATCAGCGCTGGCTGCAGGCTGTGTGGGAAATGTGATTAGTGTGTGAGCTCTAATTAAGTCTGTGAAGCCTCACACGCACTAGGGGACAAGCTCGGGGAGCAGTGCGCTTGGATGATGTGCATGCACACACGCGCACGTGCGATGGATCAAACGCAGCGCGTGCACGGAGGATCAACTGTAAAAGAAAAATATTACGCAACAAGAAAAAGAGTTGATCCATCTGCATCCCAACAGCGCGCACACACTTGCCAGCTCACTGCGGCGCTCCGGTCGCCCTGGCTCGCGCGCGCGCGTGCGGACACCGGTAGATGCAGCTCGCGCGCCCCCTGTGGTGATGCAGGGCTCGTGCGCCGCCGTTAAAAAGCGGCGTGGCGGCGCGCGGAGTCCACAGTGAGGGGTGCGTTTGAGCGCGAGACACTGAAAAGTTCCAGCCGGATTTGAGTCGCAGCAGCATCACTATGGCAAACACGGCGCAGCAGCCTCCTCACCTCCACTTGGCCGAGGTCACCGCATCCCAGTTCCTGGACATCTGGAAGCACTTCGACGTGGACGGTAAGACTTTTCACTCCCCAAAGTTGACTCAGAATTCTTGTTAGAACGCTTTAAAGACCCCGGGGAAATACTGAAATGATGTGATCATCCTAAAAATAGATATAAAATATGTACTTATGACACTTTTGAGCCTTTTTACACACCAAACTTGAAAAGAATTGAAACTGCTTTCTGGCAGGTCAAATGTAAAGATTTTAAATTCCGAACTATAATTATTTTATTGTCCAAACTAAACAGAATATTTCAGTCTAATTTTACTACATTCATCTTCTGCAGAATTTGCAGAAAGTTTTATTTTGGGAAAAAAAAACTAACGTTAATTCAGATTTTTGCCAACAGTGCAGTCTTATTTATGAAATGTTTTGACCATTTTGAACGCCCTTTTACTAATAAAAAAAAAGATAGGCGAGACTATTCTATCTTTAATATTGAGCAGAACTCATAAATGCTAAATAAATAAATATATTTTTAAAAGAGGTGAAATGAAGCGCAAGCTTTTTGCGCGCGCATGCGCTCTTAAAGGTACACGGAGTTCCTAAGGCGAACCCGTCCAGTGTCAGATTCTCACTTCATTTTTTCCTTGATTGAAATTTTGATGTTTGTTTGATAGGGTTTTTTTTTCCACAGTGGATTTTTATTTACTTATTTATTTATTGTTGTTGTTTCGACCTTTCTTTTTTTTTCTCTGCAAAAAAGTTCTTTTTGTGGATAATGTGGTGCAGCTGATAATACTATCAAATTCAGAATAGACACCTTTATATCTGTAAATCTCATTTGAACTTCTTGTCAGTTACCTCTGTGCGTTTAAAAAAATCATCAAGGCGACATCCTTGTTTTATGTTTAAATTAAATTTTGATTTTTTTAAAAATTGGAAAACTTTTCAACCCTTTCTGTGTTATTTAAGTTTTCCATTTTCTGATTCATTTATGCTTTGAGCACAAGTAATAATCTGTAGCCAATGAAAACGGCACCAAAATGCATAAAACGAGATATATGTGTATATAAATGTGGAGAATGTCTGAAGTCTGGGTGAACTCTGCTTTAATAAAACACACCCTCTCGAAGCTTCTCCATCATCAGGGCTCACACAAAGTTTTCAAATCTGTTGTTGCAATGATTTAACAATGCGGTAAGAACGTCTGGACATTGCAGCAACCAGGCAGGTGCTTTACATAGTCTCTTTGCAAAACAAATGCCGCCAGAGAGCACCCACAGATTTGGATAAGGTGTTGATTTGTACTCTCATTACTGGGAATGTCTCTGGGCTCAGTGGAGAGAAAGGAGAGCTAATTTGTTTGTTCAGATCGAGTAAACATCTCTGATTTGCAGAAAGAAATACACAGGAGATGATGAAACCACAAATTCCCTTGTTGGCAGAGGATCAAGTCTCATTTGGATTGCGTTTCCATGCAGCTCCTCTGTTTTGCTCCGCTCTCATCTTTCGCTGCTGTCTCTCTCAGGCTTTTTATTTCAACCCCTTCAAAGCAGGAGAAGAAACACCAGCATTTCCTCTCACTAATTATAGAGAATTTGCTGTCAATTGCTTCTCACTGACCTGTATACGGCGGTAGAAAAAATCTACCTTCTGACCTGATCCAGCTGTGGGCTCAGTATGAGGAGCTGCACTCGCTTCTGGAAGCCAAAAGCACAGTCTTGGTTTTAAATGTGGACTTAGTGAGTTAAACTTCAAGAGTTTGGCTGTGCTGGGGTTGAGTTTTAGCTTCACAACCCAAAAAAGTCTTCACAGGAGTCTCCCGAGACTGCAGCGAAGCCCAGACAGACTCAAGTTAGACCGAAAGTGGTTTTTTAAAATTTCATCTCCAGGACAGAAGTGCTTCTGCAGGAAGGCCCCAATATATGCCCTCAAACTGGTAGAAACTCAACAAATTAAATAAACACATTACTGTGACATTACTTTTATCCAACCGTTGTAAAAGAGTACTGAATTTAAACAGATGCAGTCTTATTCTGTTGTTTTTTTCTTTGATTTGCAGCAAAAATCATGCAAACTGGGATAATAGTAAGAAATTCAAACAGCAAGCAATGCTGACCTGTCTCTAAACTGCTTCCTGAATGATGAATGCTTCATGTTTTGTTTTGTACAACAATGACAGTGAAGATATATTTCAACTTCAATTAGTTTTCTTTAATTTGTCTCAAGGTTTGCTCTGTTTTAATCACATTTTTAGGTGAAAATGTTTGTGTAATGAGTGCTATATTTCTGCAACAAAGCAAACTTTGTATATTTTTTCTCTTGCAACAATGTTAATGTCGCTGTTTTTTTCTTGATATTGAACAATTAATCAACTGGTTTGGCTTTGACTTAAGTCTTATGAGGTTTAATGCTGGTTTGTAAAATCTCAAGGTTGACAAATGAAAGCTTTTCATGAATGAAGAGTGTTTTTGATCCTTTTTAATGATCACAGTGTACCAAAAATAAAACTGTAGATGTCAACAAAGAGTTCAGAAAGGTGTAAGAGTGGTAAAAGTGGCTAGAAGTTAAATTTTGACTCAATTCATATCCGTTTTAATCTCTTTTTCACATCTTTTGAGTCATATGGGAGTACCAATTTTTCATAGATGTGGATGAAATTTGAATGTAGTCATTTCCTTTGTCCATCTACATCTAATAGCAAAGTGGTGACTCTCCAGTTAAGGAAGCTTTTTTAGGTTTGTTGGAGTTTAGAATATAAATAAATGTGATAAAAAGATGCACATGCTCCATGGGTTTATAAATTCTATGCAGGATATTTCTACTGTCCTTTTTTTCATCCACCATGTAGTTCATCACATCTCACTCAGTTTAATTACCCAGCAGCCCCGTTTCCTGGCAGAATGGCAAATGTCAATAAGACCCACAGGAGAAAAGCTTTGATTGGAGCTTTGATGTCCCACTTATTAAAACAACATCGTTTTGGTTCATAAGTTTTCTGAGAAATGCTGATGAGGGTCCATTTACACATTTCGATAGACAGGACAAAGGCAGCTGAGATGTTGCTTGATAAAGAAAAGGAGTCAAGTGGAAAGTGGAGGAGAGAGGGAGGGAGGGAAGAGGATGGCACAGTAATCTTTGTTGGAGTTTAATGAGGCGGCTCTGCCTTCCAGGGTTTTATTGAAGCAGCTCGTCGCATCGTTTGGAGCCATCTGTCCAGTCACTCAGCGTGGTTCTTGAAAGAATACTGGCACTGCCTGCATGCTACCTGAGTGAAGTGCACTCATTTGTCCCCTGAATGGGTGCTGTCAGGGCCGCACAACACCAGGAATAAGATTAAAGTGAGATTGAAAAAAACAGCTTTTCTTTCCCTACAAGATGAACTTGCAATTATAGAATCCAGGAAACAGATCAAATGAAGTTTTATTTCACTTGAGCATCTACGAGGAACTTCGAAGTAAAATTTACTGGTAATACAAGAAAGTTTTGAAGGTGTGATCTGATGTCATATCACACAGTCGTGGTCTCATGGTCCCACAGGAAATGGCTACATCGAGGGAAAAGAGCTGGAGAACTTCTTCAGGGAGCTGGAGATTGCCCGGAGAGGAGCAGGAGTGGTAAGTTATAAAGGATCAATAATCGACAGATCCACCCTGACCAACTCAAGTTTTTTTGTTCTCATAAATGTCTTTTTTCAGGATCCCTCAAATCCACAATTCAGAGAAAAGATGAGGGAGTTCATGCAGAAGTTTGACAAGAACAGAGATGGACGGATTGAGATGTCAGAGGTAGGTCCATGGAGGAGTTCTTCACGTATTGCTTTTTAATAGGGGATGCAATCCAGAAAGCACCCTTGTTTTTTCAAAATATACCTAAAAAGATGCCATTCTAATGCAGTTCACCAGATCCATTAGAAAACTGGTATGGAAAAAAGCAGAAAGGAGACAGCCCTCACAACAGAACTTTTTACCCAGGACACAGATTTTTTTTTTACAAGTTTAGAAATGTATCCATATTCCCCTAAAAATGACCCACATCTGTATGTTTTGGCCTTGAATAACTTGACTGCCAATAGATAAGATTAATTTTTCACAGACTCTGTGGAGAATTATTCTTCTGGAGTGGCTTAACACCAGGAAAAGTTTTAAAAAGGGTCATCTGGACTTTCACTTAGGCTTAGGTGCTCAACTAAGTCCGGATGACTCATAAAAACATAAAAACAAAAGAAATGCAAAAACTGTTAAGAGTTTTTTTTTCTTTTTTAACTAAAATATAGGAGAAATATTTTCCAAGAAAATACAATTCCAATGTAAATGGATGAAATGTCTTCAGATTCAGGAAATGTTGACTCCAACAAACTACCTCTGGATGTCCAGTTAAGGACAATTTTAGCAACTAACTCAATCAAATAAAGTAACAGTTTGCTAATCCAAATTGATTCACAGAATCTTGTGAGGTCAGGTCAGCATGTAGCCCCATCTCATGAAGGCTCCAAGAAGCACCTGCATTTGTTTGTTTTGAAGGCTCGCTGTGGTGCAATTGTGGGACTTGCTTTGACATCTTGACATCACTGCCTGGCTTTTTTTCGCCATCTTGGCACTATCATCCCAGATGATGGATCCAAACCAAAAATCCTGGCCAGAACTGCGCAACCAACAGCAGTGGAGACAAAACGGAAAACCTTCTAGCATGACAGAATCCTCTCCCTAACATCAAATGTCAGACTCTCGCATACTCTTGTCTTTTCATATTCTTGTACGCTTGTGAATCATGGACGCTCAAAAAGGACACCCAGAGTCGAGTGACTCCAAAGAGAAAATGTGCAACAAAATAACCACAGCCATCGGTGCACATGACTGCCTGCTAAGCATCCTAAAGAAAAGAAAAATGACCTGTTATGAGCATGTGACAAGATCAAATGGCCTACCAAAAACCATCTTGCGTGGTACAGTACCGGGAGGCAGGAAGAGAGAAAGGTAGAAGCAGAGGTGGGATAACAAACAAGGGAGAGGATTTTCTTTCTCTGAGAAGCCTGTCGCCACCCGATCTGTAACGGCTACTAGATCTGTCCGTGCATGCACGAGTACTACGTCTTTGTGACTAAAACGCGGCAGTAAAGCAATTTGACTTAGATTTACTCCCATATTTTTTGTACGTTTGTTGTTCCAAGATTGTAAACTTTGTAATTCATCATTAAAAATAAAATTAATAATACCGGAATATATAAAAATATCAGCTCTCTGTTACATTTCCCCACAGTTCTGCCTTTCAAGCCATTAAAGCAGCGGATAACTCCGAAATCACAAGAATTAATGTTTTTCTCAATCATAGAGAGCTTCCCCCGACTGAATTTCAGTGCAGAAAAATAAAAGAACGACGCCTAAATCAGCAGTGTATCATCGTAACCTGTTGTCATAACAGGCAATGAAAATCTCAACGATGCATGGTAGAACGACAGCCACACGGCTTGGAGTCATTCTCTCTGTTTGATCATTTTTATTTTTCATATGTTGGAGACAGAAAAAGAGGAGAAGTGAGCGCGTTTTACTCTGAGAAGATGTCACGGGCTGCTGCAGCCGCTTTTGCCGTTAATAACATGTCGGTGTTTACGGAGTTAATAGCATGTCAGTAAGTGGTGGCATCCTCATGCACTGGAGAGCAAATTGCCATCAAATGAAACAGAAGAAGTCCTCTTGTCGTCCTTTGCAGGATTGTGGTGTCTTTCTTTTTCAACATCCGAGTCAACTTTATCGTTATTGTAAACATTTTCATTATTATAAACATGTGAACAAGTTATTACTGTTATTAACATCCAAAGAAGTAATCTGACCGTAAAAGGCTTTGCCAGAAGTGACGTAATATTATATCTGAGGACAGATTGGGTAGCCGTTACAGATTGGGTAGCCGTTACAGATCGGGTAGCGACAAAGTCCATGACTGTGGCAGATGGCAGGAAGTTGTCAGAAAACCATTTATGTTGGCTCTACAAGCGACTCAGGCTTAAGAGTCTGATACAATGAAATCAAAAACTTCACTTAAGTTTTTGCTTTCATGTGTTTAGCTTTTAAACACTTTAATGTCAAATAAAATATAATTAAATATCCTGTTGAAGTTTTTGAACATCTTAAAGTGTATTTTCAAATGAATACTCTTTTTTGTAGCCTACCATTGTAGGGGTTTACACTCTAAAAGATCCAAACGTTCCTTTCTTCTCTAAAAGCACATCAACAACATCGTCTTGTTCTCACCTCTTTTATTCTTCTATAACTTCTGTCTGTAGCTGGCGCAGATTCTACCAACCGAGGAGAACTTTTTGCTCTGCTTCAGACAGTTTGTCAGCTCCAGCGCCGAGTTTATGGCGGTAAGTGTTCCGCATTGACAGAGTGTTTTGCGGTCATTTTGTTAACACTTTTGGACGCTTTGCACAGGAGCTTCTTGTTCAAATGAAGCTGTCACCAAGCCGAGCTTCTTGGGCTAACACACAGTACATTATGGACCAGTCAGACGAGTGTCAACACTTTGCATGTTTTCGCTTCTACCTACCTGCTAATTTTGTGGATTAATTCCCTCTGGAAGGTAGAAGGTGTACCAATTAGTGACTTGCAGCGGAGTAGTCTGGAACTAACAGACGAGGCTGCTGCCTTTATTTGCACATGGCTGAACATGTCTACTGCTGAAACTCCAAAAGAGTTGTCTTATTTTAAAGCTGTACATCAGGTGACCACAGCATGAACAGAGGCTGGATAATTGGCTAAGTATGGAGAAGGCAAATATTTGATGGATAACTGAAGAAAAGAGGTGTTCTGGTAATGAGATGAGAGATGAAGTGTAAATCTCATCTGTATATTATTGAATGAATAGTTTGCAGAACTTCTAGTGAGAGTCTGTTGCTAAATTCATGTTTGGCTGGAGATGATTTGCTATCAGAAGAGCTGACTCAGTGCAGTTTAAAAGGAAAATGACTGACCTGAACCTGCTGTTTCAGGTCAAAGTTGCCATTTTCAGGACAGTTAATTTTTTTCACTTCTTCCTTATGAAATTGTATGATATGGTATGGTATGAGTATTTATCATGCTGACTTCCAGATTGGTCAGTCAACTTAATGGATGTCTTTTAGAGTTCAAGTGGGCATTGTGGGCTAATATCCTGCATTTTTCTGGTCTAACTCAAAGTATGATGATTCTTCCATGCTGGGATGTTGTCTCACTTGATGGGAACAGGAACTGTGTATCATATGACAGACTTGATTTGTACGCTTTACAAACTGTTGTCAGTCTAGATCCTTCTGGAACAAATGCTTCCTCCAGCTTTTTGGAGTAGGTGCCAGTTTACCATACCAGCATGTCAACCCAAGCAGCATAAAACAAACAGCACAAGAAGTTCCACATGAATAGAAGCTAAAAATCATTGCTTGTATAATAGTAAAAGAGAAAAAAAATAATGCTAAAAATTGCATATTACTTCATAAATGCAATTGTATCTGGAATGTTTTTTTGAAATTAAAATTTGTTCTAATGTTCTATGTTAATAAATACGATACAGTCAAAATGATGGCCCCTTAAGAAATACTACACTATCAAGATGTCTATGATACCCAACTAATATAATAGTAATAATAATTTAACAAAATAATCATCAATGCTCAATAATAGCAAAAGTAACGATAACATTTGTAAATACTTATAAACATGATTACGCATAATAATCTTTTGTTAGTATCATTAATGTCCTCAAAATTATCTTTATTTGTGCTGTCAACTGATTAAAAAATTACACTTTTCACAATTAATCACAATGATTTACTATGTACATTTTATACGACCATATGTGGCTTTTGAAAGAAAAAAAAAGAAGAGAGAACATTTTTCCTTCATTTTTATCATCTGAAATGTTTTATTTGTAAAGTGTTAACTCAGATGTCCCAGAAATGTAATTTTTGTGCACCAAACACATCAACAGTAAGATAATCAGAACTCTGAAGAATGGTAAAGACCTTTATGTCTGCAGTATTACTTTAAGAAAACAAAGATGCTGATATACAGCCATAGAAATAAAATAAAATAGAAAATCATAACGCATCAATTTTTAAAAAATTGCCAATATTTAGATATGCCAGTATTTATCATTATTTCATATATCCTTGTATTAAGTCCATACCACATGCTTGTAACAGTTTTTAAACTTCAGAATAATTATAGTTTAAGACTATTCCAAATTTTGTTGCAAACAGACACAAAATCCCCTACGGTTGGTTTGACCCATTGTTGCTTTGTATTTTCCAGTTCTTCTAAGCTCATGGGAATTTTTGTTATTTGGCAATAAGTAATTATATACCTTATATGATATCAATACTATTTGATATTTTCCAAGATCCTGTAGTTTTAATTATTTCCTATATTTAAAGTTGGTTTATGTAGTATCCTACTTTTTGAGATGACACTGAAAAAAACCTAAAAGATATTATTAACAGCAGAAGAAATATCTATCCAACTATCTTGGAAGCCAGCTCAAAAACACATTCCTAATGACACAAGTGGACAGTGGAGACACTTTAAATTAACTAAATGCCACAATTAGTTTTCAGAATATCACAGAAAAGGAGAAAATCTCCTTGTATCAGTCATTGCCCTGAGCTGAGGTGTACTTTGAAGAAACCTTTTACATAAAAATGTCTGAAGTTTGAGTGCTGCTGTGAAGTTTGAATAATAAATGAGTGGAACAGGAAGGGTTTCTGAGGAGGCAGGAGAAAGAGGAAATTGTTTATCCCACCAAATACCTCCAGATGAAACAGTAAGAGAAAATGTCAGATTTCTTGATAGATCTGCTGCACCGAAGAATGAAGGCAATTAGAAAGCAATTACAAGTCCGCCGTGTCATTTTGAGGTGGGAAAATGAAGCGAGAGGGCATGTCATGGAGGGGAAAGTGGGAGCGGTTAGTCCATGAATGAAACACCACTAAGAAGTTTAGGGGCTGGAGTTTCAGGACATAAAACAGAGGCAGGAGATTAATCAGTCTTTGCTGAAAGGTGCAGGGGGAGTGCTAAGAGAGGTTTTAAAGGGTTGGAATGAGAAAGCAGAACCTTCTATTTTCAGAGTCATATATAATGGATAACACCGCTGTAGCTCCTCTCTGAGAGCCCAGAGGAGGAGCGGAGGAGGAGAAAGGGGAAGGCCATCCATCTTTGATAAGAAGGCCTTCTTTGGACAGGGACAGCTGATTAAAATAATTCATTAACATGACTTTCGTTTTCTTCTTCTCTCTGTGTTGCATTCTGTTCCAAATATAAAATATATAGAGAGACTATAGAGGATTTATTTAAAATGGCAAAAAAGCAAGATTGTTTTGTGTTTCTGGTCCTCAGTTCTGATTCTGATTTCTTCTCTGAAATTTTCAGGCATGGCGGCGTTATGATACAGACCGCAGCGGCTACATAGAAGCAAATGAGCTGAAGGTAAACAACCTTTGTGAAAAATCAGTCTCCAGAAAAATGTCTTGAAATGTTTCGATTAACAGAACATGTAGAGATTACGAAAACTTTACATTTGTTCATCCTTTTTTCTTTTGCATGCTTATTGTTTTTTTGTCCTTTTGTCTTTTCCACCCAAAAACCCGTATAACATTCACAAGCAGAGAGCAAAGACTAAACTGTAAACCCTGTAAGCTTTTATTTGATTCTTAAAAAAGTGTATACCAAATTAAATCATTTGTATTTTGTGAATTTCTGTTTCTTTTTCTGTTTTATTTTGTCTGCAACAATAAAACAAGACAAAGAGAGTGACAAGAACAATTATTCACATGTTTTTTGCGTCGGGATCAGAAATGATCCTTTCTGATGTTTCGGAAACACTGTAATGTTTGGGAAAATGTTTTTGTTTGAGATTTAGGTTAGACGGTAAAATATGTAGGAACAAATATTTTTAAAATGCCTTTTCACAACTGAAGTTGTCTTAAAGTCATAAAAAAAAGAAACATCAAATTAAGCAAATGTCAAGTTTGCAAACAATGCAGAACATTATAATCCAGTCCACATCATACCAGTAAGGCTGGACTGTCTTTATGTTATAATAATATCCTACTCACTTCACCTAATGCTTTTTCACTTTTTATCCTATCTGGTAGAATAAATACATAATAATACTGACTATGCTGTATAGAATTTCACTATTTTCCTCTGGGTTATTTGTTGTTGTTTTTTTTGTTTTTGTTTTTTTTTGTGTGTTCATTATTTAACTGAGATTAATCACAAGCCAAATTTTGTGGTCTTTAAAGCCCCACTCCGATGAAAATGTTTTTTTGGGTGTTTTTACCATGTTCTTGTAGCCTTTTTCTCATGGTGGAGGACATATATAAAGAAAATGAACCCTAATGTTGCTTTTTTCTATTGTTTCTTCATTTAAAGAATCAGGATGAATCAGGAGCAGAAAAAGACACACACTTTTTGATTTTGGCTAAAAAGGTCAACATCATAATTAAAAGACCACTGGGAACACTTAAAATAGATCCACGACGATTGGAGTGGGTCTTTACAGATGGAACATTGATGAAATGTACACCCATCGGAGGATGTACTGATGCAGAATCATCCTGGTCAGGCAGTGATGCTGACCCCATTTTGCAGATGTTTTCCCCACAGACGCACATGCAGATGTTCCTGCAGTAACTGCTGTGCACAAACCAGCTGAGAGGCCTTTGAGAATGAAAACCCCTCAGTGAGGCGGCTGTTGCAGTCAGTGGTTTGGTTCTGAGACTTGGTGGTTCCTAGATCACTGAATCCCTTCTCAAGTTTTTATCTCAGTTGTCTCGATTTTTCTTTTTTACTTGCAAAGATACAGTGGTGTCACACACACGTGTTCCCACTTTTATTTATTTTGCAAATCCTCCTGACTACCAGCAATGCAAATTTTTCTTCTGTAGAGGACATTTCTAAACCAGAACATTTTTATTTTCATACTATTCATGGTGAGACATTTTATTTCAAATGATGTGATACAGTTTCTTCTTTTCTCTGTAGCTTTTGCTTGTGCTTATACATCATCCATACAGATAAGTCCATTATTACTGTCAGCAAAGAACATAAATTCTTATTTAATAGAGATAAGTAGTATCTTGGGGATAGAGAAAACAAACAAAAACATCCACAACAAAGCAGAAAAATCCAATTATCAGAGATCGTTTTAACCCTTTTCAGTCTGCCTCAGGCCAAACGGTTATAAGAATATTTTGAAAGCAGTTTGTGGATTTAGGCATAAGATTCAGGGAGATAAAAACTAAACTATTTAATGAAACGAACCAAATGCAATGACCTAATGTAAATCACTGATGTCTAAACTCTTCAGACTAAAACCACAAGACACGAAAACAACGAAGAGGAATATGTGAACACATTTTCACTGAGGTGAAATCAGGAGACAGCGCTCTCAGTTTGATGGTTTCAAACAGAAAGCAGGTGGGAAAATTTAATAGAACACACAAGTTTAGTTTAAAATAGAGGATGAAACAATGGTAAAACATTTGTTTCAGATAAAAAATGATCTAAAAAAACAAGACATGCAGACCACAGCTTTGTTTAAGAGATGCTCTAGATTAACTAGTCTTTTTGTAAATCTTTTTACCTTTGATGCAATAAAAATTTTTCAAAATAAGGAGGAAATCTTTTTTAGAATCGGACTCGGTAAGAACAACCCTCTGGCTCATCTGTCTGGGATCAAAGAGGACAGAAGCGAGACAAAATTGATAACACTGGAACATCTGTTTCAAGACAAAAAGGTGGAAAGAGGGAAGAAATCCCTTTGTCCTTCGACGGCAAGGGATGCCTCTCAGAAAAAAATGTTTAGCAGATAAATAGATTAGGGTCTTATTGTAAAAGGTAATAATGACATTAACAGTTTGCACCTAAAAGTGTGATAAAGGGTTAAATAATGTTGATATAGAATATTTTTTGCAGATGGAAGCTAATTCTTATTGACTTGAATTGCTTTAAACATATTTTTCAAGATTGAAACAGTTGAAACACATAACTGAAAGCATACCTTGAGACTTCTTCCAAATCTTGATGCGTTTTGTGTGAGTCAAGGATCGCACTGAATGAAACTTAAACACAAACTTTACCAAGATGCTGCCATTGCACATCAGGCATCCACAGTTCTCACAACTAAGTCCCCTTCTACGGTGTCCTGTAATGATAAAATATAGATTTTCTAAAATGAAAGCATTCCTTTCCCAGATCTTAACACGTTTAGCTTTAGGTGAAGCACCCAACTGCTTCAACTGAGCAACCAATCCTCCAAACATGGCCCAGATAAGCATTTCCAGAAGGCATCAGGATTACAGCAAGGCCACATTACGCATGCATACTCTGTTAAAGACCAACTTTGATCATCTTTTGATCTATTTTAAAATCTTCCCAGTGGTCTTTTAACTGTGTTCATGCTGTTTTTTGGTGAAATAAAAAAAACTGTCGTTTTCTTGTACATAGTTTCTGCAGAGCAACAGGAGTTCATTAGAAATTTGCCTCTGAGTTGTGGGCAGGACCACTGTCATGGCACAAACCTGCACCCCCTTCCCCTCTTAGAGCAGGATGCTTGGGGGCTGCCCAGCATATTTTCTACATGACAAATAAGCTCTTTTTCCAACAGGATTTTTTTCATCTGCTCCTGATTTACAGCAATTTGAATAAAGAAATATTCAGAAATACAATTTTAAGCTTAATTTTCTAAACACATGTCCGCCATCGTCAGAAAAATGCCACAGGAACATGTAAAAACACAAAAAACTCGATTTTCCTCTGAGTGGGTCTTAATGTCAACACCTAAAATCAATCTCACAGACCATGTTTGAACTACAGAAAAGCTGAATAAGTTGTAGGAACCAAAAGGAAGAGCTCCAAAAGTACTACTGCTAGGTCCCTTATACTGCTTAATGGGGCATAATTAAATAATGTGACAAAGTGTCGTCTTATTCCTGGTTAAGATTTCAAACTGAAATACTTTAGTGTGTTCTCACAGCAGCAGTAGAACAATAGATTATCTTGCAAACATGAGTATTTCAGCACATTGAGTTGAGAGAGCTAAGTGGTTCCTCTGCGGAAAATTCCCTAATGACCTCCCAAGGTTGTTTTTATTTTCCTTTATTTGCTCTTCGTGGAAACATTGTGTGAAATTCTTTGAAAGAAGCCGTTTACACTGGAGAGCCGACATTTGTGCCGACTGGGCGAGTATCCCTGTCTGGGGATTGGGATTTCTTCCAGCCGACCAGGTGCAGATGAGTTACCAGGTGTGGCTCTTTGAACGCATTGGGGAAAAAAACAGACGATATCTCCGTCTGCAGACTTGTATCTCACCACGTAATTGTGGGCAGATGAGGAAAATTTTGATGCTGGCAGATGATGTACACTTCACAGGACTGTAATCTGCTCTGTAGGGAGAGTCTTCGGACTTTTATCATACACAAGAGACAAGGAACATCATATGACCCACCAATTACACCAAAACTTTAGTTTCTAATCATTCATTTTTAACAGTTTTTAAAGTGCATTTTTTGTTTTCACCTAATTTTGTTATTTTATTTTAATGAACCAAAGGCATGAAAATGGAGCTGTCTGCAGAAGCTTTAAGCATGTTTTAGCCTCTGCTGAAAATAAGTATTTTCTACATAAAACAAGTTAGATCCGCTTGTTTTTGTCCACCTGTGTTTGTTTCTGTCTGCAGGGCTTCCTCTCAGACCTGCTGGAGAAAGCTAACAGACACTATGATGAACAGAAGCTGCACGAGTACACACAGACCATTGTAAGACTTCACTCACGCAACTTATGTGACCTGAAGTAGAGATTTGATCCAACAAATCTCACAAAAAGTGTTCATGTTAGGACAACTGTGGTTTGAGGTAAAAACAAATATATTCACAATACCCTGACTGCCTCAAAGTTGGCTTTAAAGTCAAACCAGAAACTGTCTTAAAGTCTTTTAAAAAAAGCTGCATAATAATGTCCAACTGCTCTGCTGGAGGTCAGACTGATGCTGCCATGATGGTGGTGGCTTGGTGGCCACATCCCATCATGCCCTGGAGGCTGTCTGACCACTGCCCAGATGAGCTAACATCTGCTTTCTCCTGGATCCCTGGAGCAGAGTTGACCTGATTCTCTGAAGCTTTAAGAAGGACCCATAGTTTCTATGTGGTTATTACAAGGAATCAAGTCAACCTGACTGGATTCATCTCCTACTATTGAGGAACAAGCATGTCAGGGCTTGTAAAGAAGTGACTTTAACAAGTGCAAATACAAAAAACCGCAGAAATGCTGGAATAAGATAAAGCCTCTTCACAGTTTGCAGTTTAGTTTCCATCCCAGACAAAAAATGTAGTTATTCGCAGAAATCTTACTTTTCTTGCTTGTAAATTTTGGAACTGAGCGTTGCCGCTTGCAACCAAAAGTTGAAACATCTCCATCATGAGCAGTTTCAACGAACAACAAGCTAGAATGCGTCTTAGAGGCACTTCTGGTATGAATTTTGCTTCACAAAACACTTAAAAGAGAATTTCAAAGTTATTGTTGATGATGGATCCTGCATGTAAAAAAGTTCAGTAAAGTGACATTTTTGTTGACCAATCAAAAGAGTCAAGGGTCTTTTGGGGATGAGCTCAGTTGGCTTGTTTAATGCTTTACACTCTTAAATCAATCCCCAAAACTTGGTTATGAAGTTGTATCCTCTTTCCACACAGGAAAGCATTTGAGTCAGTGAAAGTGTGGGCGTCGCATATGTCTTATATCTGCACCCTCATGCAAATGCACATGGCTTTCCTTCATTTTCTCTGCGCTCCCATCCTTGTCTTTGTTCTGCCTTGTAGCTCAGGATGTTTGATCTGAATGGAGATGGAAAGTTGGGCCTCTCAGAGATGGCAAGGTAATATGTAATTTACTTGCTTCAGTTCCCTGTGTAAATGTTGAAGCACATTCTCTCCTGAACTTCATTCTCTATCAGCGAATGCTAATAATTTAACAACCTCTGCAATCACTGTCTTGCCCAGGCTTCTCCCTGTTCAGGAGAACTTCCTTCTTAAATTCCAGGTAAAACTTCGACACCGTTTTTACCTCCATTCTGAAATACTCATTAAGTTATCCTTTCTTGCTTGTGCTTTTGGTGGATTATTAAGACAAATGTTTTTTTTTGCAGGGCGTCAAGTTGACCTCTGAGCAGTTCAATTCCATCTTCACGTACTACGACAAGGTATGGATCCAGGTTTTCTGCAGCAGTCTTCTTTTCGGTTGGCTTTTGTCTAAACTGAGGTCCTAAAAAACATGTTTCAACCTGAAAAACTATCTACAGCGGACACATGTAAACACAAACTGCCCTTTATCTGAGGCGTTCATAAGACGGAGTATTAGGGCCACCGCAAAAGAAAAATAAATGAATATGTGAGGATAAAGTTGTAAAAGTATGAGAAAAAAGTCAAAAGTTTACAAGAATAAACTTGTAAAATTAAAAGGAAAAAAAATCGTAATTTTATTACACTAAAGTTGCAAAATTATGAGGAAAAAAGTTGTAATTTTACAAGGAAAAAGCCATGTCAGGGTTGACGTGTGAACACAGATGCAGACGACACTCGTAAATACAAAGTCTCTCGTTTAATTGAGAAAGGTTCACAAGAAACTGACCACAAACTCATGAAGGTACAAAAGACCATCCGACAACCAGTGCAGGGGAGACGAAGACTTATAACAGGAGGAGGGGATGAGGTAAATGGAAACAGGTGTGCCAATAAGGAGGGAGAGAACACAGGAAGTAACAACCAGCAACAAAATAAAACAGGAAGTGGAACCCAACAAAAAAAAAAAACAAATGTCCTGGGTCCATAACCCCACAAGCCATGCTTTTTTAAGATAATGTTGGTTGCTTAAGCCTCATCCACATTACTTGCTGACTAAATCATCATCATTCCATCAGTGCAGCCATTTTTGGTGATGCCATAAGGCTTTAGTTTATCGTAGGAATCCATGTGCCATAATGCATTTGGACCACTGCAACCAAACTACCAATGCCGTAAACGGTGCATCTGTCAGAAATCCTCTCCTCGTGGGTCAAGAGTCTTTATCACCAGCCTCGATGTCTCTTTGGAAACTATAAAACCCCTCCTCCAAAATTCCTCGTTGATGTAACCTTGCAGTCGGCTAACTCCGATCGTTTCTTCCTCCACGAAAGACATGATTCCTCCCAAATTTGTGACATTTTCTTCTGAATTGGCTCAGTTTTCAGCAAAATTCTTTGGAATGACCTTATATTTCCAACAAAACAATGTTGACTCATTAAAAGACTTTCCTTTTTTGTGAAACCAATGCTGAAGTAACCGCTTACAATGCACTCGATCCCTCTCATACTGAAACCCAATATTGGTTCTTTAATTGTTGTGGTTTCTATTTTTCTTAGTAAACAGCCTTTTGCTTCATAAAAGTACACATTTAATCTTGTGAAATCCTCAATTTATAATTCATGAAATTATAACTTGATTCTCATAAAATATGGAATTTATTTACTTGTAATTCTACAAGTTTATTCTGGTAAATATTGGACTTTTTTCTCATACTTTTACAACTTTATTCACATGCATTTTAGAAATTTTTTCTTATACGTTTATTTATTTTTTACCTTTATGCTGGCCCTAATTGTCATACATTCAAACCAAATTTATCCTTAAAAATCTTTAACCTAAATCAGTAGAATGTATTCAAATAGAAGCTGGTTTTGCTTCTGAAAAGAGTTCGAGTTGATGATCCTGTGCTGTTTGTTTAGAAGCACGAATACACAAATGAATATAGTTTTTGCCTGGGCTGTGGCTTGTCCGGGGGTTGAGGCTTGGCACCTCTCCCTCTTTAAACAGCTCAGGGTAATTGAGCTGTGGTTCGGCCGATTGCCATATTTTCCACATTAGCAGTGCAATGTTGGTGTTGGATCACAGTATTATGATATGAAACACAACAAAGGAGATGTACAGTACTTCTCCTGCATCATTTTTCTTGTTTCCGATGTGTAATGAGGCATTTGAGCCTGGGGAGTGCACCATAGCTGAGGTGGCCTTAAGGTTCTGTGGTTAACTGCGTTTTATTGGCAAACATTATACGGGAAAAAAAAACCCAACAACAACAACTATTTTAACTGCTGATAGTTTTTGCGTAAGGAGGCTGAATTTCTTCCATTTCTTCTACTGCACAGAGAATTTAGATAAAAGCTTGTGTTGCAAAAAAATTACAATCAGCAGAAAATTTGTTTTATTGTGTGGACATTTTCACTCCCAGAGGAAGAAAACTATTCCTTCAAAAGTGTTTTGAAAGGGCTTTGGATAGATTGGGATAGATTTGATTAAAAACACTTTATTTTGACTCATCCACACAATACAGCATAAAATTGCAAACAATATAAAAAAAAAAAAAAACACAGAGCAAAATACACAAAATTAATGCCAACTGTCACTGAACTAAAGGAAATAGTAGATTTGAGGAGTATTCAAATGAACATGTAAGAGGCAATTGATTAATTAAGTACAGGAGACGACTGAGGAGAAACAAGAAGACAAGAAACAGAATGAATTCAGAGGGGCCAATTGGAAAAAATAATGAAAGAAACTTTTTTGACTTCTCATTTACCTTGATTTTCCATTCCAGCTGCTCCAAAAATGCAGGAATCCACAGCAGCCAGAAGGTGCTCATGTTAAAACAAACAGATAAAAATAAAAACTTATGAGGTGGGTTATACACTGGTGGGTTGGCACTGAAGCTGCTGACTAGATAACTGATTTTTAAGATTGAAAATCTTTATCAGTTTGCCCTCACTGCACGGTGGCGCAGTGGTTAGCGCTCCTGCCTCACAGCAAGAAGGTTCCCGGTTCAAGTCCTGGCTGGGGGACCTTTCTGTGTGGAGTTTGCATGTTCTCCCTGTGCATGCGTGGGTTTTCTCCGGGTACTCCGGCTTCCTCCCACTGTCCAAAAACATGCTTCATAGGTTAATTGGTCACTGTAAATTGTCCCTAGGTGTGAATGAATGAGTTTGCCCTCAGATCCCAGAGAATATCCTCAAGAACAGAATCCTGTAATGATACAATGCAAATACATTTATTTGATTGATTCAACATCAATAAGTGAAAGTCAATTCAGTCCAGCACTGTAATAAGGGTGTGGGTTAGGAAGGTTGCGTGCTGTTCATGTTTCAGGCTGGACTGAAGGTTTGCACTTTCTCTGGCTTGCTAGCTTGCGGTGGAAAGGGTTGAATGTTCAATTATAAATGAGCCACTGAAGAGGCTTCAAGAAAGCGGCATTAAAATCTACGTGCGTAATTAGTTTCATCATTTTGTCATGAGCTCGGCCCCTGCAGCAGAAGGATGGGCAGCTGCTGTCGCTGGTGCTGGGGGAGCGCGTGCGGGGCCGAGTTAGGCCGGTCAGCCGAAAGCTAACATGGCTCACAGTGCTGTCGCTCCTGAAACACAAGATTGGAGTTGGCACAAATGTCTAATCTCACTCTCTTTCTTCAAAACTCTTTGAATGCTTTAAGAAAATAATAGCAGAATTCTCACTTTATTCTCCGGTACTGGGACACTTAAAAAAAAAAAACCTCAAAGAGAATCTTTCAAAATAAAAGAAAAGAAAAAATGAGGCTGGCAACTTGTGCAGCTCTGAAGTCATCTTGAGACCAAGCCTACATGAGCAGCTCGTGGTTTTACACCATGTGCCAAAAGGCAACTTTCCAGTAATTTGGCCTTATCTTCTGGCCTAAAACTCTGTAAACAGCAAAGTGGGACATAACTCATTAATTTCCAAAGAGTCTCCACATTGAATTCACAGCACCCTGCTCTCAGAGCTGTGAATGGCAAGTTTGGTTTTATATTTTCCCAACCCTTGGCTTCTGCATTTATGAATGTTGCCATAAAATTATGAATGAATCTGAGCGGGGAAATCAATGTGGAGTCATATTCCTTTCAAAACAATGTTATAAAATGTGAAATTATGTAAATAGGTTTTGCATGTGCAAACAAAATCTGTGAATTTGCTAATCAAATTTGCAAGTACAGAAAAATATAGTGCGTTTACAGATTTGTTACTGTAGAAAATATTTAAGCATGTGTAAAAAGAGTTACAGTTGTAAACATCTCTTGCTGAATTGGAAAAGCATGTTCTGTCTTCAGCAACACTTTTTATGATCTTCAGATCATAAAAATCTGCAGACACGAACTCGAGTTACGAATTTGTTTGCAAATGCAAATTCCATTTGCACATGATTTTACAGATGCAAATGCTTATGGAAAGAAAACAACTCTATGAAGCACAAAACTCAATCATTTGATGTTGTGGAGTCTTATTGGAGCAATATGTATTCAAAATAAATCTCTTATTGTGACCAACATTTTTTTTACAGGTTTAGCAAAATATTAGATTAAGTATTGCAGCAATTCTTTAGTGGGTTTTCCAATAGTATAAAGTTTTATTATATTTGCAAAAATATGTGTTTGCAACCTTTTTGCAGGATGGAAACGGCTACATTGATGAACAGGAGTTGGAAGCTCTGCTACGAGATCTTTACCAGACAAACAAGAAGGTGAGAGCTCAGCTAAACAATGCATGTGACATTTCTCCACATGGCTTGCACAGATAAAGACCAGCATTTGAGCATGGTGCATTCACACCATATGCAGCCGGCGCGGCAGAGGCCTCTAGTTTCAATGTTAAGTTAATGTAAAGTCACGATCTGATGCGGAACAATTTGGGCAGCGGGCGCGGCGAGATTTCAGTGGGGTTTTATATTATGATTGTGCAGTTTTTTAGCCGAAATCTGTTGTTTACTAGGAGATAGTTTCTGCAGAGTGGTAATAGTTCCAAGTTAGAAATCTTTCTCTGAGGCATGGGCGGGACCTTTGGCGTGGAGCAATCCCCCTTCTCTTCCTTGTTGCTAAGAGCTCGGAGCAGGGAGCTTTTGGGCCGCCCAACATGTTTTATGCATCACAAATAAGCTTATTTTCCAACTGCATGTTTTCGTCTGCTACTAATTCACAAAGATTTGAGTAGATAAATACTCAGAAATGTTACTTCAATCTTGTTTTCTTTAAAAATGTCTTCTATCATGAAAAAAATTCTTGTTGGTTTTAAAAAGATGTTCATAGGAATTTATTTAAAAAAAACGATGTATTCTTTATGTTTAATAAAATGCAACTATGTCTTTAAAAAGTAAAACACAACAGTAATGAGAACTGAACCTGATTAGACCTAGAATGGTAGTTTAACAAGCACACGACAAACCACTGTCACCACAAGCACAGGTTTGTATCGAGGAGTGTTTGCTATTTAATGACTGACTTTTCCTTTTTTTTCGTTGGTAAATGGTTTGTATATTCATTAATTTATTTTTGATGGCCTGCGATCTACGTGGAAATGTGAATTGCGTTTGGTGTGAATGCACCTTAAGACTTCAGACTTAAACCTCAATCTGGAATCAGATTTGAGATTGAAGGTACATGCTGTGTAGCAGTCACAGCTAGAGGGTTTTGTGTGTAGTTTGTATACTCACTTTGGAGGTGGATGATTTTTTTCTGGCCATGAAGGTATTCTCCCTGAGCTTCATACATTAAATGGTGGTGGTCTTAAAGTGCCCCTTAGGTGTGAGTGCAAGTGTGTGTTGTATTTTGTTTTTGTGTGGCCCTGCAATACTCTTGGGAATGAATTTTTGACAAATCAAAATATGTTTAGAGTGGGTCTTTCAGGAAAGAAGAAGTTTGGGATGAACCTGGTCCGGTAATACTAAAACTGCTTTAACAATGTAGCTGGCACATCACTTATCCTTGTTCTCATAAATTGTGGCTCCTGGTTTGGATTTTGCAACTTTTTGACTTTGTCTTCAAAGCTGTGAGAGACAATTATTTATTCAAAGAATTTTAAAAAAATTTAATCTTGACTTGTTTAGGGTTTCAAAGATTAAAGAAGTATTTAAAAAGCACTAAACCACAGCAATGACAACCAAATGTATATGGATACTTTAGACAAGTTTTAATGTGAAATTCCTCTACTGTCATAAACAGTCATATTCACAGTCTATTTTCTTGCATTAATGCAAGAATAATTCATCCATAACCAACATTTCCTGACTCATCTCTTCTGATTATTGAAGAATTTTATTTTTCCAAAATTGTGAAACATGATTGATGGAAGAATATTAAAAAAAACACTATCTGTCCAAACCAAAGCTGTTTAGAGGCTGGCAATACAAAATAAAATAGAATCATCTGTAAAAAACAAAAAACAAAAAAAAAAACAAAAGCAGATGTTTAAACATGTTAGACCTTTATTTTTTAAGATGGCTTATATGTTTGTTTTGTTTCCTCAGGAGATTGATGCAAAGAGCCTGATGGGCTACAAGGAGAGCATCATGAGCCTGTCTGATGGGGGGAAGCTGTACCGTGGAGAATTGGAAATCGTTCTCTGCAGAGAGCCAATCGTGTGATTCCTCCTGTCCTCCTGTGTATCTTTGTTTTCTCTGCTTGCCTTGCTCTCTTCTCTTGAGACCACACCCACTTCCAGCTGAGTGGCGACATATACCAGGTGCATGTGCCGGACACGCCCCATCCCATTTATTCCCCCCCAAAAAATCCTCCTCCCAAAATGACAAATTCAGAGCAAATGATGAGTCAGCACGACCTCCAACACTAACCATCTGTAACGTCTACATTTCACAGTCTCCTTAAGCCCCATTCTGAATCTGATCCCCCTCAATGCTGTGACTGACTCCTGACCAAAACCTCAGAAACGCCCACAGAAATGGCAGACCCCCCACAGCCAACCCGGCCTCCTCGTCCCCTTTTTTCCTTGGCTCTATGACTGCAACTGTGATCTGTGATTGAACTGATATTTATTTTTTCACATTTTCTTCTCTTAAATCCATCGCATTCAAATAAAATCGTTGTGTGACATGTCCATAAAATGTTTTTCATTTCCTGTGGTTGTTTTTTGCTGAAACTGTCAACTGAAAAAAATTAATAAAATATCTAAGACAACTGATGCTTAATATTGTTCAACTGGGATCTGGCATTAAAGGATAACGCGAAATTACAAAAGTGGAGAAAACTTGTAGATGTCTTCTGTCCCTTTTGGTGGCTTAGCTGCAAACTTTAGCGCTCTTTAAATGCAAATGTGCTGTCTAACTAAAAACGATGACTCAGGCACTGGAGGCATGATGTTTTCCTGCAGTTGAAATGAACTTAGTTTATTGCTGCTTCCATGCTAGAAGGCCTTAGAGCAGTTTTTAAATTGAACCAATCAGGATATTAAAATGATCTCTTCCCTTTAGGTTGATATTGTTGAAACAAATTATAAAGTGACCACAAACATGTTTATTTATTTAAAAATAAATACTCGTTGGAATGCTCTTAGTATTAAAAAGTAGGGTCTTCAACTGTTTCCACAAAAGCTTTTGTTAGAACATTAATTATTTAGTTAATTGAAAAAATATTGTTGCTTTAATTTTTTTGGTAACTCTTAAAAATCAAACAAAGTTGTTTTTACTTTCAAACCAAAGTGCCTGTTTGAGTTTTTATTTTTGTTTGTTATTTACATTAATCTTGATAGAAATTCAATTATTTTTTAATTTCTTCCCACAGTATACAGTGAAGTTTAATTAACTTTACAAATGAAGCACATTCATTAAGGATACAACAAATTTTTAAAATATTTTTTGCTTTCTTGTTTTAATAAACTGCCTATGTGTTAATGCAATGAGATTTAGCTTACAACGACTTTAAATATCTTTTTAGCTTTTATTCTAGCACTCTAGCACTTTTAGAATTGTCTGTCATTTCTTAACATCCCTTACATGTGCATTTTCTACTGATTTATTGAAGTTTTTAGATAATTTTTGAGTTTTTTTCTTACATGTAGTTCTGTTGTTTATTTTATTGTTTTTGCACTGTTAACCTTTTTTTTTTAGCTCTTTTACAACAATTATCTTTTGTCTGTGGCTAATTTAGCTTTTAGTGTAGGCCTGTTTCAAAAGTAAGGATCAATTTAGAACAAACCGCTTTTTTAAGCTTCCATCCTTTCTTTACTTGGTTAAGCAATTTCTTAATAATTTTGTATTTTAGACATTTTTTACTCTTAACTTTTAGCTCATTAGGCATGCAGCTGCTTTAGCAGGAATTTATGCATCTTCTAACTCTTATACAGTTTTTATCTCTGATCAGTTTAGTTCAGATTTCTATTATAGCATTTAAGTTTGCTTGTCATCATTCATAAACTTTCTGACATCATCTTGACATGCATTTCCTTCAGCAACTATTGCACTTTTTTAAAACAGTTTTTGCAGTCAAGTTAATTTTCAAGATGTGTTTATTATTGTGATTAAGCCGCTTTATAAATACCATAGTTTTTAATTTTCATTATCATAAAACAATTACATCTTTTAGTTCTGTTTTTCCCAGGAAAAAAATATTTACATTTTTAGTTCAGTTTGGTGAAAACCCAGATTTTTTAATCTAAATTCAATTGTTTCATTTGAGAGCTTTTTTTAAATGAAAAGATTAGCTACAGTCTTTCTTGGCTTTCTTAGGTGACTCAATAATGAAGAGTTGAAAGCAGTGAATGCAATCTTGCGCTGCCCAATGGAAAGCTATGTTGTGTGTCTTGTGCACTTAATGTCTATGAAAACATAGATCAACAGTCTATTACATAATCTTAGCCATAAAACTTAACAATGATCCAAACTGACAACACCAAAGACTCTGGCTGAAGTTCAGTGACGCACTGGAAGCTCTCCAGTTTCCCAATTGCATCCCGATTGAATGGTTGCCAGTTGCATTCCTGCAGCGGCACTGAGATGTTGCTCCTGAGGTAGCAGGACAGGACACGATATTTCTAGTAAAACCTCTGTAATTGAGTTGACATGCTTTTAAGGCAGCCTGAATAATAGAGTGAGCGCACAAGTTCGCATCTAACAGAAGACATGATGCAAAGGCACATCAATTAATCAGACATTTAAAACTTTATGTGACATACAGCTGGACAGAAAGAGTCTGCAGAGCTCAGAGGAAGACGTTCTGTGGATGGTTGACAGTGCAGATATTTTTGCAGCAATTGTAAGGCCAAAAAAAACATTTGAATGTCATTAACAGTAAACAAAGAAAGGAAGTGCACAACTTTCACCTGACTCATTCTCCTAAATAAGACTGCGATTCAATGTGTAATCCTGCAGGAGAATTTTGAACAAAAGGCCTTGCAGAAAGGAAAATGCATTTACAATCCCTGGATTTATTCTGGCTGAAACTACTTACTGCTACCATCCGGGAGATTTTTAGAAGACTCACAAATGTGATGAATTCTATTCTTTAACTGTGACTGCTGAAATGAATTCAGATAGGATTTTTGAGAGAAAAAACGTATTAGTAACAGGTTACTTATAATTCTAGGCAGAAAAAACATTTATGTTTTGTGAAAATTGTCCAAAAATGTCTTTATTAGCAAATATAGCTTGGGTAGGATATCTCGTTTTCATACAAAAAAATGATCCACTTGATGTTTATCAATAAATTCTAATTATGTAGTGTAAAAAAAACAGTTTACTCTCTTGATTAAATACTTGATCAACCATTTCATACAATTAAAATCCAGCAGCAGGATCTTCTGCCATGTAAAACTCATTATTAGAGACTATAAAGATCTTTTATCCCCTCATATTTTTCCAAAACTGCTGAGTTGAGGCTCGTCAAGTTTCCAAAAGGGTGAAGCGAAGAGTTTAGGAAGGTTCCATTCTAAAGTGAGGCGCTGATCAATCAACACAGACAGCTCAGGAGACTTGAATGTGAAGCTGTCGTAGTAGTGGTCTAAATGCAGATTTAAAAAATTACCATCTGCAGTGGACCATATTCCCACATGAAGAGCACATTCAGCAGAAACAGTACAATTCCAATTTCTTCTGAATGATCAACCATCAAAGGCAGATTGTGTCATCAAACGGCAATATTCCTAACCTGGAGAATGACCTCCATCTTGTTTTTTTAACTCTTTTTTTTCCTCTTCTTTTTTCTCTTTGGTTTAATGGTTTGGTTTTTTTTTTTTTTTTTTTTGGAAGTTATGGAAACCAGCTGGTTTCCATTGAGTCCATGGCTGGGGATACTGTGGAAACATGGATGTTGTAGTGCAGAGGTGATTCCTGCTTTGCCCGCCCATGTGACAATGTGTGAACCCCACATTGCCCCTGGTGGTTATAGGTTGGCACCATAAAGTGAAAAAATGCTACACAAGTATATTCTGTTTACCATTTACCATTGATCACATGCTAATTTCAGAAAAACACTGGTCCATCTTATCCTAACTGTGATCTATATAAGGGTCAACTATTAAAAAAACTAGTTTATTGTATATTGCAAAGCCCTTGTTTAAAATGGATTGTGTTTTGACTTTGTCCAGATTCATTTTCATTTTATTTCATTTGATCTTGTCTTAGATTTTTCAAGTTTCAATTTATCTGACTTTAGTTTAGTCCTTCAGGTGTTTATTCATGCATTCAATCTTTTTTGTTAAATTACTAAAGTTTCTAAATTACTTAAGGATTAAAGGATTAAATTACTAAAGGTTTCAGGTCCCTCTATCACTCTTTTGAAGGCCACGCCTGCATCCGAAGCTGCAGTCTCCACCACAGAGGTGAACAATTGGAAATAGCTTTCTCTTTGCATTAAAGAATTTCAAAGTATAGTGATATCTTATATTTTACGGTGAAGTATTTTGCAAAATAATAAAAAATTAAGATTTTATTTTCAACCTATTCACATTAAAATTACAATTTCTACACATAATGTCAGAGTATATCTGCAGAAAAGGCTGAGTTGCACAAAATGACTGAGCTGTAGTGGACAGAAAGGAACAAAGAGTTGAAAATCCTCTTTAGTTCTGATAACTTCTACTGCAGAGAACTGCTGTCAAAGTGATGAGTGGAGGATTTTCACGTCAGTGCTGCACACCTGAATAAACATTAATAGAAGTTAACATCAGTTGTAAATGAGCCAGAGGACACCCTGCTTCTCTCTGCAGATATGGATGTGAAGTTGTAGACAGGGATTCTACCCACATTGTATTTCTTTCTTTATTAGTCCGTGATTTTGAAGGCCTCTAAATGTTGCTCTGGGAACCGTTACTTAACAGCTTCTTGAATCTAACGATCTGCTTTAGTCCTTAGTGATTTTTCACTAATTTGCATTATTTCCTGTCTTGCTCTGGCAAGCTGAAGCTCCCTTAAGGATACTGAACAGCAATGAATCCTGCATCATGTTCAGTGGCCCACATGACAGGAAGATAATACCCATTTGTTCAGTTTACACGGACAAACTAGATGAGCAAATATTAGATCAGAGCAGATCTGCAGTGCACAAAAGCACATTCCATCATATATCTAGCTGTTATGATCCGTTGGTATAAAGAAGCCTCCAGAAGGAGCGCTGAGTAGAGTAGGATATGAAGACAAGAGGAGAACTCTCATGATTAATTCAATGATTAAAGAAACCCCTGTGATTTATTTATGATTTCTTTAAATATAGCTTTTGCAAATTGAATGAGAGAAATGGATGTTCCGACCTAGATAGTGGTGTATCCCACAATTGTGCACCAACACATGTCAGCATGCTTTAACAAACAAACCTCACTTCAGAGCATCACCAGCTCCCCCACAGCCCCTTGTGCACTCCACCCAGCGCTGAAGCTGCTGTTTGGCTTCACAAGAACCGTTGGAGTAAAAAGATGAGACGAGTGTGAAGCAGTTTTCATTTACACAGGCTGTCGTTCTGTAAGGGATAGGCCCAGAGCAGTTGCATTCTTTTTTTTATTTTTTTGTAGAGCTTACAAAAATGTAGTATACATTTAATTTTGTTATAGAAATCAATGTTTACACTTATTGCACCCACAGCATTGACACCATAGCACAAAACAACACAGATGTTTGCAACATGTCATGGGTTTAGTTGTTGCTGCTTCATGTTTTCATCTTTGCAAGCCGGAAACCAGACATCCGTGACTTTAAAGCGCTTTGGGCCTTCAATGAAGGAAGAAAAGCGCTATATAAGTATACGCCATTTACCATTTACCATCTATTTAAAAATGCAAAAACTCTTTACAGCTAACAGCTCAACATCTCCAGATCAAGAGACTGAATCGAGTTTCTATCTGTGAAATATGCTGGATGAGTTTGTAAGTAATTATTGGCAGTAAAAAAAAAAAGAAAAAGAAGAGTCTTTGATTGTCAGTGGATATTTTTTGTAATTGTTGTTCATACATACACTCATTTTTAAAACTGATAGTAAAATATCTGTGCACTATTGCTGCTATACAATTTTTCTTTTCTTTTTCATATTTTTTGGTGCGTCTGATAACAAAAACGGCATTTGCATTGATTTGAAGAAAAGGCAGGTTCAAACACTGACTTAAGAAAAAATTGTTATGGTGGAAATTATGACAATTCTGAGGCTCCAGACAGTTAGAATGTCCTTTTATGAAGAAAGAACAAATGAGGGCCAGCATTTTAACATTTGAAGACTTAATTTTCTCTGGTAAACTGGGGCAAATCTTTGACAATTGTTGGTCGGGTGAGGAAAACAAAGACGGACATATATTTTTCTGCAAGTGGATGCATTGAAATGGAGCAGAGCAGGGAGCTTGTGGCTTGTTCATTGTATTTTCTATGTAACAAATGCAATCTTTTTCAGACAGCATTTTTTTGTCTGATTTACAATTTAAATAAAAAATACTCAGGAATGCCATTTTGAGCTTAATTTTTCTTTATAAGTGTCTTCCATAATCAGTAGAATGCAACCAGAACATGTTAAGAACACCATGAACACAATTTTAATTGGAGTGGGTCTTTAAAGAGTTTGGAAAAATCTAAACTGAAGAACTAAACTCCAACATGGACACAATCATGTGGAACAGACCAAATAAAGATGTAAAATTGATCAGCATTTTTTAAAATAACAGTACACATTAAACGTGACTTCACATTGTTAAAGTGCTTTTAGAATGCTTTTCCTCTAGACGCTTGAGGAGATCGTACTACCCAGAAGAGTTGAGCTGATGCTAGATTGACAGAAACGAGCACTGGCCAAGCCGAGAAAAAGCAAACCAACAACTTCCACTGGTTCTCTAACTATCAAGACTGACGAGTGCCTTTACCTTCAGCTCTTTACCTACCACCTTTTTTTAAGCTTAGATGGGAATGAGAGTCAGCAAGTGAACCTAGATCTTCTTGTTTGTTTGATCTGCACCAGAGTTCAGGTGAGCTGTCACACCACCTCAGCCCAAATGAAGAATTCTAACAAACTCTGGGGCAGATCGAACAGGACACTGTGAAAAGACCCTAAAATTCCCAGCTAAAACTTTCAAGACTTAAGAAAGAACCTTCAGAGGTCATCTGTGGAAAGCTGCTGATGCTTCCCGCCATAATCTACAGCTCTTTATGGCTCTTATTTGGAGTGAAAGACTTTCCACACTCTGGAAAGCAACGTTGTGCTTTAAGGTGAAGCCCTTCAAGATATCGAGTAGACAACGTGGTTGAAAAACAATCGCTTCTGAAAACTGCAGGTCATCCGGGTCATTCAATCCCATCAGGTCATAACTATAACCCAGCTGTAAAATCACTGCACAGCAATGACTTTGTTGTTTATGCTGAGGCCCTCAGTCTGACGTTTTTGTCTTGACATTTAGGTGTATCTACCTGAGACAGTAGGTGAATTTTGCACATCATCATCTTTGAATGGAAAAATTGAATAGGAGGAAGATTTCAGTGAAGGCTTGCTGTCCACCCAGCAAATTTCCAATATGTGTGTAATTCTGTGTTTACCCAACCCTGAGGGAAATATCTGACTCCTCAGCTAATTGTGTTTGTCTGCTCCTTAGGCAGTTTCACGTACTGTATAGTAGTTTTCTGAGTTCTTTCACTGTCTGCAGTAATGGAAAATGACCCTGTGGAGCTCAGAGTGAAGTTACAGCAAACACTGTAAGACCTGAGAGTTAAGGGCAAAAGCAAGACAGACTTAAAAAACGCTGATGTTTAGTTCAACTATTTGGCATCATACTTCCTTATGAATGACAAGCTGCATTTTCTGAGTGATCCAAAGGAATAAGCCTGAATATGTAGCAGCTAATTTCACAAATCATTTTTACAAATCAACAACAAAAACTTCAAACAAACGCTTAGAGATTAAAAAAAAATGTTGTAATCAATGTGTTCTTAAATAGAAAAATCTAGTTCTAGTCAAGATAATGGTGAATATTCTCATCTTAGTTATGTTTTCAGACTGCGTTTTTTTTTTCATTCAGTTACAATCTTATCTTGGTTCATCTGATAATTCTCTTCTCTTCTCTCCTCCCTCAGTTTGTTATTATTTGAGTCACTTTATTCAAATGTAATACCGGTTTCCTGCAGTTTTGGGTCCTATAGCCACCACAATTTGATGTAACATAATTTTGACGACTTTAAAAAATATTTTTAGTATATTCCTTAATTGTTGGAATACAGTGTGTATAAACAAAGAGAGCACATGGAGCCTCAATAAGCCTAACTATATTCATTTTCTTTTGATGATTTGTTGTACTTGTAAAAGTATTTCATGTTTAACTTATTTCTATTTTTAATATTTGTATCAAGTTTCATAAATTGACTGTTACTGTCAGGGTTTTTACTGCTCCTGTTAAATTCTAGATGTATGTCAATAAAAATCATTCAAGCACAGGATGTACAGGAAAAAAAGGGAATCAAACAATCAATATTTTCAGTGGCAAAGAAATCTCCTTTTTGTTAATGTGAAAGTGTTGGACAGCATGGTATAATGTGACTATTTCTAACAAAATAAAAGCAATATGGATTTTTATTACAGTGATAAAAATTATAGTCTAAGTATCAAATATAAATCTAAATGTATTACAAAACAATAAGAACAATTAGAATAATTAATTTTGTAAACAAATCACCAAACATTAGTGTTGCTTCCTATTTTATACAAGATTACATCATAGAAATGAAAAGCATTAATAGTTTTTTTTCCCCCACACTTGTTATATATATATATATTTATTTATTTTTTTTCCCTAAAGCATGTATGTTTGGGTCCAAAATGTTTTTTTAGTTGATCAAAGATGTGACTGAACAAGGTTTGGTTCTGTCTATATAAAGCAAAAGAAGTAACAATTTAAAAAGTACTTCTATATAGGCTGTAATCAACTGTGACTATGAAAACCTTAGAGAATAATAATTTAAAAAATCACTATCCTGACATAGAAGAGTACAGAAGTTTTTCATGAAGCAGTTTGGTGCAAATTGTCCTTCCAGCATCTTGCTTTGCATCAAAATGCTAAAAAAAACCCAGCGCTGTTTCATTCAACATGTGACTCCAGAGCTTTCTGCTTGGATAATTCCATGCTGCTTTGCCTGCTTAGTCAAGACAGTTAAGACTCTCCGGCTGTACGAGTACTTCTCTGTGCCACATTTTGTGCCAGCTCATCATCTGCACCGTGCACTCGCTGCCAAAACTAATGTGTCTGTAAATGGAGGCGCAGCAGCCAAATTCCAAATGAAGTGACCTGAAGCAGACCTGGAATGTGTGCGGTTCCAGGCACAGAGCCCTTGAAGAAAATCTGGATTTAGGGTGCTGCCAGGAAAACCATCTGCATGCTGTAACTGCATAAGCTCTGTCAGCTGTGCTGTCATTCTTATTTCTGCACCTCCATCCTTACTACAGGGAATTCTGGGAAATGAGTTCGAAATACAAGATAAACCTTAATCCGTATTACATCTATACTACCTTGCGGTCATTTCTCTGCCTCGCGTGGAAAGTTTTACACCGGTCATTTTTTTCTGAATAATTTGTATATTGTGCGTACTGGTTACAGACACTTGAGTTTAGTTTTCAGTTGTTTTTGACAGTTGACCCGCCTCCGCCGCGTGCCGCCGCCTCCGGTCCGGTTAGTATTTGTAGAGCGAGCCTCCCATCTACCGGAAAGCAGGCGCGACTGCCGCAAAATACAAAGATCACCGCGCGAGTGGATATGGATCGAGAATTCCCGCTGTCATCCGAAGGGCTCGACTCCAAAAATACACCGACGATGAGTGGAGTCGTGAACTTCAAAAACTGCAGCTCAGTGTTGGTAACTGGGCCAATCGGGGACTCGTACTGCAGATTGTCGAGAACCTAGCTAATGGAGATTTCTCTCCACTCAAGATTATTGCCACGACCAGAAATGTCACTTTTGCTGAGGTAATCCCAAATATCTTCAAAGCGTCTTTAATATAATTAGCAAGGATACATAAACACACTACTTTAAAATGAGCAAAACACAGCATACGTTGTGGTATATTAGTGTCAGCCAGTAGAGGCCGACCTGCTAGCTGTGAATGTACAACAAACTATCTATGTATAGTGGATAATTAGCACACATGGTACATAGTGTTAAGCTAGTCTGCAACACCTGTTCTTGTTTTGCATTTCTTTATTCAAATCGGGATGAATCAAGAGCAGATGATAAAAAAGCAGTTTGAAAAAGCTTGCATTTGTGAAGCAGCAACTGAACTGGACTGGCCACAAGCTCTCTGCACTTTCAGATGCATCCACTTGCAGACAAACAGTTCCATGCACGTCTTCATTGTCCTCGTCTGAGTTGGCATCTGGCTCAAAATTGTACGATTGGATAAGCTCTAACTTTTCTCACCATTTTTGTTGCACCAGTAATGTTAACTGGGGTTGTGAGGTGGTGTAAGCTTGCTGGAGATCGTGTAAACATAGGGATGATGGGATATTAGCGGTGGCTTATTTTCACTCCAGTGGTCTTGCCCCCAACTCAGAAGAAAAGTTATGATGAACTCCTGCTTTACAAACTATCCTACAAAACAACTGATTTGTAAATTTATTTTAATTAAAAATGACATAATTATCATAAAAGACCACTTTAAAATAAATCAAAATATGATTGGAGTGGGACTTCAACTAGAATGAACTGTGGAAAAGTTTACAAAGCAAAATGGCAAATATTGCTTGAACAATTATTATATCATTATTTTGGGATCAATTCTATAACCTTCCATGAGGCCCCTCCTTCAGCCATCCATCCATCCATTTTCTTCCGCTTATCCGGGACCAGGTCGCGGGGGCAGCAGTCTAAGTAAAGATGCCCAGACTTCCCGCTCCCCAGCCACTTCGTCCAGCTCCTCTGGGGGGACCCCGAGTCGTTCCCAGGCCAGCCGAGAGACGTAGTCTCTCCAGCGTGTCCTGGGTCTTCCCCGGGGCCTCCTCCCAGGGGACATGCCTGGAACACCTCCCTAGGGAGGCGTCCAGGGGGCATCCGAACTAAATGCCCGAGCCACCTCAACTGGCTCCTCTCGATTTGGAGGAAAAGCGGCTCTACTCCGAGCTCCTCCCGGGTAACCGAGCTTCTCACCCTATCTCTAAGTGAGCGCCCAGCCACCCTACGGAGGAAGCTCATTTCAGCCGCCTGGATCCGGGACCTCGTTCTTTCGGTCATGACCCAGAGCTTATGACCATAGGTGAGTATTGGGGCGTAGATCGACCGGTAAATTGAGAGCCTTGCTTTCTGGCTTAGCTCTCTCTTCACCACGACGGACCGGTACAGCGACCGCAT